>JANZLQ010000002.1:22127305-22161138 GCA_026212715.1 Elanus axillaris | reverse complement strand
ACGGGGGGGGTGCACACGAACGAACATTTCCCCCCCCCCTTTTTTTTCTTTTTCATTTTTAGGTTGAGAACTCGCATGTTTTCCACTCCTCCAAACAACTGTGTAGGCAATCCCCCCCCTTTTTTTCCCAGAGCCTGAAAAACGTTGAGAATCCAGGAGAAATCACCCCATAAATCACCCGACGGCAGATTTCCCTTTTTAGCCGCCACCGCAACGTGCAACGCTCCCCATTCCCCGTGCTGCTCCTGCCTGGCACCATGCCAGCACTCGCTATTAATTAATCCGGGGGCTGCCTCCTACAATCCCAGCTACACCAAATGCATCCAGCTTGGGCTGGGCTGGTGGACAGAGTTGGGCCAGCCAAATCCCATGGGACCTCCTGAGGTCTCTTCTGCCTTTCAAACCTGTTTTGGCTTTGCAGAGCAATTTTAGGTGCTCTTAGAAATCCTGACTGATGCCCTTGGGGAGGGAAATAATCTGTTCAATGACCAGCGCTGCGGCAAATCAGAGCATCCCGTAGTAGAGCAGAGACTTTGCAAAATGGTATGAATAAATAATAATAGTTTTTGCTCATAGAGGAGTTTCGGCTGAGTACTTCAAAGCATTTTAAAAGCAGAAACTAATTAGTAGGTCCCTCTGAAGAGAAACAGGAATAACACCACTTTCCGCCTCCATCACGCCTCTCAGGCAGAGCACATTGGGGCCGGACTTGGCTCCTGGCTGAGCCTGGGAATCACCTTACCAGGGGGTGGTGGTCCAGACGCACAAGGCTTGGGCTGTAACTGAACCAAAACCCTGCCTGGTTCACACTGGCATTAAATGAAGGGGTTTCTGCCGGGGTGAAGGGGGTACTGAGGTGATGGAGCTATTTTAAGAAGCCAGGTGCTGAGTTGGTGAGAACATCACCGAGGCAGCTGCAAAGATGCCCCTGGAGATGTTCAAGCCTCCCCACCTCCCGCTGCCATGCTTGCTGAGAGCACTGGAGCATCCCCAGCAGCAGTTGGACCACTAACCCAGCACAGGATGCCTGACAGACAACTCCTCTGGAGAAAAGCAGCAGATTTAAAACAAACAAACAAAAAAAAAGGCCTTTTTTTCCTCTGGTTGTTAGATAATCAAAGGGCACTGTGCTCCTCCAGTCAAAGAGGGCTGTCCTGCAAAGGCCACACAGCCAGGCAGCACACTGTCACCTACTCACACCACTATCAGCACAGCCCCAACCCCAAATTACAGCTCAGCTCCCTCAGGTAACAACCAAAATTTGCCATTTCCAGAAGGCAAATGCTTAGCTGGTCCTCCATGCAAGGACACTTCAGATGTCCCAGGCTGGGCATGGAAAGAAAACCCACTCCCCAGAACACCAGCAAAGCTGGAAAATTTGGGCTTAAGAGCTCACACAGAACATGGGAAACGAAGCAGGCTGCGACTGCAGTGGCGCTGTCACGCTTTTCTATTTTTACTAACCAGAAAATGAGCAAAGATGCTTCCCTGGGAGGAAAATCAAAGCAGTACCAAATCAAATGTCACTGTTGGATGTATTTTGAGGGCCTGCAATTGCACTCCAGCTTGAGCTGTTCCCTCCAGAGTGAGACTGAAGCCAGGCTCACCCTGCTATCACACCTCTGTCGGATTTACTCCTGAGAACAAGCCGCGGGGTTTCAGAACAGAAGCAGACGATGTGAGAAGCAGCGAGCAGGCTGAAGAAACCCAAGGCCACCCTGATTTCTCTGAAGCGAGGATGCCACGCAGCCACAAGCAGCATCCTCGAGAGAAGACTGAGGCACTGGAGACAGATGTCTGTCGGCTCGATGCCAAGACCACTGCAAATATCAAGGACTGCGAAAGCTTTAGCAAACTATCACTGACCTGGAAAACAAGCTGTGACGGAGGAGTGCTGGGCTGGGGAGGCTCCCCAGGGGCCACAAGCAGGAGCCCATCAAATGTTTTTCTCCATACGGGCTGGGAATGAGCCGCTTTGCTCCTCCCTGGCCGGCTGGGTGCAGAGTCCAGCCCCAGGCAGCCGCAAGACCCCAGCCTGGGACCTCTAGGAGAACAAAAACCTTGGGCTTTCATCCCAAACCCCTGCCAGTAGCCAGACTGGTTGCAGGTTCCCCATTGCAACCCATCCTCTGCCTCCCAGAAAGGGGTCCCGCAGATGCCTTCCCCTGCCTGATAATTCTCCCCCAGCATCCTTAAAAAAGGCGCTTTTTTTCCAGCACCGTATCGATGCCCTCACATATATGGGAAGCAGACGGGGGTTGAGAGAAAAATGGAAATTCAGGCTTTGTTCTCGCTGGCCAAAGCCCAAGATCCTTCTCCCGATAAAGCTCTTGCTGAGCCTTGCTGTCTAAGCAAGCACTGCAAGACAGGGAGCCATGGCTCCATGGCTGCCACCGCATGTCACACTGCCTGTGGCTGCTTCAAGGCCTTGCTTGTGGAGGATTTGCCAAAGTTTTACAGGGAATTAAAGGATTTTGGGTGTCAGTGTGGCCTTTGCAAGGAAACAACCCCTCCAGTATGCAAGCCAATTTGGTCATGCAGAAAGGATAAACCTGTATGGGGAGGTCTTGGGGCTCTTATCTGTTGGAGAGGAATGAAAAGCAATGGGGATGGGGTCCGTATGTGGTGTTAGCGGCCATGGGAAGAGCCCAGCGGCAGGCGGCCAGCAAGGCAGAGGCAGGTCTTGGGTCCTGCAGTGCTGGAAGGGAGCACGGGACAGCTCCTGCCCTCCTGTTCGCACATGCATGCACACACGTCTGCACAGCCACAGCCACGCTGGCAGGAACGTGCAGGGGGATGCATGCATGCATGTGCACCCACACACGCCAGATTTTCTGATAGCTAGTTCATGTATTTATGTGTAAACATTTTCTGGGTCTATTCCAGCCCTTATTCCAAGCAAACAGCTCGCAAGATGCTCGTGGCCGGCATCCATGGGCTCTTACTCCCACTTAAAGCAAAGACTAAACAATGACTTAAGCATCTCAGGACTTAAGCCCCATAGCTGATCCCTCACATTCACAGTTGAAGCAGCAAGGATGCTGCACTGGTGGTTTCTGTATGCAGGAGGACCTACACCACTGTGAACATCATGGATAATAACCCTTGTGCCATTGGTGTGCCATGGTGGATGCGCAGGGAGGGGTGTCCTGGCCCTTTTTCTGTAAAATCCACATATCAGCAACCCAGAGGAGCAGACGTGGTACAGGGCGTGCATTTCTGCTAGCCTGGGATAAGGTCCCCCCCAAGACCAAACACGGCTCATCTTGTTTTTGTACCCCCTGGAATGGTGCTGTAAATCTACTAAAGTGCAGATAAACGACAAGAAAATTTGTGCAAGGGATAAGCAGGGGATGGTGAATGAAAACTAATATATTTACGTGAAATCCACAACATTCACAAACATCATTGCAGCCCAGCAAGGCAGCAACATGAGTCCCCTGAAAGTCCCAAAAGCATCTTCACAGTCATCTCCCAGATGACAAAATTCCTAACCCTGTATTTGCCTACGGAGAGTGGAGGTGACTCATGCCAATTACCCTCCCTGGCCAAGAAGGACTTGTTTTTATTTCTAAAACCCACAGTTTCTTTTAAAAAAAAAGGGGGGGGGGGGGAATAGGAAAATACCAAAATACACACAGACCTCTGTGAGATATATCTTGTCCTGCTGCACTAGTATGAATCCCTGATACCCCGATACTCCAGCTTCATTTGGGATGTTCAAAGAGAAAAGGATTAATGAGTTATATATAGCACGGACACAGCCTGAGATGCACGGCAGAGACGCTGCCAGCATTAGCTCTGGGTCTCCTGATTTCCAGTAACACTCATTCAGTATAAGCCAGCTAAAATAATTTGTGGGTGTATGAGCGGAGCTCAAGAAGGGTCTTCGTTCAGATTAAAAACCCTCCTACCTTCCTTGGACAAGCTCTCATCTTTCTTGGAGGGCAGCTGAAATGTAAAGCTAAAAATAACCTTTTCAGCACTGGCCTATGCAGGGTTCGTGGTTGCAACTCCTCCACGAGACGTTTCAGGGGGAATGCACAGGCTGAAGTTACAAACTCTGCAAATTAAGTACCAAAGTAAACGACCTTCCCATCAAGAGGAAAATGGGAAAGAGAGCAGGTCAGGCTCTTTGTAAATCAAGGACAGGGAGACTAACAGAGCATATGAGCTCTTCCTTATGGCCAACGAGTTCCAAGACTGCACACCCTCAACACAGCCGAGTACTGAAAGAGAAATAGCAAATTCTTTGCCTCCCCTCAAGGGAAATTGGTTTTAAAAAATAAAGCAAGGCATATTGGGGGGAAATATGCCTGGTATTATACATTAAAAAGGCAGCCAGTCAGCAGCCTAAACCAGACCCATTTCTCTTCTCCATTCTCTATATATCATACATATAAAATATCCACATGGATGCAAAGAACCCCACTGCACAAAACCTGAAGAATCACTGACTGCAAAATCAGGGTCAGATATTTTGCAGAAATACCTTCACAAAGCTCCAACAAGCAGCATGGTTCCCACTTTGAACAACTTTTACTCATTACTGCAACATTTCTGACTATTTCTCATGGGGCTGCGGATGATGTGGAAGCCCCATCATTCAACCCCAGTATTTGCATGGTACAAACAAACCAATGCTATCAACATTATAAACTCTGTCGAGTTCCTACACTAGAATCCTTAAATTGTTAAAAATAGGAAAGAAACTGCACAGTTCACATATTTTATAAAGCTGGGTTAAATCAACATCTGCAAAAAATATCCCCGTTAAACGAAATAGCAGGATTTCATTAAGTAAATTGCAAGTTGGCAAAAATTCTGAAAGAAAGGGAAAAAGCCACAGCCAGCCCTGTAATTTAAAACTTATTTTAACTGTGACAGCATGACTGTGAGAGGCTGCATTTCCAAACGAAAAAAATAAAATAAAGTTTAAAAAAAAAGTACCTGTTCCCCACCTCAGTGCACCACAGCGTCTGCAGTGACTATGCTAACAAGCTCTTCCCTGGGGAGATGAAGAGGAAGCGGGACTCACTTCCAGCCCCGCATCCTCCATATCAAACCCACCAAACCTGCAAAATCCACCACAGGAACACCCGGATGCCTGCGTGGTGGTGAAGGGCGATGGGTGACAAGGTCCGTGGAGCCCTCGGAGCCAAGCGGGCACAGGTACAGCCCTGCGGGCCTGCGGCCTTGCAGTCCCAAGCCAGCATTGAGCGAGCACTTTGCCTGGAGGCTGAGCAGCCAAAAGGTGGGATTTGACGGCTGCGGGTCTGAGAAACAGCACAGTCCAGACGACGCTTCATCTCTTTCTACATTTTAAACACATCTTGCTCCCCTGCACAACGCCAGGAGCCAGGCAGGGGCTGGTGGCACCTACCCCAGCCGGTGCGGGCAGCGCGGTCCTGCAGGGCCGCCCAGCGGGCCTGGGTGCCGTGGGGAGGGACAGGGACGGGTGGCAGCAGTTGGGCTCCTCGCCTGAGGATCTCAAAGAAGTCCCTGAAAGGACGGGACGTGCGTGGTGCTCAAAACCTCCTTTGGGACCCGTGTTTTGCAGGGGGGTGGCAGCCTGTCTGCAAACCTGGGGTGCAACACCAGCCCGGGCCCCGGAGCTTCAGGGGTAACCTCAGCCTGGAGGTGCGGCTGCCCCCGGCATCGCCTGGGGCGGGCAGGGGAGCAGGCAGGGAGCAGGCAGGCCATCGCCTGCCCTTCCAGCCAGTTTTCCAAACCTGCCGAGCACCTTTCCTGCCTGGGGTGACTCAGATGGGCTAGGCTGGGCTGTGCGGGGAGGCTGGGCTCTTCCCACAGCACCGGCCAAAAGCCTCTGCAGGAGCTGTCCCTGCAGGAGCCAGGGACAGGGGCTGCCCAGCTTTGGGGGGGCCGCCTGCTTTGGGGACACCCCGGTGGACACCGTGCTCTTGGGGCCACCTCCTCCAGGGTAACAGCCCACCCAAAAATTTTCCCACCCAAAAGCTCCACTGTGCCAGGGAAATCACCTGGCAGCAGCAGTCTGGGATCAGTAAAATCCTCTCATCCAGCACATACTGAATCTGTTTGCTTTGAAAATAATTGCAAAACCTCAGAACAAAACCTAAAAACAACTGTTCCAATATGTGAACTCGGAGATGAAGAGGAGACCTTTAACAAAAAGACCCATTATTTGCTTACAACATTTTGGCTTTACTATTTTTCCTGGCACTTACGACACTGGAGTTATTTTGAAGGGCTGTTTGCTTCATGAGGAGCCGAGAAAACAGCAATCCTATTTCCTTTCTGATCTAAACATCCGTTTGCCGTGCGAGCAGGAGGAAAAAAAAAAATCAAAAAACCAAAAAACCTTGTGCACCTCAGGAAGCGCAAAGAAAGGGGCGGTGGGTGGCACCGGGGAGGAGAGCAGGCATGCACTCACCCTGCTGCTCCCTGCTCAGTGAGGTTTTCGCCTATTGCCATCCGAGGGGCACCCATCCCGTGCCAGCCCTAAATGAAAGGGAATGGACACCCCAAGGGGTATGGGCTGCTTTCCTTGAAGCAGACCAAATGAAGGACCCCTGGCTGGACCCTCACATCTTCCTGAACATGTCCATGAAGGCAAAGGTTGCCTAGCTCACCACCACCATCGACTGTACTTTCTTACAGCAGGATTGAGCATCTCCCGAGGCTGAAAACCAGGCAGTCTCACAGCCCTGTGCCAGATGAAGCAAGAAGTAAAAGCTGCATGGGCACCTTGTAGGCACACTACAGATACAGCATTGCTGGAGCCTTGCAAAATTGAATTTGGGAGCAAAAGAAAGGTGGTTGTCCTGGGCCAAGTGCAAGGCAAAGCAGGCGAACTCCTGCTTGCCACCAAAGCTCACCCCAAGTCACGTCCAGCTGCATGGCACAAGCTGTCTCAGCACCCAGCAGCGAGCCAGATGTTGTAGGGGTGCAGGACTGGATAATCAAAGTAATTGTAAGGGCAGGGTGAAAGTGCTGGAGATGCTCACACCTCGCCGAAAACCACCATGCAACAACTGCCTGCATCTTGGACATCCCGCACGTCAGAAAAAGCATCTGTGTCAAACCAGCCACCTTCAATCCAACAATGTTGGCACCACCTGAATCCCCAAACCTCTCAACAGGAGCCCCCAAGGCTGCAAGTCCTAAACCAAACCCTGCACAGAGATGAGATCTTGCACATGCAATTGTCGCACCTCCAGCAAGATGCCTGCTGCCATGGCTGGGTAGCTCTGGCCATCATGCCTCCCTGTTTGGGGACACACACATCACCCCCAGGACCTGTGCTGTCCTTGCCACCATCTCCTCCCAGCTACACTTCTCCAGGAGTGAAGGGCCAGCTCGCCGTCAAGTTCCTAAATTTCCTGGCTTTTGAGGATACAAGCCAGGTCATTAACATTATTTATAGGTTCCTGTGTACGAGTTTCCATTTGTTTGTCTGCTTAAAAACAATTAGGTGAAAAAAAGAAATTCTTGGAGGTCAGACAGTTAAAAAAACCCCACATCCATGCTCTGATGGACCCAAAGGATCAGCTGCTCCGTTAGAGACGTAACTGTTTCCTTAAATGCTTATTGTGTAAATATTTAAGCTACTTTATAAAACTTTTACAATGTACTTAGGAAGCATAAATCTCCCCATCAGAGCACGGCAGGCCATCACAGCAGCACACGCTTAGACGGTCTTAAGAACACAAACGGGGACATTTCTAAAGCTAATGCTGGACCCAAGGGGCCCTAAGGTCACAATTTTACAGAAATAATTACTAAGCTGATCCCCTTCATTCACCCCAAAATGGAGCATGGTTATGTGCAAGGAGTCATTGCAGTACTCCAGTGTCTTGGGTTTTTCTTTAAAAAAATATCTATTTATGGTTACGTGTAGTGGATGGCATTATGGATTGAAGTCAAGAGACTTTTCTCTTTAAAATGTAGCATCGGATTTAGTGTCATACGGGCAAAAATTATGTAAGTCCAAAATCATCCACTAATACGCATCCATTTCAAGAATTAAATGATTTTTTTTTAGTGCCATGTGGCAGGTTTGAAAACAAAGCCCAGTTTGTTACAGCTGACCTCTCTGCACCCCTCACTGGTACAGATGATTGCAACCAAACCAGCCCCAACCATCTACTGCAGCTGCTCTCGCGGGTGCTGTTTGGAGAGATGCACTTCTCAGAGGTGAATGTTCTCTTGCATTAGAAAAAAAAAAGATGTTGTGCTGACTGACACATCTGTATTCAGGGTGGTTTCCATATGAAAAGCTGTGCAGTTTTATGAGATTTGCTTGGACATGGTCTTTCCCAGCTTGGATTCTTCAGATAAGTGCAGATCTTATCTAATGCAGGAAGTATCATGTTTAGCAGTTTTTCCCTGGAACTGCTTCTTTACTGTAATTTAGGTGTGTTTGAGGCAACAACAACAACAAATGGAAATGGGGAACTGGAAGTTTATTCACTTTGCAAAGCACAGCTTTCTGTTGTATATGATGAAGTGCATAGAAAGTCCAGAAAAAACTTGGATGGGAGTTCAAACACCGATGTTTTAAAGATGAAAGCGTGCTCTTCGATTAAGTGTTTAAATAAAGTTTTCTCATACTAAATCATTTGAACATTTTTACATTCCTCACATTTCTAGAAGTGCTGTTCACTTTTATTTATTGTCATAACCCAGTGCCCTCAGCAAGCAACCACGGCTATTTAGGCAACCCATTTTCTAAGGGAAAGTTCTTGCAGTACAGTAAAAGTTCATGAGGAGGAGGGTAGCCTGACTCTTATTCTCCAACCCCCTTTTATTCTCCAACCACCATCATATTTTCCTCTTTTTCTTACAAATAAATTCTTCCACACTGCATGTGGGGATGGCCAGGTTCTGCTCCAAATATTGACCAGATATTCAGAGTAACTCAACTGACTTCACTGTGGTTGTATTTAGACAGCTGTAACTCAGAGCAGAAATTGGCCTGGGCGTTCAAATTGTCCCTTTTAGAAACGCTTGGGCCATTCCAGTCTGCCATCAGTGATGAAGTCAGCCTTACTCATCCAAACACAGGGTACAGCTCTGCCATCAGCACCATGAAACAGCTCCAATAAACTTAAACTTTGAGTGCGATTCTTTCTTCTAATGACATAATTGTATCCAACGGCAGGGTCCGGCCACAGGTTATTTTGGCCATCCCCTGCTCCTCAGTGATAGCATCTCACCAGGGTCATTTTAATGCTCGCAGATGACAGCGATGGCAAAGAAACCAGTGCCTTGCTGCCACTGTCATATGAGATGCTGGGAAAGCTTTAAAATGCCTATGTGACTATGGAACCATGCTCAGACCATGGGATGTCTCATTCACTGAGGTGCTCGTCTGAAGTCCTTGAGTTTGTTGAGAAGGTACAACTCATGCAACCATGAAAAGCACAACATTCAAGCCCTGCAATGCAACGAAGCTCTAACCTGCCCTCTCCCCACCTATGCTAAAACGCTTAAAGGAACAAGTAGCTACAAAGAGATCCAGAATAAATGGGGATAAACTTGGAGGAGCCAATTTAGAGTAGAAACACTGGAAAGGTTTTTATCACAGGGCAATGCAGCAGTCGCAGAGGAATGGAAATCTGAATTTAAGACAGAGCTTGATAAACATAATGCGGTTTCCAAAGACAGAAGGCAAGTGGGCTAAGTCACCCAGCATGCTGTTACCAGCCCTTATGTTCTTACTTCCTTGTAAATCCATCATTAAAGAAAAAAAACCAACAACCCAGACCCAAGGGGACATTAGTCTTCATGAATCCCGAGTCCCGCTCAACGCTCAGGGTACCCTGATGGTTTCATCCCCGCTGTACTCCACTGAACCTCTCCCCACGAGCTCGCAGGGTTGTTTAGTTAGCACATCCCAGTATAAAACTCCGTATTTATTTTGGCACTATTCACTTAGAAGGCCCTAAAACCCAAATAAAGTCCATTCCCCTTTTTGTGTATCTCCAGCTATTGACACTGCTCATGACCAATTTGCAAAACCAAACAAACGCGCGTTGTGTAATGGAGCTGGAAAAACAATCAGGAAGGGGCTGGAGATCTGCTTGCAGGTTCCCGCGGGGAAGGCTGGAAGGGGCGGCAGCCCAGGAAAAGATTACAAGAAATTAAACTTTTACTCTGATAACAACAGGCGCTATTTTCTGTCCATGACATCATGCTCCCAACCACTATTAAACAATGGAGATAGTCCAGCGCTGGTTGAAGTGGCAGAGAACTTTGCTGTTTGTTTCAGTGGCTAGCACAGTACATTTCTGTCTTTTAAAAATAGATTATTTTTTTTTCCTTCACATGCCTCACAAACACCCAAATCCCCTCCATTGGCTCAGCTGACACAAGGATAAATCACAGCATCCTGGGTCCACACGAGCAAGCCCAGACCTTCGCAGCTGCACTCCCCAGCAGAGAATGATGAAAAATAAGCACTTTTGGGGCACAACTTATCTGACTTTGATTTCTCCCTTACAGAGAAGATGAATTGTGCCCTACAAGTGGCTTTTTCTCCTTGTTGACTGTAGTTAAGTATCTAGAAGAACAGCTCAGACACAGATGTTTGTATTAACACAAGACTAAATGTGACGACTGCTACCCAGGCAGCTTAAAAATGGCCCTCCAAATTATCAGCTCTTTAATTACATGCAAAAGCAGTACCTCACTAAAGAGAATTAAAATCTTATGGGTAATGTGTCATCCTCCTAGGTTACTCTTGGATATGAAATTGAGCTACAAATGGACTGTGAATATAAATACATCAGAGGATCCTTCTACCTGCAGACACAAAACTGATGTGCAATTGGTGGCATTTAGCTACACCTATGTAGCTAAAGGATGTCTTCAGTATTTTTGGTGTTGCTACAAATGAAGCACATTCCCATGCCTTGAAGAAGGTAAATGAGGTATCCCAATGGTCTTTTACAGCTACAACCCACATGCTCCAGCTTTGCAAAAATCCAAGTGGCCGATGTAAGATTAAATGGACTATTTAGAGGAGCCAGAGGCTGAAAAAGCACAATGCTGTGGTGTGCAGGAGATGGTAAAGTTACAATTTTTATTCATGCATCCCCTATCTCAGAATCAATTTTTAAAAGTAAGAGCTGCCACTAACTTCTCTTGCAGCTTGAAGGTCCCTTGTGACAGCCAAACCCAGGCTGCTGCTGAAGAGATCCATCCCAGCCACAAAAGGGTCTCTGCATCAGCAGAAAAAAGGGTTTCCTCTCGTGTGCAATGTAAAAGCCAGAGCATTGATTCTTTTTTAGCCCCGTTGCTAAGAAAGACATCTACAAAAGTAAGCCTTGCTTGCACCCTCCCTTATGCACATCCTTGTTCCACTCCACAGTGCAGAGATGTGCTAGAGGACAGGGCGAGCAGTGCACAGCCCCACGCACCTTCCCTGGTGAGAGCCTGGCCTTGGCCAAACTCACCTGGTTTCAGGTTTCCTTAGAGACCCCCAAACATAAATACGTTCCTAATTCTGCTGGTGAAGCTGAGCCAAGTTTCCGGCAGGGCTGTGTCTGGGAGTGAAACAAGGGGAAAAAACCCACAGTAGTTTTGACCCAAAACCAAGATCTTGCCCCCTCAAAACTTGGCAGTTCCCTCTGCCTTTTATTTTGTCTCAAAACTCAGGGCTCAAAAACCCTTCCTCAGGAAGAGGTGGGATTTTCAGAGCCCTGTGAGACACCCAGCTCCCTGCCTGGTGTTGGACATCTTGACGGACATGCGCTACAACAGCCCGTGCTTCTCCAGTGCAAAGATGAGGCAATCACAGCTTTTAATGCTGCAGAAACCCCCAAAGGACAGCAGCCTGTTCCTAAGCCCTTGCTGCAAATCCCATCTGTGCCCAGAGACAAGCACTCGTAGCGGCAGCAGTCAGAGGCTGCACACAAATATAGCTGCAGGCATCTTTCTGACTGCTGCAAAGTCAAGTTTAAAAGCAGGATGTTTGGCTGAGCAGCTCTTCCCTCAAATAAACACCCCCAATCTTACTCAAAACAGAGAGGCACTGCTCTGGGAGCACTCAAGTCACCGTATTTCCAAAAACCCAGACTTGATTTTTTCCCCCTCTCTGTAGGAATGCCACCAGGCTGGATGGTACCTTGGGTAGGGAGTGATGACCAGAGCACTCCAAGGGGCATGCAGACATCCTGGCACACATAGGCAAGCATTTTCTCATCACACTTTTTGCAGAGAGCTACTAGGTTGAGCTAGCTGGAAAAATTGTGTTGCTGAAGCTCTGAAATGTTGAATTGTTGAGAATTTCTCCCTGCGTTGCAGTCTGCACCAGAGGAAAATAATTCAAGGTATCAGGGTGACCTGACACTTCCAAGTCTGGGAGTGCATCTGCATTTAACACTCACTGTTGCCTTTGTAGCACTGATTCAGGTCAGTTTGGAGACCACAAAGGTCTCCAGCTGTGTACAACTCTGCACCACTCACAGCAGCGGCATCAGAGGATCACACCAAGGAGATGCAGCCCACCCCTGTAGTGTCAGTTAAGATGGGATACAGGTACAGCACTTTGGAAAAACCATTTCTGCTGCCTGCAGGTTACACACCTTACATAGTACTTCTGCTTATTCACAACACAAGCATTAAATGCAACTATAAAGGACAAATACGTAATAAAAGGTCTAAGATAAGCCCATGCTGTTTCCTTCAGGTGAGTGCACTCATCCAGGCACTGGAGAAAGGCTCCTTCCCTGTTAGGGCAATAAACCACCCCCACTCCCATTTGCAGCCCCCTTTGCCATCCGCAGGGCTCGACCCAAGGGCACTGCCTTGCACAGCCAGCAGAGATTCCCATCTAGGTGAGGAGCCCAAGCCAAGATGCTAATCCTGATGTATGTTTTAGCGACAACTCCCAGATTTCCAGTTTGTGCTGCCTGCACCAACTGGGCACTGAAGGATGAACATGAGCAGGCGTTCTGGTACTTAATGAAGCAGATGGGTGCAAGTTGCTCTTGCTTTAACCAATTTCACTTGCAGTTAAATCCTCAACATGGCTCAAAATCCCAGCGGAAGCTTCCCGTCCTCAACATGCTGCAAGCACTCAAACCCAGGGATCTGCAGCAAGGCAGCCTGACCACCAGAAGAGCTTGAGAAACAAGTAAGTGCCATGTCTTAGCAAACCCCTAATCAAAGCAAGCTTGTGCTGCAACGGCTGAAGGTGGCCGAGCCACTGCAGAGAGCCAGGAAGCCGTGCGGCACGTCCCGCATCCCAGTCCCCCCTCCGGACTGCCCTGCAATGGGCACCCAGGCGATGCGCAGACATGGGATGGCTCAGAAGCCAGCTCAAAACCCCAAGTGTAAAAACACCAGGTGTTTCAAAGAGGACAGAGCCAGGAGAAAGAGCACTTTGGAGTCTCAGGGAGAAGCAGGGGCTGAGCACGCCCCGGCACTGCGCAGTGCCAGCTTCGCCCTCGCCCGGCCCCTCTGCACAGCTTGCTCCTGCCTCCAAGGGGAAATTCACTTTGCGAGCCAGCTGTTTCTCATTGTGTGCCTCTCGCAGCCTGCATGGGGGGAAGAGAGCCTGCAGGGAAGGGGAGAGGGAAAAGGAGGGGCGAGAGTATCGGGATTAAAATAATATTGTGTAGAAATCTCAATGAGAGGGAGAAAAGGGGGGGGAGAGGAGAGAAACAAATGTTTTCTGCAAGGCAGCAATGGAGGAGCAGCGATTTGAGCCACGGCTGATCTGGGATTATCTACTGGCTCTCAGATATGTTCTGGTGTTGGTTAGTTTGTCCTCATTTAAACCCCGATTCATCGTATCACATACATCCAGCCAGGGCAGCCCCTTCCTGTCAGCGAGGTAAGGCAGCGCAAAAGCATCAGTGGGAACGAAGCCTCTGCAACATGGACAATGCGCGCTCTGCTCACATAAACCTTCATGCGTTTTGTGTGGGACTCTGAAAGCAACTCTCTTCAGCAGCCCAATAATTGGGGAGGCGACAGCCTTTTTTCTTTTTTTTTTTTTGGCTGCTCCTTATGTATTTTAAAATGAGCAATTAAAATTTGCAGCATGCTGGGATGTGCAAGCATACGTCAGGCTGGATGGGAAAGAGCTTTCTGCCTCACCATGAACAAAACCTGTTTGGTGACAGATCTGATCCAAACATGCAAAACGCCACAATGTTAGACAGGTTCTTGCGTTTTTGCTTTCAAGATTAAATTACTTTTGGAAAAAATAGATTTCAAGCCAAGAATCGGGAAACTTTGCAATATTATTTTCACTGTTTACCTTTTCATTAAATAATAGCTACAGTTCAACCACATCTCTTGTGGTTGGCTTCTGACTGCAATCTCAGTTGAATTTTCTGGGACCAACTGCCCCTAAATCTCCAAACACCACACAGGTCACCCGCAGGCTCCTTTCGTCTGCAGCCAAAGCAAGCAGGAAAGGGGTGGGCAGGGAACTGCTTTTAGGACTGTAACAGTCACAGAGACCAAACCCAAGGTGACTGCAACCACGCAAAGCCCTGGGAGGAGGCAAGCCTGGCAGCTACGGCAAACACTGCAGCAAAACGAGCTACTGGTGACCCCTCCAAGCCACCCAGCGCCGAGACCCCCATCTCCACAGCCCCAAACACCAACCTGCCCCAGTTCTGCATGCCTGATTTTGCATGCAAGCTTCATTTAGGATATTTAAAAAGCCAGTTATACCCTCTGATGCATCTACATATATATACATATTTGCTTGCCTCCATGCAGCCAACGCATGGGAAGGCTTAAGTGCATCCTCATGTGTGCACTGCAGGACAAGAAGGGTGGATTGTACACCAGCACATGCGAGTCCCTGATGGAGCTCCAGCATGGTTTTTCTACCAGGAATGAGCCCTGGGCATTCAGTTTCCTTGATGACTTTGAAAAGCTATGCTCAGCTTTTCCTTCCTGCAGGTTTTAACAAAGGCATTAGCTGATGCTTCCCCGTGAAGCAGCAGAGCTTCATGGACAGCAGAGCTCAGCATATAAAATACCAAGTGCAAGCAGCCTTTGAAGCAAAGCCCTTCAAAGACAGACACATACCAAATCCACTGAGGCTTTTTATACAAACAAATTCAACATGGCAAGAGCAAAACTGATTTGCAAAGATCTTTAATGTTAAGAGTCTCAAATGACAAACCCTTTCAAGCACAGCTGAATTCAATCCAGCTCTAAAGGTCCATATTGATGATTCAACATGGAAAAGACCATGGATATTTCAAAATATGTGGCCATAATTACCTGGAAATAAAAGAACGACTATTTTTCTTGTTTCAGCAGCAAAGAAGCTGCCCAGAGTGCTCCTATGCTAAAACCAGTGATGTGTGAGTGCTTTTTTTTTTTAAAAAACATACTTTTGCTGACATTTCCCTTTCATTAAATAGCTCAACAATGGGGGCAAGGGCAACCCACATAGGATCTTTACCTTACTTTGTACTTGCAAAGGAATTTCCTTGCTCTCCTCTGGGTGGAAGTTTCCACAGTCACACACGAGTGGCTTTAGCAGACAGAGCGTCCCGTGGCATCCCAGAAACTGGTTCGCTCGCTTTTTCCAGGAGACAGCCATAAATCTTTCGAGGCCGGCTATAAATCAGCTGGGTTCAGCGAAGACAGATGCAACATGACGCCAATGGGGTGCAAACGGCTGCCCCCCCCCCCCCCCGCCGCTTGGCACGGCGTCAGATGGACGCCTGCACGCCTTGCCAGGGATGGACAGAGGCTTTGCTGACGGGCAGCACCGACACCAGCTTCCAGCACAGACCGTCCCTCTGTGCAAGTGTTGAAATAAAGCCCAGTGCAAATGGAAAAGTCAGATGGATTCCCACACTAGGAACCTCCCATGATATTTAAAGAAGGGTCCAATCAGAAAAGGGCTTGTTCTGGGGTCTGGTCCTCCAAACAAGCTATCACTTGGCTTACTAGGGAACAACTTTGGGTTTTGATGGGGACGGATGTCCCCACCAGAGACCTGGGCTCAGGAAGCAAAGCACGCAGTCTATCACCAGCTCATTGAGGGACACAAAATAGCCCGAGAATTCCCTCTTGCCCACCCCTCATCTCAGAATCACCCCATCCCGTCAGGACAGGAGCTCACACCATAGAACACGGACGGCTTTGGCTGAACTAGGAGGATGGGGACTGAGTCATGGAGTAAGGGCCAGACCTGTCCTATCCTGTGATGGGGACCCAGAATCAGAGCAGCCCTGTAGCTTGGTCCCCTCAGGGGCTGCCCAAATCGCTTCACATTGGTCTGTAGGAAATGCCACCTTCCCAGAGGCCATGGCTCCACGCTGGCAGATACTGATGCACATCAGCTGTCCCATCACCGGGATCTGAGGGGCTCATTCATACCATGTTAATCAATCACCACTGATGGTTATAGATAACAGCAGGTCAATGAGTTAGTTATAGCTATAATTTGGACTAACCAACCAATTCACTTCCTTGCACATGGGGTTTTCCTAGACTCCCCACTGAAAACTGAACAAAAAGGGCAGAAAACATGACAGGAGCAAACACGTCTGGGGTGTCAAAGCCTAAGCCCCAAGTAAGGGTTTTGCCAAGTGCTGTTGAGCTACTCAACACGTGGCACCTAACAGCACCCAACGAAGACCCCTGCACCAGCACAGCCACCCCAACCCAGCTCTTCCCTTCGCATTGGATCTGGCAAGCAGACTGAACGTGCCGTACATGCAACAATCATCCAGTGTCCTCACCTGCACTGCAGAAACCCAGCAGAGAACCCACTTGAGATGGAGGAGAGAGAAAGCCCCCAACCAGGTTTTGCAAACTCCGGAGCTAGCTAGAGCTGTCACCCTTGCCCAGCTCAGGCCCCAACCATAAAACAAGCTCCACAATAGTGTTATTTATTTTTTTTAAGTCACAAATTATTTCCAGCAGCAGGAGGGTGGAAGGATGCAGCGCGCTGGACCCTGCTCGCCGGCACCCAGCCAGTCTCATAAATGGTTGGCAGCCAGCAGAGCAGCAAACCCATTTCTATTGAAATGAGCTTGTTACTACTAATTTTTACTGGCTTCCCGGTTGATTCATAAAGTTTTGTTGGGTTTTTTTTTTGTTCAGTTGGGTTTTTGCAAGTCTCAGAAAGCAATTCCTGAGACACTTGGGGAAAAACAAGCCCTGGCCTCCCCACGAAGGGCTGCTCCTGCACCCTGGCCCAGGCGTCTATGCCCCCCCTCAAAACTACAGCATCTTGTTTTCAGGGCTTCATAAAATCTTATTAGAAAGAGTTTGCTAGCTTTGAATAGGCCAAAATCAAAACCTCATGGATACAGTTTTACCATTATCAGCCTTGTGGCAGAAACAGCTCGAGACTTCAATGGCAGCTGCAGACACATTTTATAGGGATGGTTTGGGTCCGAGACATTAAACTGCCCGTTTTCACATTTGCTCCCTCCCTCCACAGCTGGATGCACCAAGTGGTTGCACTAGACAAAACCACCAGATCTAATCTTGGAGCCTGAGCTTTTTATAAGTACCAGTGACTATCAGCTAAAAGACATGGCACAGCTTTGCTCACTGATCTCAATGCTGGCATGGACGAGAGCTCCTCTTTTCAGATGGGCAAGGACAGCTGAAGTGATACACCCTGCAAACGCCAGAAGGGCCACAACAGTTTTACTCCATCAGAAACCCCAACACAGAGACTACACAAGGCAACACACACGCACTTAGCACCGAGACAGGCCCCTGGACACAAGCTGACAGCACCATCAGCCAAGTCAAGCCCAGGAGGAGGATGCTACAGGAACAAGCCCACACCATGTCGCCTGAGTGATACTTCAAAGCCTCTTTAGCACTTTAGTATGGCACTTCCCATATGCTTTGCTTATTGCTTAGACTTAATTAGTGTAAAGACTTTCCCTACACATTCGTTTCCCTTTTCCAAGTGTTGGACCCTAAAGAAACCTGCAGCACTGAGCACAAGGCAAGGGGCTACTCAGTGTAATTCCACTGTTGCCTTTTTGCAAAAAAGTTGGGTTATGACATGGCTTCTCTGGTTCTTAAGAAGAATGGGGGGGGGAAATAATAACACATGCAGCTCATTTTCACATACCTCAAAGAGCAAAAAATATAAAAGCCACAGAAGAGTTAATTCAGGACACAATGATGATATGTGCTACAGAGCTTGGGGGAGTGTGCAACAGTGCTCCCAAAGGCATCGAGGGGGACCAGCGACACCAACGTCATTTATTCAGAAGTGAGGGAAAGCAGAGCCAAGGGAGTTCCCAGCCACCACTGTCCGTGTTTGCCTTCCCTGTCACCTGTGCAGAACAGGACAGGCAGGGATGCTCCAAGATTCCACCGCCTCTCCACAGGGGGAGACGAATCAACTGCCTCATTCTTCCAAGTGGACAAACTTGCATGTTGCCAGCACAGGATCTCACAAACAGACCGTTGTCTGAGCGCAGCGCCAGGCACTCGCCCCCGGAATAGGCTGTGCTTTATAACAGCCAGAAAGAAAAAAAAAAAAAGGAAATAGAGGAAAGAAAAGCGATGTGCTCTTAACAGCACATCCATCCCTCCGGGAGCCTCCGGAGACAGGTGGAATAAATCTAAAGACAACGCAGTGTTATCATCACCCATCAACCAGACTCCCAAGCGCTACACCACCATGCAGGTATCTACAGGGCTTTTTTGCAAACCCTTCAGTCAATGTTTTTTTTCTTTATTAAATAGACAACAGTGCTTTGCATCACTATGTGTGAAAAAGCATAAAGCAGCTGGCATTTTTTTAAGTCTTTAACATTCTTTGGCTCCTTGAATGGAAAAATCTTAGCAAATGAGACCTTAATAAATGGAAAGAGCTGAAAAATAGCCTTTCTGCTGGCACATTTCACTCCTGCTAATGGAATACATAGATAAAACCAACACAGTTGTGTCTCAAACCCTTCCGCAGTGCTGCTGCTGTGAGAAATAAAACCCAGGTATCCCTGTCGTGGTTTGCCTTGCATTGAGATACCCCCGCAGCAGATGAAGCCTCCAACTCCTCCTCTGGCCTCTAAAACACAGCCAACGTGAGGAAAGGGCAGCCTGATCCTCCTCAGCTGCTAAAGAGGACTGAGGAAGAGGAACATCTCCAAACCCATAAAACCTGAACGCAGGCAGAAGAAGGGGAGGGCAGCAACCAGCTCTTCAAAGCCCAGGCAGGGAAACAGCCAAGCTGCAACAGGTCCAGCTGAGCATCAGCGTCCAGCTGGGAAAGCAAATGTGACACGAGGGCACTTGCATGAATTGCCATTCAGGGAGGGAAGGAGGGCTTTGGTCCAGGGTTTGCTCTGGGAACCACACTTGGAGCAGGATGGGGAGGGCTGGGGGATGCTGCAGGGCAGGACCACATGGGCTCCGCTGCAAGGGGCCCTTGTACCATCAGGAAAAGCCTCCTGCTCCCCCAGGAACACAAAACCGCTATGAAGGAAAAAACAAATTCTCTACTGATCCCTCTCTCTTGCTCTGTTGGGAATTTGACTTTTTGGCAGGTTTCATACATGGGCTTTTATAACCTGAAATGCAAAATGCTGAGTGCACAGAGAAGCATTGCAGCCTGTCTGTTCCCAGCCAAATTCTGCATCCCTGTGGAGAGGTAGGAACAGGTTGTATTGTATGAGGGAATTCAGGTCTGGTCATCAGCATTAATTCTTACACATAAAAAAAAAAAAAAGGAAGAAAAAAAAAAAGAAGGTGTATGTTTGCTTACCAGCTAAACAAGGAGTCCAGATTGTGGCCAGACCTCTGCACCGCATTATTTCAGGGTGGCTGGCTGGGCTGAGGGCAGCCGGCTGCATCCCGACACAGGGGCACAAGGCACCGGAGCACCGCACCATTACTGCTGTGGGACAGTGTTCCTGCATACCCTGGACACGATGCCGGATGGATGCAGCTCAGCACCGGCCATGGCTCAGCCCCTCCCCTGTGCTGCCATCCAACATGAGACAGAACCTGAAACCCAATACAGGCTCAAACCCAGTCCCCTGCGCACCAGTAATGGGGGTGTGGAAGCAAACCACCGACATGACCTGCTTGCCTTGAAACGGCTAAAGAAAGGCTGATTAAAGAGATGCTCAGGCAGGAACAGGACCCTGGGTTTAATTGTATTTATAGCCTCTGATGCTGTTAGTATTTTCCCATATCCAAAGCCGGGGATGACGAACCAAAGTGATGCTCGGCTTCTCACCAAAGGAAAAACACCTCCAGAAAGGGGGCAGCGGGGCAGCAACACGGTCCAGCGCTTCAACGCTGGAGACCGTTTAATCCCTGCTCCAGCCCCAGGAGCTGCAAAGGCCATTACAAGTCAGTGTTTAGCAACTCTGGAAGAGGTCAGCCAAGACAGGCATTTCCATGCGAAATACTTTTGTTCTTACAGAAAAAAAAAACAAACAAACAAAAAAAAAAAAAAACCACCAAAAATTCAACAGTTCTCAGCATCCGAAGCCCAGACCCCAACGCTGGTGGTGCATTGCACAGCTTCTCATCAACCTCTCCAAGTGCTCAGCCCCTGTAGCGATGCTTTTTTCCAGGCTAAACACCCACTTTCTGCGGGAATCAACCAAAGCAAAGGCATAAAACAGGAGGGGGAGGGAGAGCGAGTGCAGCCCGCTGCTGGACAAGTGCCATGCAAACCCAACGCCCCATGAGCAAGGCAGGACCTCGATGAGCCAACATCCCTCCTCATCCTCAATCACCACCGAACACCTCAATCCCGACACAGGACAGGGAGGCAGCACGCTCCCTCCTCCCTCCTGGAGCCCACAGCACAGCAGGACACATGGCAGCACTCGGCAGGGCTGGGAATCACAGCAGCCGCGCGCCTAATCCCCTCCGATCCCAAGCACTTTGGAAGGACAAAGAGCTGAGTCTCCTTTGCCAGTAAATTGAACCTGTGGTTCCAGGGGCTCGAGGCACTTCAAAGCCTGCAGCAGCCTGGCCAGCAGCAGTAAAGGGATGTACTTTTCAGCTGTCGAGCAGCAAAGTAAAATCCACACAAATAAGCAGTGTTCCAGAAAACCAGGTTTAACCATCAGCAGCTCTGAACGACAGGGGATGTTTTTCCTGAAGCTTTTTTTTTGCCTTCCTCCTCCTTTCCAGTTTGTCTTAGGATATTTTTTTTTTTTTATTATTTCTTACTAAAACACGTCTCAAGCTCCTGCACCACACAGCCCTTTCGGGTCTGAGCATCCTCCAGAGGTAAAATGCTGAGTTAGGTATTGGAGTCCGGGAAAGGAGGTGCCTTTGATGAATAGCAAATCTACAGACTTCAAGCGTTTCAGTGAGCGCCACAGATTTAATAAGTTATTTCCGTGGAAAACCTTAGTAACTCAGTTATGAATCAAGCCTATAAACACCTCTCACTCATCAAAGCACCACAAAAAAATCTATTACTGTAACTGTGAATACAAGCCTCTCTCTACAGGTCCCTATAAGAAGCCAAAATTCCTCCTTCAAAACATTCACCATTTTCAAAGGTCATAAATACACTATGTCCAGTATTCAGCAAATCTGTTTAAAAAGCAAAACACAGGCACAGAGAAAGTAAAGTTCAAACAAAGACGTACCATCAGATACACACTGTTTAAAAGACACAGCCGGAGTTACATCAAAAGAACTTTTACTACCTAGGAAAGCCATATCCAGCTCCTAATAGGGTGCAAGAATGTAATGTTTTGGCTACAAAGATTAAACTAATTTACTTTTAAGTAACTTGCTTACTTCCTGATGTTTCTTTTTTTAAGTGTGATGCTTAGGTGCTTGGAGAAGTGAGGGATGTGATTATTCTGTGATTCAAGGCCAAACATCGTAACTACTCAATGAACCACAGACAAAAACATATTTTATCTGGGTGTTGTACTTACTCCAAGAACTAGGCTGAAAACATCCTGGCCAGCTGTGAAAAGCCATCTCAGTTCCAGGTAAAGGGAGGGAAAGAGTAACTCTCTCTCCTTCTCTGCAGAAACATACTGAGAAATTCAATTTATCGCCTACAAAGAAATAGTGCTCTGCAAATAGTGCCTGTGGTACATTCATTTCAGGGCATCACCCCGCTTGGCTCCATCACGGCAAATTCTCCTTCAGAGCCGGGTAGCTGTGTGTACAAGCACAAATGCAGAGGTATCATCTGCAAAGCAGCTTTAATCCCTGCATTAGGCATGGGGCCAAATATTGGTAAGACCAACCTTCTTCCACCCCTTGTGCATCAGGCAGCCTGCGTTGTTATTCCAGACAGATGATCCCTAAGGCTCTGGCAGCTATTTTTGCCTTTTTTTTTTTCCCCTCCTTCTGGACTAAGGACAGCTCTGACTATCCACATTTTTTAAGTGCTGTCTGTGTCAGAGGGTTAAAGCAGTAGTATCTGCCATCACAATAATCAAAGAGGAAAGATGGTTTTGCATGTGAAGCAACACGAGCAATGGATCGTGACGGGGGAAATTTCGGCTTGATTCACAGCTCTGCAACAGCTGCCCCATCTACCCTGGGAAAATCATTGACATTCTAGCTCCTGGCAGGGAAAAACACATGGGAAGAAGGCAGTCCATCACCGTTTCACCAGTTCAGATGAAGAACTTCACCGGAGCTGCCGTAACTAAAGCAGCTCCTCAGCGCAGGCAGGTCCTTGGGACACAACAGCCCTGGTTGAACACAAGATGCTGTGGGAGCTCCCTCCTGTCCTGCCCATTCAGCACCATCAATGCGCTGGGGAACGGCGTTGCTCTCACTAAGCACTTGTGCAGCTAATAACAAAGGGACATTTCTCCATCTCCCAGTCTAGAAGATACCTTCCCTCCTGGAAGACTGTATTTTTGGAGGCTGGTGACGATGCTCTCTTGCTGCATGGGATGCAAAGCCTCAGAACAACCTTTATTTCCCTCCTCATGAGACCTTCAGCATAAACCATCTCTTTCCCCATCTCCAGCAAATTCCCCAGCAGTCCCTCACCCTTCACAAAATTAATTTCCCCTCCCCATGTTAATAACCTGGCTCAGCTCTGAATTAATCTCAAGACCAAAAGGCTTGCATTGCAAACTCATAACCCATAGGATATTTTCTACGAACAGGTGTTGCTTGCTTTAGAAACCCTTCTACAGCTGCACAGCCACTGCCGAAATTTCATCCTCCTTCCAGAGGCCCACGGTCTGCACGGATGGAGTCACTGGCACCCCTCCTGCTCTCCAGATGGGACGCTGGGTGCAGGTAGCAACATAAAGGTGTTATCACCAAAGTGTGGTCATCCACAAGCTCTACAAGAACAAGCACCTGCAGACCTCAATGCTATTGCTGTTGGGTTTGGTGGCTCAACATCACTTGCCCTGCAGGGTTTTAATGGAGAAACAACCATGTGCAGGGAATATCTTCCCCAGCCTTGATCTAAGGTGCTTGTTCTTCAGTTGCTAAGTAAGGGTGTATTTGCTCAGTCTCAATGCTCTGGACAATATCTTCAGCTGCATATTAAAAACCCAAATGGAGTACTTTCTGCTGGGTTACGTTGCTCGTGGATGAAGCACTGCCATCAACAGTCTTTGGACACAATGAGGAGCTCATCCAGCTGCAGAATCAATGATCCCTTCCCTTTCCCTTCTGCTCCAAAGGAAAAAAAACATTTGAACTCTAGGAGCTGCCACCTGAGCCACCCACCGTGGCAAGCGTAAATGTAATGCAAAAAATCCCGCAGCCCTCCTGCAAATCTACAGGCTCCAGTGAATTTACCATCAACCCAGAAAGACATTTGTTGTAGAATAAAACAGCACAACTCCATCTCTCTGAAAGGGACAGGTGCTGAAAGCCTGGGGATGGCATCTCCGAGAGCTTCTCTATCTTCCCTTTCAGGGATTAATTCCGCAATTCACCATCTAGTGTGCAAAGATGCCTTTGATGTCAACCCCAGGCAGGGCCAGAAGCCGCACGTGAACAAACTCAAAGCAGAGGTAGGCTATTGTTTTGAAGTTCTCCCAACCATCGCAAAGGATGCCGCTGCACAGTCACGCTCTCCGATGGGGATTCCAACATTCACGGCCATCCACAGTCAAGTGGGGAAAACCTTCACACCAAGAAAAAATTCCTCTCTGAAGCACATTGGAAAATAGATGCACTTTATTTCCCGTTGGCAAACTAAAACTATGGAGGAAAAATGTTTAATATAAAAACATCTGACAAAGCACCTCCAGGATGTATTTTTTTGCATCAAAGAAGTAGCTCTTGGCAACAGGCTCACTCCTCCGACAAGAAAAGTTTTTAGCCAAACCCTGATTGTTATAGACTGCACAGGGTAAGACATGCCAGCTAACTTAAAGTTAAATATGAAAGAAAAAGGAAACCAAAACCATTACTGGCCCAAATAAACATCTGTCTGTGATTAAACTGGATGCACAGATACACTCTGCCTTTTTTCTTTTTGTTTTTTTTTTTTAATGGATTTATGTTTCTGCAATAGAACAGGGGGAAGAAAGGACAAAAAGGCTCCACAGTGCTGCTGGGTCAGACCCAACCTGCAGCCCCCAGCCCACGGCACTGCCACCTCAAGCTGGCATCCATGCTCGGGGCTCTGGTGGGAGCCTGGCACCAAGACACACTGAAGCCAGAGGTGATCATCAGAAAGTTGTAAAACCAACAGTTCACCCCCAGAAGAAATTGCTGCCCTATTAATGAGAAAAATATCTTCCCCCCCCCGCCCCGCCAACAGGTAATTTCACAATCTCTCCCCCAGTCTGGAAAGGGCAATGTTTGCCCAGTTTCCACACATATCTGCCTTACATCTTTAATAGGTTGTTTTTTTTCTTTTCCTACTCCTAACACACAGGATCTTCATAAGTTTCCTTGTTAGCATAAATCCTTGCAGTCTGTTATTTCTGGGGGGAGAGGAAGAGAGACGTTCACTTTCTCCATTCAGTGGGTTTTAAAATATGCTTCCTTAAGTTCATCCTAAATATTGCTGGAAGCAGAAAAAAAACACTCCAGCTCTCATTTTGGAGCCGTGGCATCGCTTCAGCGGGGCTGAGTCATCAGTTGGGATGGACAGGCACGTTCCTGCTTTCCTCCTCCCTTTGGGGGTACAGGGACCCTGCTCCCCAATACCAACACCCCCAGTCCCACCACTGCCCTGCAAGCAACTTCTCCACCTTCCCAAGCCTTGAAAAAAAAAAAAAACCAAAATAATTTAAATAAGCTCCAGCCGATTCAGTTTCTCTTTGTTTCTCCTCTCTCCACTAATTCACCATTATCCTCCACCAACTTCGGGGGGGATAACAGAGTAAGTCACTGAGCAGAGCTCATCTCTACACAGAGTCTGCCATCTCCTAGACTTCAGCAGAGCTGTTCGAAGCAGACTCACACGTGTGCTTCCACTTTTGGGTACAGCTCCCCACCACTTTGCAGTACAGAAAGGAATTAATCACTCCTCCAGCAAACCACCAACTCACAATTTCTTCTTTGAGATGTGCATTCCCAGCTACAAATGGGTTCACCAGAGCTGAAACTTGTTAGCACACAGGAAGTTAATGGATTTCAAAGTCTAAAAAAAAAATATTTAGTAAATTTGGAAAAATCTAAAGCAGCATCTTCCCTGGCTGCTTGCTGCTAGCGCAACCCCTCTCGCCAGCCCATGCTGTCACCACTCTCCTCCTGCCCTTCTCTCCCACCCCCAGCTCTCACTTCTCTCCTGGTAGCTCTTATTTCTCCTCTTCTCTCTGCTCAGGAGCATTACTGAGCACCAAACCAACCTAATTTCTCCTATCTGAACACACCTGGTGCTTAGCATCCCCTAAGTCCAGGCACTGGCTCGCCTGGTCCCTGGCAGGACAATTGGATGCAGGATGTGGTGCTCCGGCGCGCTGCAGAACTAAAGGGGTTGGACACAGACACTCACGCTCAGCAAGGAGCCCTTTCCCTCTGGAAAGCCCTGCCACACACAAGGCTTGAGCCTTGCGGGCAACATCGGTTCACAAAGGCATTTCCATATGAACAATGAGATTTTCCACGCAAACACTGGTATAACTCCCGATTAAGCAAGGAGTAATGAGCAGGCATGTAGGGACACATGAGACAGGCTCTAGTGATGAGTGGCTCATTTTGAGGAAAAATAGCTATCGTAAGAGCTCGGCACTGACTGCTGCAGGCATAGTCTTTGGTAAGTATCTTCAATGGAGACACACAGTCGGTGCAGGACCTCTTCACAGCAGCTGGGGACTTTGTTGCAAGGTGGCAGTGAGTTGCACCCATCGCTACCTGTCAAGTCCTACAGCCAATGACTCATCCTTATTTATTAATAAGGATAATAATTTATTGATTTTCCAAAGAAAACTGATGCCCTGACATTTCTGCACTCTCTAAGAGGACGGACAAGCTGCTCCAGACCTGCAGCGGCCACGAGCAACAATGAAGTCGGCATGGAGACCTACGGGAGGCTGCTCCACCTTTTGCCCTCCTACCTGTGCTCAACCCTTCTCCTCCTGCACAGTCCTTAAGCCCTCCAGAATTTAAAGCCACCACTTGTGAGAACTCTGGTTGCTACTCGTAGAAACTCGTGGGACTTTTTTAGCCAGAAAGACAGACCCGACGCAGCATGCTGTGCAAGTGGAGCCCCAAGGAGCAGGGCTATTTCATGGTTTTTAAGAGACGGTCCTTCACAGGGAAGGTGAGGGATAGCCCTGTGACATTTAGGGGAAGGCAGGGAATCCCAAAGCCCGTGGCCCACAGCATCTGCTCCAGCACGTCCCCACCGTACTAAACCAGTTCCCGAGGCAGCAGCCTGGCAAGTCTAACGGGTACAGCAGCTTCCTGGCATGCAGCAGAGGAGCCAAGTCTGAGGGGAAGGGAAAAAAAAATTACTACAGATGTTCCACCAATTATGAGTCAGAGGGCTGAGCTTTTGTTTCTGCCTTGCTGGATTTTGCCCTTTCCCTGGTATTTCCCCAGGTCCAGCTGGGGGAGCCGCGGGGACGCCGGCACTGGTCAAGGCTCAGCCAACACCCAGGGGATGGGCACGACACCGGTGAGGGGAACCATCTCATCAAAATCTAACTCCCAAAGTAGCACATTTTCTTCACCTCTGCTCCCCAGGCATACATGGCTGCAGAAATACAATGAGAAAAGATGGAGGCCCTCTTCATACTCCTGCAAGCCTGAATGTGACACTGCTTGTGCTCAGAAGATGGAAACTTCGGGATCAAACACCTGCAAGTGCCTTTTCCCACCAACCCAGACCTTTCCAAGTCACTGTACCTCACTGAGAAATCAGGAGCATCCCCAATCTAAGGGAAATGCTATGGCTGGACACTGATCCTTAGACAGACAGCTTCATTTCATGACTCAAACACTTTCAACCTCAGATAAACAGGACTCTGGGGTATCATCCATCAGTCCAGCTCCTGACACAGAAGGTCACATCCACACAACTATTCAAAACTTGTGCTTCCAGTTAGCACTGACTGTTACTCTGAATTTTATAGTAAACCTGCTAGTTTGTTGAAGACTTCTTCCTACTTTTAAGAGCAGTATTATAGCCATGAAAAGGTCTACTTCAAAAAGAGGTATTGTTTTTTTAAAAATTTTATATAAATGACAGAGATGATGTTTTGACTTCATGCTAAAATTTCCTGTTTAGAAGTTCATCAAGTAAATGACTAACAGTAGAAGAATGGTTCTCTTTGTTATCCAAAATTGAATTTTGTGGTTTTAGTAGGAAAAGCCTTTTTGATGATCAAAGCTGAAGCAATAAATAGTAGTGGCTTGATGCTAGATCCAAAATGTACTTATTTTTGGAACAGGAGTTAAATGCACATTGAGCTCCTTCGGTACACACAAGAAAAGGCAGGGAAGACCTACACGTGCTTTGTGTATCATTGACACAGGCCTACGCTTCAAGCAGACCTATTAAAGAAGTTGAAATGGAGAATAAGCAAACTGAAATACAGCAGATAGACTCTAGTCTAAGTGGGTTTTTTCTCTTTACTTCCCCGTGATGACAAGTATGGGTTAACTTCAGTGAAGCTCTTATCCTCTTTCAGCAATCATGAGCACTGGGGAAAAATAAATCACACAGCCCCAGACTCTTATTAAAAGTTACACCATTGGAAACTACACAGGGGGGGAGAGGAGGTATCCAATTTCAGTACAATCTTGGTCACATGTTATCATTATATTGTTCAAGTAAAAGTTAAAATCTCTCTTCTATTCCAGAAAATCCACCAGATGTCCCATAAAGGACTCTGCTGTGAGACAAGTTAAACCATTATGTCCTTAGGAACCCCGGTTTTCAAACTTGGCTGCTGTAATTAATGGCAATTATCAAGTTACAATAAAAACCATGGGCACGGGGAGCTTTACAGACATGTATCCAGCCTGAGGAATATTTGTTAGGAATTGCAAACACATATTTACTATAGCACAAGCCTGAACGATCCAACTCCTGGCTATCAATTGTTCCCCTGCTATGGACACTTGGCAGCACAACAAAAGCAAGGCGGGCCAGCCTGCTGGATTCAGCACGCGGCAGCACCGCGGCAAAACCGGCAGCACCGTGGCAAAACTGACCGTAGCAGGAGGACCTTAAAGGAGAAGGAGAAGGGAAAATCCCTGGAGGGAAATGTGCCACCATGCCACTACACTGCAGTGCAATGCTGTTTAAATGCACTTCAAAGCGCTGCAGAGTCAGGATCGGCATAAACATCCCAGGGAAGTCACAGGTCTCACCAAACTGCCCATAAATGAGAAGAGAAAAGCCATGGCTAACGGACCAGTACCCCAAGGATCTCCTCCACCACTGTCGACCTACAGCATCCCCCAGAGAGAGCAGCAAACCCTGTCCACTTGCACGTCAGCAATCCGGCAACTCGGCACCAAAGTGCGCAGGTCCCACCCTACCGCAAAGCCCACCCCAACTGCTGAAGGAAGCACATGGGGCTTCACAGGGACGAAGGTCTGTCTATGTTCATCTTAGCTCTCAGACCATGAACCTGGTCATCTCTAACATAGAAATTAAACCTGGTCCTACAGACAGGTTCCTCCTCCCCTCCATGCAGCCAGCCCCCAGCCTGGGATGGGAAACCATCACCACAGCCAGAGCCCAGCGCCAAGCAAATGAAAGCCCCAACTCTGCCTGCTTGTAGGTAAAACCACCCCAGGGCCTTACAGAGCACCATTAAATGAATGAAGGCTTGCTGGGGTGGGGCAGAGCAAAAACCAGGACCTAATTAAGCAAAGCTTTGTTCAGGAGCTTCAATGGCATTGTAGCTGGGAGCCCTGCTCACAAAAGCAGGGTTTGCACTGCAGGGCCAGGACCCAACAGGTACCGCAAGCTGGACGGACTCGGCAAGAACCACCACAAAGCAGCATCATTTGAAATGGCCTCACTGCTCCTGCCACGCAAATGGTGACAGCGTACAGGCCAGCCCCAAGCCAGCCCACGACCCCAGGGCTTGGATGAGGTCTAGGTGGCTTCCACAGGGGACACGCACGGCCCTGGGGCCACCTCCCAAACATCCCCGCTTGCCCCAGCACACTCACCCCAGAGACAGCATCTTATCACAACACACAGAGCGCGGATGCCTCTGAACAACTGACTCCAACAGATGCTCTTTTTTTTCCTTCTTTTCACACCAAGAATATGAACCAACAGCACCACAACCCCCCCCGTCTCCTCCTGCTGTCCTGCCCCAGCCACGAGCTCCTTGGCGCAGACCACGCGTGCCGGAAGGCGCAAACATCTGCTAACCTGAGAAGTCTCCGGGCGTGACGTTGGGTGAGTTTGTAGCCTCTGTTTCAGTGTAAGACAACGTGGAATCTGATAGATCTGGGGGTGGGGAAAGAAAACAAACAACGCTTTTAGTCCTCCTGCGTTTGCAAGTGCTACGTGAGCACCCGTGGCTCTTTAGCTTCCCGTCATCTCCCTCCACCAGGCCAGAAAGCAATGACCAACTTTGTACCTCTAGCATGCAAATGCAAAGTCTGAATTGCTTTAACCACAAAAATAACTGCAGTTAAGGTGATCAAACAAGTAGGAACTTGGTGCTTACTGGATAAAGTTACATTAAGCCTCTAAACAACTCATAGTTACTATACTTAATTATCACCATTAAAATTCTTGAAGCTGTTTATTCTTGCTTCCTTCCTTCCTTCCTCTTTGCTGAAGCAAAGGAAACTTTGTTTTAACAAGTTAAGAGTCTTTGTTATTCTCTCTTGCTTACACCCCTCTAATTAAGTGCTCAACTGTTTGCTCACAGATTAACTATTATTTTTCCAATCAAACAAGCCAATGAAGCAAATTTCAATCCTTGGCTGTTGTTTTAATAAAGTCACGTGTCACTCGCCATCATCTCTCCCTGCAGCACAAGCAGTTTCTAAAGGGAATTAACTTGAAAGGGGGAGTGCAGGGAGGGACAACTCCTTCTTTGTGCCTTCATACCTAACAAAAAAACCAAAACCAAAACAAAAACAAAAAAAAAAAAAAAAAAACACAAAAACCCAAACTCCTCCACGACCAGCAAATTCTGCATTGCAGGACGCTCTGGTCAGTACCCTGTGCCACAGCCCAGCTGTGGTGATGAAGGAGCCGGTCCCTCCGGCCGGCATGCAGGCACCGGCTGAGCAGCTGCGTTGCAGGCAGGTCGCAGGCAGCTCCCAAGCCTGGCAGGGCAGGGACTCACCTTTGGCACGGGGCAGCTCCCACCTTCCCCGGGGCTGGGTGGGACAGGCAGGCACACCGTCCCACTCCCATCTATCACCCTGGCAAAGCCTGCCTGTCTCCTCCCTGTCCCTGCCCGATGGGGAGTGAAAGCAGCTTGCCTCAGTCACTACCCCCTCTACAAATCAGAGCCACTAACTACAGGACGAAGGTAGAAATCCCACGCTCCAGACGCGGCCACAGCTGTACCAATCCCAGCAAGAAGCCCAAGAGGGATGTGGGATTCCTCCCTTCCCTCCCATGTCTTTGCTTCCCATTTACTTGAGCAAGAAGCAGGTGCTCAGAAAGGTTGGTCAGGATGCAGCAATGCCAATTCAGAACATCTCCAAGCCAGCATGCACCACGCAGGACCAGGGTCCAAGGCTGCGCTGTGCCAGGCTCTCCAGCAGCCTTTGCTTCATGCCCACCGTACCCACCCAAGCTGCCTTCCCCAGCCTTTTTTTAAGAAAGCTTTTATAATTCATCAGGAAAAGTGAAACGCCATTCCAAAATTATACAGCGCCAAGTTTCAAAGAGTTTATGTCTCATTTTAATAGGCAGAGGAAGGGTAATAGCCGGTTCCTCTGTGGTGCAGCGCAGCCAAGCCTTTATGGAAATGGCACCCAGGAGCTCCCACTCCCCCTCTGCTCCGTCATCCCGCAGATTACACATGCAGACAAAACATGACGTCTAGTAACCTTTCATTACGCCTTCATTAAAAATAGCGCTTCATATTATTTTGGAATATATGCATGTGTCTACACCATAATTTGGTATGATAACCTGACATCCATTTACTTCTTAAAACCCTTCAGCTGATGCTTGCTCAGAAATAATGAGCAGCCATAAAATCCCAACTTGTTGGCTTTTGCCTGACGTGCCACGTAGGGACGTCTTAGAACCAACACCAGGACTGCACCATGAAAGAGCTGTCGGGAGATCAAAAGAGAGAAAACACATACCCAGTGGCTTTTGCTCATCATTAGGAGACAGCCGAGAGTAGGGAGGTGGTGGAGACTCTGGAAAAACAAAACTTCATGTTAATGCCGCGTTTGGTTTATCAACGAAACCCTCACACTTTCTCTTGCGGGGTAGGAACTCCTCCAAGGCTACAAACACCCACTGGAAGATAAACCCACTTGGAAGCAACTGAGACCAAGAGTTTTCCAGACCTTTGAAGAATGGGGGGTCCACCTTGACCCTTCTAAGTGGGCTTTACTACCAAAAAATGCTGCCGTTCTCCCCTACACCCCTGCCTCGCATGCCTGCCTGGGCGCCCGTGACCCAAAGCACACAAGACAGCTCCCAAAGAACAATGCTTTCATCACCTGCGCCGAAGACAACCATGGCTCAAACACACACACAGACTTAACAAAAACTCCCCAAATACTACAATACGACTGAAAAAGGGTGTCGTGTGACAAAAAGTTACTCCTTTCTTGGCACAGGAAGCGTGACACCAGGGGCCAGACACCAGGGGCCAGGCTGGCTTCAGCCAACGAGCCACCAATTTAACTTTGGTCCATTCCAACAGGCATCCCATGATCCCGCAGCAGCACTCAGCCTCTCCTGCCCCGCTCCCGCTGACCTCGATCCGCAAAGCTCCCAAGCACACGCTCAGCTTTAAGCAGCAGCACATCAGCAGTCATGCGCTTAAAGTTAAGCAAGTTCTTAGAAGGGCTTTGCTGAATCAGGTCATCTAACTGGCTCCTGCTGTGCTTCTAAGAGTCAAGGCCATGCAAAAGACTGAAGAAGGTCCTCCCCTCAACTTCTTGCATTGGTTAGAGGGTATTTTTCTTCTGAATTATGGCAGTGATTTTCTTCTAGAATTGTAACTTGCTAAAACTGAGGAGCGTGCAGCCAACTGGGCTCTATCACAGCACCAGCACTGAGCGGACACTGACTCCAGTAAGAAATTGTCCTGGAAAGTCAATGGCATCACACTGGCCCCAGACCACTGAAGCAAGGGTGTGCTCCTCAGTTCCCCCAGGGATCCAAAACCAAGGCACTCAGCCCAACAACTGCAATTCATCTTGGGTTATTTCATGAAAAAACAACCTCAGCACCCCCCCATGCGATGGCTCTGGGATAGCCTGCGGTCATTTACTGCCTCTCAGGAAAGGGTTGTCATCCTGCCCTAACCAAGCAAGCTGTCCAGCAGCAGCAAGACGCTCTTCTCACAGGGCACCCAAGAGCCTCAAAGGAAAAATAATGGAGCCAATGTCCCAATCTGGACGTAACGGCAGACCCACACCGTGCACAGCGGGCTGGTCCCATGGTAGAGCCAGACCCGCTGCCACAGGGAACTTCTTCAAAGCACCGCCGTGTTCTCACACCGCTCAGCTGTGTCACCCCCCAGCCCAGTAAAGTGGGTGACAAACACAAACAGGGACAGTCTCTGCAGGGAGCCATGCAAACACTTGCAGAAAAGGGCATCAAGGCCTTCCCTGGGCTCCCAGCACCCGCTCGGAGGGGGGCCGTGGCACAGACACCCGCTATCAAAGCGATAAGGAGCCACTCGATAAAATTTCTGCTCTCTACTACTCTCTGCACAGTGCTGGGAAAACCACTGCCGCTGCAGGAAAGCAACTGGGAAACTTTGCCCGTTTCTAAAATCAACGCACGGTTCCTACAAACGCACATCTACTCCAACTGAAGCAAAAAAAAAGCTGCTTCCAGCCTCTAGCGATCTTCTGAGGAAGCACGCCCAGCACAGAAGTTTCTTTCAAAGAAGTGATGCAAAGCGAGGCAGGATCCCGGATTGCAAAACAAACACTAATAATAATAATAAAAAAATTAAAACCCTTGCCAAGAAAGGGACCGGCAGCACGAGGTTGGTGTCCTCCGGGGTCCCTCTACCCACGGCTAAAAATAAGAAAACCCTGAGAAATGCAGGAGCCGCAGCTCCCCCCGCTTCCACGCGGGCTCGAGGTTCGCCGGTGGCCAGGGCATCCCCCGCAGCCCCCTCCCGGCCGCGGTCCCGGTGCGCCCGGCGGGGCCCCGCGGCTTTCAGCCGCCGGCGGTAATTGCCCGGCTCCGCGATCAACAGCGAGCCAGGCTGGCGCCAGCAGCATGCAAACTGCGTATTATTGCCCCTTCTGCACCTAAATAGCAGGGGAACCTCCGCGGGAAGGGGAAAGGAAAAAAAAAAAGAGAGAGAATGGGCTCTTGAAGC
>JANZLQ010000002.1:22038635-22125848 GCA_026212715.1 Elanus axillaris | reverse complement strand
GGGGGAGGGAGGCAGGGGGCAGGGCAGCAGGAATTCTGGCCAGGTTTGTAGCCTTCAAAACCGTAGCTGAATACTTTCCAGTTGGGATGGAGTTTGTCCCCAGATCTGTTCTCTGTGAAGAAATTACTTCAGCTGTGTGGCTAGGAAGTGATACTCAGGCATGAAATAAGAAAATTACTATAAAGAGAATGACTTAGGATCTCACTCAAAATGAATATATCCCATTTTAAAGCTCAGTGAAGAAAAGAATGAATCTGAAAAACAGGATTTATTCCACAGGCTGAAGTATAAAAGACATTAATGACAGTCTCTGGGTTTGTGTGCCTTTCGAACATGTATTCATAACCCTGTTGCCCTATGGACAGATACTGTATCAAGGTATTTTGGATTAAAGGGTATAACCAAGCCACAGTGTTGCACAGCAGTTTTCAGGAGAAGGGGGACCGGTTGCATTTAGTTTGCAGTGTCCCTTTATTCCTTAAGACTTACTTAGTTGGACAGAAACAAAACCAAGTTTTTTATTAGCAAACTCTTAACTTCAGCTGTTGCCTATCTATTTCCATGTATTTCCAAGAGAAGAGAATAACAGATGTTTAAGGTCTTTTTTTTTTTTTTTAATAGGAGAAGTTTAATTAAACAAATATCCTGTTTTAATCTGTGCTGCTACACTGAGGTCTGAACTACCTGAAAAGATTAGCTAAAATAAATTGTCAGCATTTGGTTTTCCTCACTGGTTACTAGCTAACATTTAGGAGTATAAATTGATTTCAGATGGGAATGTCAGATGCATGCTCTGGCTAGAAATGCAGCTTTGACTCAGAGGGGTATAAAAGATATGATAATCAGAATTTCCTCAAATTAATTTCTTCCAAGTAGGGCAGTGGCACTGAGGTGGAATTCATCCTGTATCCACTGCAGTATTTTGTTCTACCCCCAAATAACTGTTAAGTCTCCCTAAACAGTGGCATACACCTTTGTGCAGCCTTTCTCCCCACACTGCTCTTCTCATGCCTGGCCTAAAGTCATCCCACACCACATTTTTCAGGGTTTCCCACAACCTTGCAGACTCATATGATTTTTAACCATCAAAGGAAAGCAGCAGGAGGATGGATTTTGAACGAAACAACATAACAATTTGGGGAGAAAAGTCTGGTTTATGCTTAAACATAAAGACTTTCTTCACTTTGAATCAGGAAACTGTTTCTGCTGTAGACATTTCTAACCATGCTAGTAAAAGCCTCATTTTACACATCAATGACAAGAATGAAACAGAAGAGAGAGCAGCAGTGGCATTACTCCCGAGTGCTTTCAGTCAGTAGCCCAGCAGTTATGTTATTAATCCAAGATAATTAAGACACACGTACAGCTTCTTGCACTGTACCACGTGGATATAGCGGCTCAGGACAGCATGGATCCCACCTCTGCACTGCTCCTCAGCTGCACTTTGTTGAACTCCTAACCCACTGCGCAGAGCACAGATGGGTGACAATATTTCAGAGCCAACACACTCTTACGTGTTTTGTGCAAGTTTCATCTTCACATAAATTGTGCAGTCTCTGGTGAGAAAACCCAAGCTCACAGGTGCTGAGCCTGAAAGCTATGGGTCCTAGTCCTTTCAGGTGCTAGAGAGAGAACGTACACGTAAACAGACACAATCAGGCCATCTTCATTTTAGGGGTGGAGATGGGTGCAGATGAGGACTGCTGGGTTGCATTCCCATTATGCACCTCACTACAAAATTGATTAAATATCTCTCCCGAGATGTGGAGGAATAAAACACAGCTAGCTATTCTTTTTCTCAAATCAGTAACATCAGAGGGGCTATAACTTGGGTTTGCAGGGAATTTGCAGGGAATCTGCAGCAGCTACAGCCACTGATTTTATTTGGCTGTTTGGGACTATTTGTAAAGACCATGTACTTCCTCTGGCCTCTGACTGATTATTTGCCTTTTATTTTTTTCCTCCAATGCCCAGAACTGCATGCTATAGTATGGATGTCATATCTGGCATGCTAATTCAAAAGTTGTATTGGACAAGTAGCAACCTCTAGGTTTGATTTGTAGCTTGAAAACAGGCAAATCTAATATCTAGCTCTAAGCAGAGATTGATCATCTACTCACTCTTTTATTCCCCTTCTCCCAATCTGCTTAAAGCAAGTCTCATCCCAAATTTAGCTCCTTAAAAAGCCTCTCTTCCTTTGAGTGGCACTACTTCTATTCTTGGCTTAAGGGTGGCTGTAATGCTACTAAAGTATTAACCAGCATAGGGTTTATCCATATGAATATAGTGTGTGGATCCCTTGAAAGGACTTCCAAGTCTCCTTCATTCTCTGGACAAACCCTCAAGGGCCAAGTCACCAAAAGCTGGTTTTGTCTTTCCTTCCCCACCCTTTGCTTTTTTTTTGCCAGTTCTAAGCAACCATAAAATATCTGCTACACACTTTTGTGATGCAGGGATAATAATAATCAGCCCTGGGCCAAGTCACGTACAGAAGCAATAGAAGAGTATTTTAACTGAGCAGGAATGTTATTTATCTCTAAACTACTTACATTTAACTGCGCTTTAAAAAAATCCTCTTCTTTTGACCAAAACAAACCTCCAAACACAGATGTTCACTAAGTATCCAAACATGAATAAAAGATATTCAGAGAAATCTGGGGAAAACACTCAGAACCTAAATCCCAAAATCCTTACAGAGATTTTATTCAGTCAGAAATCTCTCTTAATTGATCGAGGCTAAGCAATGAGTAAAGCTTTCAGAATTTAAACATCTCATTACATAACTGCATTTTTTTTAAATTAGGCTTTGTAATCTTATACTTTCATACAGCATTGCACCAGCAAACTCACAAACTATAAATGATCTCTTAAAAGCAGTGAGATTGAAGCCAAGAGCTTTTGACTAACTTGAAATTTGCTGCTGCAAGGGATAAATGTGCCAGATCCTAGTATGTGGGTCACTAGTTTTGCCAGACCATCCAGTGTACGAACAGACTTGTATCTCTTATCCTGAGGAGGGCAGAGAATAAATATTTTTACTGATTTCAGCTTGGGCAAATGTGTGATAATGAAAAACTGGAATATGAAATTAATTATATTTAAATCACAGGTGTGAATTTGCTCTTTCTTAATATCCATGCTGTCAAATCCCATCCTAACAGTTTGGCATGTACATTACAACATCTACCTACTGCTAGAACAGGCACTAACTGGCTGAAGGGTATGGATTGGTAAATTGAATTACTGCCAAAGCCCATCAAAACAGGGTAAAAGACTATTTGGAGGGCATTTTGAACAAACATGCATAGCCACTGCCCCTGCTCTTCCTCTCCTGTCAACAAATACAGAAATTCAAATACCAAAGCTCTCAATAAATTTCACAACTGATAAGAAAAAACAAAATAAATGCATTTTTAACTACTGTACACCACATTAGCACACAAAAAAACTTTCCTTAGATCATGAATCAAAAATATCATTTCTTACTCATGTGGTACAGGAGCTTATCACATAATTATATGCTCTGGAAAGTGTATTCTGTGAATCTGACTGAAATAATGACTAGGCTAAAATGCTCCATAGCCTAATGACAATAGGTAATTTTGCTTTTTTCTTTCATGTGTTCTTTAACTAATTAATTCTGAAGTTGAGCATTAAGAGCGCACCATATTAAACTCTTCCTACAGTCAGACCTTAAGAAAGCAAGAAAGGAAAAGTTACAGCAGAATCTATTTGCTGTGATCAAAGAACAATATATACTGTGCAAAAAAAAAAAAGGATGAAATTCTATTTAGTTAAGCATATTCATGTAACAGGTTTTCTTTTTTGTGCTTTGTTTGAGTGAACTTGTCCTTTATTGCCCCTCATGCACAGGACAGCTGTTCAGATTAAAAGTTTTTAGGCTATGTTATTCAGATACGCAGGGGGGTTGTTTTTAACTGCAATGTTTCTGTGCTTTGGCTTTCCAATATGCAACATGTGATCTTTGTTAAAACCCTGCGTTGGAATGCTGACTTACACACAGGATTATTTTCCCTGCCAGGAGTTCATATAGATTTATATGAAGTTTTAAAAAATGCAGACTCAACTTTTATTTTCCATTCAGAAAGAAACACAGCTGTCATGTTGGTGACAAATAGCCTTTAATTTTAAACTTTTGGATGAGAGAGATAGGCATCTTTCCTAACCACACCATGGCAGGATAGAACTACATCCTATGAGTTGAGAACCACATACAGGATCTGTAGGCAACTGAACATAACATTTTACCAGCTGCTTCAGAAAAGAGCTATTCCTAAATTCAGCTTTCCCAAAAACAGACCATGGAGTTTGCTTCCTTCTACAATGGGGATTAACTGCTGTTCTGAACCTATCTTGCATTTCTGTCTATGACCACAAAGCAAAAAGAAAGATACCCTTTCCCAGAAGGATGGAGGTACAGTAAGGAAGAAAATAGAAGATTTGGACAAAGGTTGGAAGACATTGCTGTCTTAGTTGGAAGCTAGTAGCAATCAAATGCTTTCTTCACAAAGAAACTCCAGGCTGAGATACTGTCAGTAGGAACATTTCACTGGATAAATATTCAAGGGAAGGAATCACTTTCTCAAACCATGGATTTATTGCAGGACCATCAAGAAGTCTTGCAGAAAATGGTCTCTATGGCAGCCTATACCTTGCCTGAACTAACTGACATGATTTCTGTAGTAATCCCCTCAAATCTTGCCCTTGCTGTAGTGTTTGCACCTGTAGAGTGCCAAATTTCCTTCTTTGTTTCTTCTTTTAAACCCCTAACCATCTAATTTGCTGAGACGATGCAGTGGCGAGACAGCCACAACACAGCAGCGGGGCATGGAAGCGAACACCATGTGTGAGCCGTTTGTAGGGCACTGGGCTCCCTGACATCTGCTACCCGCATTCCGAGGTTATGTGGCCAGATTATCTCCTGAGGTCCATGAGCAGGCTGTGCCTTGCAGAAGGAAGGGAGCACTGCTGCTGCTGCTGCTGCTGCTGCTGCTGGGCTTCCTCTAGCTGGGAGGCTGGATGAGATATTTCTACCCTTCCCACCACAGGGAAACACTGTCTCTGTAGCTTGTGTTGTTTTCCTTTTTGTAGTGTAAACCCCACTTTGATGCGGTTTTAGGGTAACCACGCTGGGAGTGGCCCTGGCTGGGTGGCCCTCGGGGGCCCACAGCAAGAGGAGGCAGCTGGGCATCCACCCTGGGACTCCGCACAGAAGAAGCCCTTGCTGGGCTCCTCTCTCGGTATTGCTGTAAGGAGAACTTGTCTGTTTGCCCGCCTATCTGTCCACCCTCACCTGTACTTCAGTCTCTCTTGCCAGTGAAGGGAATCAAAGAGATTTCCTGGCTCAGAAAGTCAATAATTATAAAATAAATGCATTTTCTTTTACAATGCTGGCACTTTGCCAGTTCACAGCAGCTGAGACCTGTGCCTACTACTCAAGACAGATAGAAATGTTTACACAGTCGATTCGCAGGCTGAGACTTTAAAATATAAAATGAGTCTGAATATGTTAAAAATCAGGCCTGCAAGAGGAGTTGCAGGGAGTTTGTCCTGTGCTGCCTGGAAGAGATCTCTCTGTAAATACTACTTTAGCTATGTGGTGTTATAGATTTTATAGATTTTTCCTCCCCAATAGATAACTGTAATGAAAATGAAAATTAATGAAAATAAAAGTTAATTCCATTGCCACCACACTTACATTAGGGGGACCAACCAAGCACAAGACTCGGTGAAGTGAAAACAGATTTCTTGGGTCTCTGTAGAAATGGTCTTTGCCCCAGCCCCAATTTCATGTTCCAAATCGAAGCTAAAACACCTGACTTTCCATAATATAATGCAAATCATCATAGTAGTTTGCCTACCTCAGAATAAAACTACACTAGGCAAATTATCTACCAGAAGTCAATTAAACTATCCCATTCTTCCATGAGACTAATAAATGAGTTAATAATCTGGATGATTGGATGTGGTAAACAAAGCATATCTATCTAATAGCGCTTTTAAGCTTTCCAATTGTCTAAAATGCCATTTGCCAGAAATTTTATTTTACTTGTAAAGTATTCTGTCCATAATGGAATAGGACCTTCAAATCATTGTACCCTTCATATAATAAAATTTTTTATTAGTTCTAAGAACTGAGTAGAATATCGGTAATGAGAGGAAAATATTGCTCTGAATTTACTCCATCTCTGGCTGTATATTTCTAGGTAAAAAGTCAAAGGAAAGGAGTTTGAGCTTTACCCTATCTAAACTTATCTACAAAATATACTCAGATGTAGTTTGAAAGACAGAGACAAACAGTGTGTTTAACCTTAGGAGGTGCTTGGGTTTTCCCTAATCTCGACCTGCCACATAGCTGAAAGTAGAAGACTTTGAAATGTTTTTACAAAAATATTTGCTTTTTATTAAAATTAGGAATGGAGAAGATTAACAAGGCTTTTCCTCTCCCTTTCTTTTTAACCTTGCAAACAGTTTAGTCATGAACCTCTGCAGGTCGGCATGTTCTGTTGTATTTATCTGATAGTGAAAGAACAAACTTCAAATATCTCAAGGGCTCAGTTTAATCTGTTCAGCATAGAATAGCCTTTTATCTAAAGATGTCTAATTAATAGACCACTCATTCAGCAATGAGCTCTGCATCATATTAGTTTCTGTGGGAATTTTTTCATGACAATCATGCATTAAAAAAACAGAGGGGAAGCACACAAAATGAGTCAGGGCTGCAGAATTTGGATGTCCTGGAATCATGTGCTGCTTAAAGTCTGAATCTTAGATAAACTGTCCATCTTCTTCTCTTGCTGATGTATTGACTAACCCTGTGAGCTTCTGACATTGAATATTGAGGTACAGATACTGGGAAAATAAGTCAGCACCCAATCCAGCAGTCCTAACCATATAAAACTCTCTTTGGTCCCAGCCTTGCTGTTCATGATACTCAGTGTAGATTTGCTACCAAGTCCAGTAAGGACTGGAAGAGCAACGCTCCCAGGAGTGAAGAGGGCAGTTACCTTGGTAAAGAGTAAACTGGAGTTAGTATGCAGGCATTGTGCAACTGGATGAGGGAGTAAGGGTTTCGGCACTGGGCCACAAATTAGTAAAGACTGTAAGACTGCTTCTCTACATAAGAAATATATACAGCTTACTGATTCTTTGTTGTAAGCTTTCTTCTAGCAAAAGCTCAGCTCCTATATAATATACTCAACTATTAGTGAAATCTGAAAGACCCAGAACTAAAAAAGAAAAAGCAAACTGAGAAAGGGAGGAAAACATTTCTTTTTTTCTTTAAAAGAAGCAAAATCTTTTGAAAGCAAAATAAACCAGAAATTTGACATCAGTCTTAGTTCATCTTCATATGCAATAGACACCACTAATTAATGACACATTGAATATTTTTGGCTATTTCAGTTCTTTTTCACAGCCCCACTGGCATTTCCATAAGCCTCCTGGCAGCAGAGTCAACTTTTCTGCGCTCCAGTTTGCCCCAATTTAAGAGTACATTTTCCTGTTTCTAATCTCCTATAACCCTTCCTCATTATAGCAATCTCCCAGCTAGCACGAGCTGCCAATGACAGTGCACAATGCATGACATCTCCATGCTACCCTTAGATGCAAAAGTCATGTTGTATCTTAGCCAAAACAGCAAGTATTAAAAGGACTGATTGAAAAACAGTTGAGGAAAGGGAGGGCTTGATACCTGAGTAGATATTGAATTTTGAAGGTGTGAAGGAAAGCCTGAAATTTCTAAACAACCCCACTCAGTTTATTTTATTTAACATTTTCTTCTTTCTGATTTAACTCCTATTGATACATGATGATACAATTCATTGTGAAACAAGAAAACAATTGTACGTGAAGCTTGCTTTCTCACAGAAAAACTTGATTTTCTGTTCCGTGATGAACATGCAGGTGGCTTGTGAAATGATTCACTTGGAAGTGCTGTTAAGTTGGCCCACATTTCTTCTAGGACCCTTGACCTGAGGACTCTCTGCTCCAGCAGTTTGAGAGGAATGCATTTGCTAATACTGTTTTGCTAGTGTTCATTTTGTTGATGCGGCTGTTGAATTATGGAAGACAACTTGCACTGCAAGTCAGCCGTGGAAATGCTTGTCTTAAACATGTTAACTCATTCCCACAGTCTTGACAAAAGCCCAAACCAGCTGCTAATCTGTATTAAATAAAGAAAAGACAGGTGGTTGGGATTTATGTTCAATTTATTTATTAGTTTATTATGTGGCTTAAAAGTCTGAGATGAAATTTTTAAAGGTTTTGTCTCAATTACATGGATTTTAATACTAAATACATTCCTTTCAACCAATAATAGCAGTCATGAAATGTTTTCAAGCTTATTTTACATGCTACTTATACAAAATATACTCAAATGAAACTAGTTAGCCTGGCCAAATACAGAAATGAGTATGAATTCTCCAGTATGTCATAGTAGCAACAGCAGCATTAAGATTTAATCAACCTGTCATTTGGACAGAAGGCTGTGGTTGCCAATGGAAATATTAAGGGTATACTTTTTCAACACAATTTTGTAAAGAAATGTGCCTTATGAAAGAACATTGGCCCTTCATCTGCCCATCTGTGTCTGTTCCTCCAACTGTAACCAAATTTGATTTTGGGGCAGGTATTTCTGAGATACTAGAGGAGGCTCTTGAGCCTTGTGAAAAATGGTTTTTAGGTGGAGGAGACTCAGACTACTACCCACAAATGTTGCATGAGCAGAGCAGCAACCTGTCCTGTTGGCTTAGTGTCTGGCCAGTCAGCACATAGAAGGCTCAGAAAGTGCCAAAATAGGTGCTGTCTGTTGCCTAGATGGTTATGAGGAGATCTGGGAGAGATGAGGTAAATGGAAGAGGAGAGAAAGCAGCACATGTCATGGGGATGTGGCAGCAGACATGAAATACATAGTTCTCTGAAAATGCCTGTTGCCATTTACTAGCAATTAATGTAGTCCAGTTGCATTTGTTAAAGCAAGGACAAGTCTTCCTTGTGCCAATATGGAGGTACCTCAGCGTTGGTGTCAAGTTTGACCAGATAGGATTGATTAAACAAGAAAAGAAAATAGCCCTTTGAAAATTAAGTTGCTGAAGCTGGTCCTGCTTTACATGCTGTCCCTTCCTTCTCTCTTTCTGTATTGTAGTGTACATGCATAGAATTTCTTCACAGGTCTCTCCCTGGAGTGTTAGAAGAGCTAAAGCAGGAATTTGGCTAAATAAGCACTCTGGGCTGAATAAGGAATCCTGGACCTCTTCCTTGGCCAGTTTGGGTGCAGCACTGATGAAGACTTTCCACTCTGAGTGGATATTATCACATGATAACTTTGAGTTGCCTCATTCATTCATTCAGGGTTATCCTTAGATTTAGGGTCAGCACTTGGATGAAAGGCTTCCTGACAGTACGTGAACTATTCTGTGAGGACTAATGTGGGTTTGCTGCATAGTAATGAACCAATGACAGGGCAAGGTCTTGGAGAATCTTTACTGTTAGGAAAACAAGGTTTTAAACAAGACACAAGGACAAAATCTTGACACAGTCATTAGAAGGGTTAAGACTTTGTTTTAACTGGTAGGATATTAAGCTCACAGCTTACATTCATTTTGTATATTTATTATTTTCTGTATTTAAGAAGACAATGTTTGACTTGTACTCTCAGACATAACTCCTCTCTCTATGTCAGCCTCCTTCTCCTTGTTTTGGCCCCCAGTGAAAATGATAGCCCATTTTGGCAGGTTATTTACAAACATTAAGAAACGGTTCCTTTTCCACAGAGTTAACACCGGGCAAGACAATGGAAAAGAGAAATAATGCGATGATATTACTCTCTCAGAGTCATGCATTATTCCAAGGGTGAGATGGAAATAAAAGCCAAGCCTCCTGGTGCTCTGTACACTGCTCTCTTTTACACTCTCTCTTTACCCCTCCCTCCTCTAATTTCTACCTTTTTTCAGTCTCCTATCTAGATTTTTCTCCTTTCCTCACTTTCCCTTCCTTTTATGCTGTGTCCACCAAGAAAGGAAGGAAAATATCTTTGGCCTCCCTCTGAACAGCACTTCTCTTCAGAGAATTTTCAGCACTCCCTGGGTGCTGCATTACTACCCAGATCATAATGCCTGAGCTCACCAGATTAAAGCTTGCCGAAGGTGGCCTGCATGAGTTACAGCTACTATAGCAACTAAAGTTTTAACATATCGGAGACAGCCATTTATGTTGATGTGTTATATATTTAAATACTATTCTAGCTAGAATGATCCTTTCACTCCCAGGTACTCCATATTTCTCCCAGTATGTCGAACTTAAGCCTAACTTATAATACACTTCAGGTCTTTCACAGTGCAATTTGCTGCTTTTTGTATCCTAAAACGTCAGATGGGTAGTAGTCTTAGAGAATTAGATGTCTTTAGAATTAGATGTCTTTTCAACTTTGGTTGAAAAGTTTCTTAGGAAATAACATGGACAATACTGCATCTGAGGAAACTCTGTAGAAGCTGTAGTTTGTTTGTCTAGAAATCTAAAGCAAAGTTGGACTTTTATTTTTAAAGGAGCAGCATTGTATTATTTTGGATAAGTAGGAGATATCTTTCTGCACTTGTGATATCAATTTGCTCTGTTTTTTTAATTAATTCTGTTTTGCAACATTAGGTAATAGGTAACATTCATGAAGAGCTCCAAACTCTCTGTTGGCTTTGAAACATGGAGAGCTCCATCAGCATATTGGTCTAGTTCCCAGTGTGACCAATTAAGTGGGAGGATACAACAGTGGGAAGATACAGAGGTTACTTGAGCAGTTTCCTTCAGGCATTGGGCAGAGTTTATTTGGCAACCCCTCTTAGTGCATGAGGAGAAAGTTGGAAAAACTTGGCAACCGTGTGCCAATAAACAAAGAGAAGTTTAGTGGCTGCTTCTGTTCATGGTTGGCTGTGGAGGAACAGGGAACTTGGCATTTTCAAACCACTCTGCAAACGAAACTATCTTCTGGTAATAGCCAGATCTGAGCTGTGGAATGAGCTGTGCTTGTTTGCACATACATATGCTGCCCGTTCCTACACACCCCAACAAAAATGTTTTCAGTGGGGTTTACGTTGCCTGTATGCTAACTTCACTGGTGTTACTGCACCATACTCTGCACCAATAGCCTTCTGCAGAGGTTGGAAGACATTTTATTTTAAGGTCAGAAAACCAACATGATTTCATGGACATTTTGATTTTTCTTTGCTGTGGAGTTAAAATAAAGTCCTCATTTAATATTCTCTTTCTGCTTTGTGTATATTAAGAAATTATGCCAAAAAAAAACCACGGGCCTAGCCCTGCAAGCCACATGAGTTACTTCCTTAACTTTATTGAATTACTTATAGGAATGCATGTTTGCAGAATGCAGTCCTGCTATTGAAGAGAAAATGCTGCTAATTAAAAAGAAATTAAAAGACTGTTTCTTGCCAAAAAAACTGAAGAGTTTATTTGTATTTTAAAAGTAATATTTATTACAGTTTTCACAAAAAGATTAAAGTTTTAGCTAAAGCAAACAGTGGTTTTACTTTCTTATTGCACATCTTTTGGGAAAAGAAAAACTTTAGGTCATGAAAAATTCCAATAGTGTCTTGTATTAAAAGCGTTAAAACCCGAATTAAAGAACATAATTCAGATGGAGTTCTGGCAACTGTGCCAAAGATGACATCGCTGGCTGCTGACTGCATCCAGATTTTTAGAGCAGGTGTGTTGACTCATTCTCTGAGAAGCATGAGGAGAAATGCTGGCCTTGCTCCAACCCCATAACACGGGGCTAACCCAGCTCCATCGCCACTTTGGGACTAACCACTGCTGTCAGACAGAGCAATCTGCATGGAAATGCAAAGTATTGCTTTAACATGATATTCCAGAGAGATTAGCAATGCTTTGTCCAAAGGCTAGGGGATGATTCTCAGCCATACATTTCCATCCCAAGTTTAGGCACTCCACTGCTAACGCAGCTTGTGTGTTGGGAGGTTTATTGTGATTGCAAAAGCAGCAGTCCCTTGGATGGCCACTTTTCCTGAGAAAGTTGCTGGATGCTTGGCCTGCAACTCCTAACTAGTTTTGGAAAACACATGTCTTTTCCAGCACATTTTGAACATTGTTGCAATTTTTATTGGAGGCTTTAGTCAATGCTTGCTTTAATATTTAGCACAGTCTCAGTTAGGCAGTGTATCATAAACATCATGGTATCAGTCATCTTGCTGGTAGCTTCCTGGTTACCCTTTTTTCCCCAAATGATGTGTATCATAGGACATTTATAAGAGTATATTCTAAAAGAACTCACCATATCAAGGATGAGAGATTATGGATTTTACTTTACAATAATATATATACCTTTTTAGAAATCTGAGAAGCGGATTGGTACGACATGAGAGTGAGTTCAGAGAATATGTCTGCCTCCTGTCCCCTTCCCCCTTTCTTTCAGTCTCTCACAGAAAGTTTGGAAGAACCCATAGGCCTTGCAGAGATACCTCAAAGTGAACAGTGAGCAAGGAAAAGAAGATGCCTTTATGGAAAGCTCTTTTCCTACAGCTCCCACATGATTAAATGCAATGGCTATTAGTGTTGCTGCCTTAATTATTTTAAGAATTAACAGCTGCTTCTAACAGGAGTGCTAGTGTTTGGGATATCCAGTGTGACCGCAATTAAAACCTCAAGAGTTCAATGAGCATGTCCAGCTGCCCAGAGAACTACAGTAGAAACCAGAGAGCCGCTTTCTGGATTAGCTGAAGTTCATGGAATAACTTTCCACCCATTTGCAAAACACGGTCAGGAAGTAATGAAGCTCCATGTCACAGTGTTGTTTACTTTCTCTATAGGCAACAAATGCATTTATTTGTGTAGTCTGTTGGCAAGTGGCAGAATAAACTGGGAACTTAATTGACAGATCTCTCCCGTTCACTGATAGCAGTAGCTGGCAATGTTGTTGCTAGTATCAAAATGCTGGAGGGAGGCTAGATCTGCTGTATAGTTTCAGCACAAATATGGAGCACCTCTGTGAAGTCAGGAGAATGATGGCAGCCTGAAAACTAAATTTGCTTTAAATAGCAGAAGCTGTGCTAGCAGCCTCATGATAGCAACTGATTAGGAGTGGGTTTTCTGGGAAGGCTTTCACAGCCATACCAGACCCATCAGGTTAGAAAACAGGACTTCATGCAGAGCTCGTAAGCACTCACCTTTCATAGACCCTTAATCTTGATTATAAAAAATAAAAGCATCTGGAAATATGTCACTATAATCTCCAGTCATTCATTTTGAAAGGTTTCAATTTCATAGTGAAAACTGTCTTTTGAAATCTAATTTTAACTGCTGAATACCTGTGATTATTTTATTCAAGGCATCTATTTGTTTAAGCAATGCTTTCCTACAACATTTTGTATTTTTTTTGTGAAGCCAAGCAAATGAAAAAAAGAAGTATTTATTTAACAGTCTGATTCTACTTCAGGTTCACCTTAGATGCTGGTTCTGAGTCTCCTCTCCTTTGCTCTCTTTTACTTCCACAACTCATTTTCTAAACTCACTGGGGATATTTGAAATGGGAAATCAAGATGTGAAGGAAGATGCTTGGTGTGGTTACTGCATGGCAACCCACATTCCCGTTCACAGCTAATTACAGGCAATGCAGACATCTGAGACCTGGGAACAAACTGGGATGTTATATCTGCTTATTTGTACAGTAAAATCTTTTCCACAAAGTATTATTTTACTTCACAGAGCCAAGGGCAGTCTGCAACATCAATGTTAGTAGAAATTTAATGCTGTGTTAATAAGGGATAGTAAAAGACAATGTAACTTTATTAACTTAGCATAGAGATAGACCATGGACCAAAACATTAATCATAAGCGTTCCTCTATTGACCTCCTGAAGGGCCAGACTCCTCCAGCTAGGCTTATTAATCACCATGGGAATAATAATATCCCATTTCAACAGTGAGAACCAAACACTTTTCTTGGTTTTAGTTGATGGATGGCCTAACTATTTTTATTTTTTATTTCTTTAAGAGAAATAACATCCCTCTCCTTTTTGAAATCAGACAGCATGGTAACAGGCAGAGTCTGAGAATCTCTGCTGGATGGGATCACTGGTAATGTACTGAGTACTCCCTCTCATAAATACCAAGTTTTCTTTCTCTGGGCAGTTTCTTTTCATGACGCTATTTCCAACATATGGAAAGTTCATTGCTTAACATAATATGGCAAATACTTCCCTCTCCTGTATGTTGTATCCAAAAGTGACCTAAACATGGTGAAATAATAACCGCACATTTAATAATATTGTAAGGCTATCAGCCAGCTGCAGCAGATTTTCCAGAGGGTATATTGACAACTTGCATATGTGTTTGCAAATATACTGTTTTCAGCTTCTCTAAATTATATGCGTTCATGGCTAAAGCTCATCAGAGAAAATACTCATGGCCTACTTATTTTTGCCAATGTATAAAAGGAGTGACTTCTTGGCTTTTCTGGAATAATTTGGATGTAAAACTAGGAGAATCAGGCTCTGCTTCCTCCAGAGCACTTACTGATATATCAGCAAGGAATGGGCTGGCACAAGTCTCCAGTAAGTCATTTTCAGTTCACTTTTTCCAGCACCTGTCTGTTTCATAAGATAAGAGAACAGAGCTGTGGAAAAAGGATACGTGCTGAAGCATTTCCCATCTCAGGTTTTCATTAAAACAGTTTCCTTGTTTGCTTTTCTGGGATCTTTATTCCAGAGAAATAATTTTTTTGCTTGTTTGTCTGTTCCTGCTAAACATTTCTGTTTGCTCTGACAAAAATAGTAAAATGGAGCATAAGCTACAGAATAGTATTAAGGTCAAGCTTTTCTATTAGCAAGTGTATCTGGTTCTTTCTTCCTGAGGTGAGTAAAACAATATGAACTAGATCCTCTCCCAAGCCAGTGGGATGTAATAGGGACTATAACTTAATCCCCTACTTCTGGACTTTGTTAGGATAAATTACAGTAAGCCGATGTGCATTTTGTTGTAGCCCTCAGAAGTCCACATCACTGTGATTCAGTGACAAAAATGGCTACAGGAGATTTCTTCTCTTTCCCTGACCTGTTATCATGCAGTTTCTAAGTTGTGGCCATCTCTTGGCCTGTGACAAGGGTTTGACAACCTTTCCCTGCACTTAAAAAAATCTCCCTTTTAACATTAATTGTATTTGGGCCCGGAGTGGAATAGGCAGTTCAGGCATTTAACCCAGCATGTTGCCCTGAACAGCAGAATAATAACTGCACATATTTTATTCACTCTGCCTTTTTCCACTCATCTACGTATATGCCCTGTGCTGCTACATCCAGTTGGAAAACAGACATATTTGCATCGATTTTCGTGCATCAGCTGCCACACAAACCCAGCCGTGCACCAGTCCCAACAGAGAGTCCTTAATTTTGTTCTCTCCTTACACAGGAGGCAACATTTTTTAAAGTATTTAGCTAGGTGCCATGAAATGACTTCATGGAAGTTGCACGGTTTCAAATACAACCCTGAGCACATACACAGTAAGGGAGAAAGGCATTCGTCCTACAATCCAAGTTTTGGGAGGGTGGAGAGTGAAGGCTGGATGTACAAACCCAGGGTCCAGGATCAGTAAATCAGTCTGCTTTGCAACCTCTCTCCCTCCTTTCTACGCAAGTCTTCTGGCTGAAGTAGTAGCCAGAGCTCTCAGCCAGTTGTGTGGGTCACAGGACCTTGTGCGATGTTACAGGCTCCTGCAAGGGCTCTATGGGAATTGCAGGCTGTCAACAAAATCTGCTTGGAAAACAAAGCAGAGTATGATTAAGCCGCTTTCCCTCTGACAAAGGAGAAGGCCAGAAATAGAGAATCTTTTTCCAGCAATTGGGCTGCAAGAAGACTCGATGGAGACGGCAAACATGGCTGGATGGCAGCACCTGGAGGGGGGGGCACTTGGGTTTGGAGCAAATTCAAAGCCAGGATCTGAAGTCCATGGTACATCACGGAGCTTGTTGTTCTCTACTTAATTTGAAGGTAAAAGGTGACAGGCTTAGCAACGCAGCTCTGGTTTGTCTGAACTTCCTCTATGGTTTGTTTCATTGGTGTTTACAGTACACATAGCAATGACACAGAAAACATACAACCCTTGTAATCTCCCCACTGGCCTTTTCTTTTGGGTGCCTCCTACGTGTGCTCAGTGCAGGTGTCTGTCCCAAGAAAGCGTTGTGCAGGCAATGTGTGTGACTGCTTTCAGGGACGACCCTCATACAGAGTCTCCACAGGCAATGCAAGGGTGACAGAAAGACATTTCCTCCACTTGTGCTACAGGAAATGCTTTCAGCGTGCTTCCTCGGGTCCTTTAAACTGTCATCTAAAATCCCCTCTGCTGTCTCCATCATTTCTTTACCCTTTCTTGCACCCTACAGAGTGTCTGTAGTATTAGCTCTCATTGCTGTATTTATATTTTGGTACCACATTAAACGGCTAGTTTCATTTGTTACCCCACGGCACTTGACGCTTTTTAGTACTAGTTCAGGTCTGAGAAAAATTAATTATTTGCGTTTTCACTAAAATTTATGTGATTTCTTCACTCGTTTGTTCACCTGAGATTGGCCCTATCAAATACTGTAACATGAAAGGAAGTAAAAGTGGTTCTGCTTGGAAATCTTACAGAAAAGTCAAGTCATACACTGACTCCTTGAACAAAATAACAGCTGCAAAAAGCAAATGACACAGGCTTTAAAATGTTACCATTGCAAAATCATGAGGAAATTGTAATTTAATTATGTGTAATTATCTTCCATTAGAAGAAAAAAAAAATCTGCTACACAGCATTTCAAATGTAATTGCCTCAGTAAGGTAATTTTTTTTTTTTGAGTGTCAAAAACACCAATTATACATTCATACACCTGTGCTGAAGAACTGATTTATCTATGCTTAATCATTCAAGAAAATGCACTATACTGTGTGTGCAAAGGAGATAAAATCAGTCAAAACACATGAAATTGTTTTACTGTCCCACTCTTGCAAAATGAAACAACTCCCATTTTCCTAATATTTGATACCACTGAATTTGTAACTAAAAAAAATACTTTTGCAGCCTGTGGTCTTCACAGTTGACATGGGTGATTAGTATATAACAGAAAGGTTTCTGATACTTTAAAGACTTCTTCAGCCACGCCTCAAATGAAGTCTTTTCTGTTCAGTTCCCTCCCTGAGAAATATTATGATCAAGGTAAATTTGAACTCTGTATGTCTCAGACAATCCTTATTTTATTTCCAAACAAGTCCTTGGCACCAGATTATGTATATAGGTACCATTACCCCCACTAGATAATCAGTCTGGTTTTGTAGTCTGAGAAAACTGAGCTCTAGGAATCTGAGCTCTGGATATGTAGTTTAATCTAAATGGACCTACAAACCATTTGGAGATTTACCCATCACTGAATGCCAGAAAATATGAAAGTGATCTATCTTAGAGTACTTTGTGTTCCTGACAAGCAGTTCTGGGGACTCACTGTCTTATTGCATAATGTTGGACACTAGTAACAAAACATCTGTTAGCAGAGAATGCAAGCTGCAGATAACTGTTGTGTTAAAATGACCAAGAAATACATATCCTTGAATACTTAAAATTACTTCGGTGAAATGGTACAGATAGCTACACTGGCAAGATTATGTGTTGCATCAAGGATTCCAAATAACATAACATAATCACAAAGGTTATTCCTAGCCAAGCAGACTGTGAATGTTAGTGATAAGGGAAAAGTAACCTACATGGGATGTGTACCTGAATACATACCATACACCAAATACAAGCCCACACCTCAAATGCAATCTGTATTTTCTCCTTCTTCTCTAAAACACAGAACTTAATTTCTTTCATGGCATCCTAGATACAACCATTATATTTAATGGCATCCTCAAGACACCGATTTACATTAGGAGCAATGTGCAACCACCCAGGTGAGCTCTCCTCTCTGAGATAAAGCAGATGCTCCCTTTCCTAGGTCCTGGTTGCCCTGGAAGTGTGGTAGAAGTAGTCAGATGCACACAGAGGACAGAAACTTCCAGCAATTTGGGGTCTTGTGCTGGGACCAGTTGAGCTTTTTCCTCTTGCTACAATGGTGCAAAAGCAAGGCACAAGCCAGCTGTGTCCTGGGGGGTTATGGGATGCTGTGAGTGGTGCCTAAGGGTAAAGCCCAGGAAAGGGGAAAAGATTTGCAGGCTTTGTTCACAATTTTCTCAGCCAGTTCAGAATGTAGCTGTGGAAAATGCCCATACCCTATAATGTGCTTCAGCCTCTCTAAGTATAAAATGAGAGCTTATGCATTAAAATTACTTGGAGACTAAATGCATTGTTTGCAGCATGCTTTGCAAACTTCAGCTGAAGGTATCACAGTAATGCAAACAAGTGTGTTTCTTCATATGATATTGTAGGTTCCCTGATGTACAGTCAAACACATAACTGCTCCATTTTCTGAACTCAAACTATAACTATAAACCAAAAAAAGCTATTTGGTTTTTGGTTTTCTTTTCCCTAGGAAATACTTAGGTAGGCTATAGAAGTTTGGCTGTTAATGATCTCTAAGAAATTACTGGCAGTAATTAAAAATGAATGTTTTCCTGGATCATATAATCAGTAATCGGAAACTGCTAGGAAAAACAGTGGTGATGTGAAATCAGTCACCATAATGTGTTTTGACAAGTCTCCTCATTAAGAAAATAATTACCCAAACCACTAAATATGTAAGAAAAATATATCTTGCAAGTCTGGCAAATGATGAGCATGTTCCTTCTAATTTTCATCATTTTTTTCTATGAAATGGAAGAATCTTCTGAAACATATCTGTAATTGCAGCTAACCCTCCAAAGGGAGGTATCCAAGACTGTTATTTCTAGTGCCAAAACAAAACAGAGAGTTGGCAGTCAAAGTACACCCGCCCATAAAGTACATTTTGGTCAAAAGTAGGCGATTCCATTTTAGCTCCAAGGCTCACAGCCCATCCTTAGCTCATCACAGATGGGTGCCTCATCACTCACAGCTGTCTGAAACACCCAGTTATCTCAGGCGCAACAGGGAGTGAGGAGATTGCATTGTTTGCTGATCAGTGTGAACTTTTAAAAATATATATCTATTTTCCACCTTCAAAACACTGACCTGATTTCCAGCATTATTCAGGATAACTCTTTTTCAAATCTCTAGTGGAAGATAATCTCTAACTTTCTCTATGGAATCAGTCTCCAAGCAAGGGAAGAAGGTCCACATGGTTTAAGATTCCTTTGTGCCACTCCTTCACCTCTTCCTTCTTCCTCTTCTCATGGGTTTTTAACTGTAGAAGGGATTCCTCACATTGTTCTTCCCTTCTTGGCATCAAAACAAATCAAAGTGGTTATAACAGACTTGGTTAATCCTGTCCTTGAATTGTCCAAGGGATCAGGAATGAATAAAATAGAGGTCAGTGTTAGCTAATAAAATAGAGTTCAATTATTAACTTGGAGCTGCTCCTCTTCCAACTGCAGATGCGATCAGTCATCCATATCCACCCTTAGCATGTTTCAGAAGATCTTTCACATGCACAGATGCGAAGTATCACCAGGTCCGCCTCTTTATGTTTTCTTCTGGCAGCACTCATCTCAGTCATAGAAGCACACAGCAGCCCTATTACATGAAGTCTCTCTCTGATCTCCCATTCTGAGCAACTTCATATGCTAGTAAGGAAGAGCTGAAAAACCTGCAACCCCATGAGCAAAAGAAAAGAAAGTAACAAATTGGAACGCAATAAAAACTGGTAACAAACAAACCAACCAACCAAAAACCTGGGATCCAACCCTGATTAGGGAAAAAAAATGCCAACAACTGTGCCAAGGCTCTGCCTAAGAGAACAGACAGACCCCCGTCCATCAGCTTGCCATTAAACAGAGCTCCACCCTGGAAGAGTTTAGAAACTGAAAATTATTGCACTGCTGCAAAAAAAAAGTTATTTCTAAGGAGATGAGTTGTTCATGCCCAAGTGTGAAGTAAACACCTTCCACCCAAGGCAAGGATTGATCATGGGTGGAGCCTATGCAAGACCTTCAGGAAATGCATAGCAGGTTCCTCTGATATGGCTAGCCTCTGGCAGTGCCATGGGTATCCTGCTTGTTGTTGCTATGAGGGTTATGGTAGTACACACACAATTTTTACACTTTTTCCTGCTGTTTTGCTAGGGGGAAAGATGAAAGTTGTAATCACACCTTGTCACTTGCCTGACTTGCATTTTAGACACTTTTCATGTTGGCTATATTTAAAAGTGCTGACGGGTGACAGATCTGCAGAAGTTAGATGGAGAAGGCCTACAACATTGTAATTTCCATTCTCCCAGCAGCGCAGGACAATCTTTCTTGCTCATTTCCTAGCGTCTTACCAGGTATCTTGTCCAAAAAGTGTTCCTTCCACTTTCTTTGTGAGTTTATTTCACACTTCAGTAACTACCATTGTCAGGAAGTCAAAGTGAACTCAAACTGAACCTACAAAAACCTTTTCTTAGGGCTCAAAATAGTTCACTTGTTTTGGTTTTCTTTAATTTCCACGCATCTCTGACTTGCTGATATCTTCCAGAAGTAGAAGTTCCAAATTTACTTCTAAGAAGACTTTTCCCAGCCCAAAAGCAGAAGATACAGGAAATTATATGAGAAATGTCCATGTAGCTGTCACCATGATTTCCAGGCTGGAAAATAGGAAGAAACTTTCAGGAAATTGAATTGTTTTTCTGAAGACATTCTTCTCAGTCTCACACATGAAAATGATACTCTAAGTAGTTTTGTATGTGAGTTTTGCAGTTAAATGTTACAAAGGGGTACTTTGACATTTTTATGGTCTGTTTTAATTAACTGAAGCAAAATCTGCTCTTCTGAGTGATTAATTTATCCTATCAACCTTTCTATTTTTGTAAGATTAAATCAGGAAGTTCACATTAAGCTTCCTTTCCTGGAATTCCAGTTGAACATTATTACCCTTTGTTTAGACTGTATCATTTATTCAGCTGATAAGCGTAGACTATATTCCACTGGAGATACAAAGATTCAGCAATTTAGATCTTTTAAGGAGCATTCTGCTTTTTTCCAGTAAATTATTATACCTCTACATGCTTCAGGAAGCTACTAAAAATGATTACATTTTTTAAATCTGCAGACATGAAACTGTATACTATTACAGTGATGTGTCTCAGCAAAGCATACATAATTTTTATTTTTGTCCTTGACAGTAGGAGGCATGTTATAGCTTTGCATCATGTAGTTCTCATTGCAATTCCACAGCTTGATCATGATCTTCAGGACACTAAAAAAGAAAGGTGAAAGGCTAGATACTGATTCTAAGAGAATAAAAATCTGGAATAAAAATTTGTTCTTGAGCTAACACCTGAATTTCTTACTATGTTCGCACCAGAAGCAGGTAGTGCTCCAGTTATGCTTCTAGCATAGCCCACCTGAATCCCAAATTCTTATTTCCCAGGATTTCCTTTGGTGACTGCATCCAATTTGTCTTTCAACATGAATTAGAGCAATAAATCTGCTTCTCTCTGCAGCCAAAGGTATCTGACAACATATTTACCTATACTCATAACTGAGGGCACTAATCTATAGCCTTAAGCAGGGGGCAGATTTTGCAAACCGTCTAAAGTATATGGGAGCACAATGTGATAAGTATTCCTAAATTGCCGCCCCCACAAATGATAGATATGTAATTTTCTATGTATTTATACAAGAGACAGACAGACAGAAAATAGATCTTTATATCTTTTAATGTATTTTTATGTTCTCACATATTTGTAAAATATGAAGTGAAATTAAATCTGCAGAAAAAAATACTTTTCATCTTCCCCAAATCTATCAATACGTAGTTCACTTGTGCATTAGGCGAAATCTCCACAAACAATAGTAAATCATAAAAAGTTAATTAATGTGGTTGTTTGCAAAGGACAAATAACTCATATTAACTTAGAGGGGGCTAAACCCAAAAGGGTTCATAAAATAACTTAGTGTCTAACCATAATTATTGCAAACAAAGATCAAAAGAAGAGCTTATCAAAAGTGGAGACAGTTTATTTCCATCTTGGAACAAAGGACAAAAGACACAGTGTCTTGTCCTTTCCTTTGAGGTTCCTCTGTCTGCTCCTTTCCACTCCCTTTCCTGATAGGCTGCAATGTCTTGATGGCTGATCTGTTAACTAAAACACAATAATCAATTCTGATGAACATGTTACCTACTTATTTTTATAACAGGAACAATGGAAATAGCATCACATTGTTAATAGAGGTAAAAGTGATTAAAAATACCCTCTTGAGCTTTCCTTTCTAGCTCCCATTGTCACAATGCACTGGAATTGATCCAGAACAAACTATGACTGTAGAGACACACATTTTTACAGGAATTGGAGAATTCAATTCATCTTTAGCCTATGAAGGAATGCTTCTCTTTTGAAACTGCTCTTATATGAACCAAGAATAACTAATTAGCCTTTTAATGCATACATTTATTTTTTCAGATTACTATTTCAAATCTAAAGCAAAATAGAGGTATTAATTTCTAAATCAGTCTTAGAGAGTATATTTGTTTCTTTACAGTATATGCATACACAGTCTATGTCGAACCACTGCAAAGAAATCTAAGAGCCTTTATATGCTAACACTGCCAATTGCAGAGCCACGTTCACAAGTTTGTGGCATCGCATAGAGTTTGCATAGTAGCGTGTTCTGAAAATGATACTGAGTAAATAATATAGAATGAAAAGGACATCACACTTGTAGGTAACATCTTTAAAAGATGTATTAAACTCATGCATAGAGAAAGTTGCATAATATTTGCCTGGCTTAAAAAAGTAGCATAAAGTTCTCCAGAATTTTAAACAGGCACAGAAAATTGTACTCCTGTCCAATGGAGAAACACTACTGAGCACACTAATGCAAATATCCCCTAGTGTATTTTTTTTAAAAAAAACAACCCTGTGTTGATTTTGAGATTATCATATCCCAGTATAAGCTTCTTGATACAAAGATGGCTAAGACAAAGATCATTCAAATAGGTGAAATCTATTTCAGTGTTACAAAGATCAGATAAACAGTGCTTCATGCACTACTTTGAGACAAGCCACTCATTCAGTGCCAAGTATTATTAGAAATTCATTTTCTTAGCTGACACATGGACTTTTCATGCAGAGAGACCATTATGAAAAGCCTTGCTGTTCTGAGAATCTGTACTTTGATTTCTGGCACAATCAGCCAGATCAGAAATAGTAGGTACAAGTGGTCAGAGGATAAAGCATCAGCTTGTCATTCTTGAGAAGCTATTCTTAATGGAATGAGTACAAGAGTTTCAAATGAAGTGTGGCTGAGATCACAAAAATGGTTTGTGAAGGATCCTGAAAATCCATTACCTAAAAACGAAGGCCGTGATCCTGCAAGCATTTATGCACTCAAATTTCAATATACCCTTCATACCAAATAGAGTTGCATACATGAATTTGTAGGAAGGTTTAAATTCCTTTTTACCCTGAAATAAACAAAGCCCTTTCTAATCTAGGAAGGACATCATGCAAGACGACAAATGTTATTTCCAAAACAAGCAGACCAACCCATTATAATTGTCTGATCTTTCCATTATGCTCTGCACTACATTATAGAGTAGCTACAAAACAGTAGGTAGCTCTCAGATTTTTTTACATTATACTCTGTGTGCTCTGATGATTTCCACCCTAACATAACTAATTGCTATATAAAGCAATTCTAGCAGAAATTCAGCAGGATATTTGTAGACCATTCTCTCTTTTGTCTTATTTACCATGCTTGTTCACATCCAAGGGTTCTGAGCACTGGGTATCACCTGGCTCCATGGCTCTAGCATCTAATTGCTAGATTTGCATTAGCTGTACGATTGCAGATACAGTTCGCTCAGTCACAGTTCACTCAGACTAGCAGTGATCTTGTCTCTGTCTTCCTATATTTTTCTTTTGAGTTCTAGATTCCCAGTTCCTCCTAGAAACTAGATATGTTTTTCTTTTGGTTTGTATGCTTTTCCCTTTTCCCTCATTGGGGAACACTGTTCAATAGCTCTGGATCTAATGTTCTGCCTGCTCTTCACTTGCATTGACCAAAGGAAGAGGAGCTGAGGAAAAGAACTAAGGAGGCCACTTCTACCCCTCACAGTCACTATTGGTAGTGGCTAGCTATGAAGGGCGAAAAGAAGAGGAAGAGGGAAATGGAAGAAAAGAGGTGAAGAACCTGGCAGCATGAGAAAGAAATACCCAGCATAGGTGCTACAGATATGAAGATAAGAAACTCTAATTCCAGGTGCGGAGCTCTTTACATGGTTTAGGGGAAAAAAGGTGTTATCAGAAGGTAATGCAGGAAGCTGTTCTGCCCTTTAGAAACAGATGGAGCACCCAAGAATCCTAGGTTGGCTACAAGCTTGCCTTGGTGGGCAATAGCTTGCTATCTCAGAAGCAAAACAGAATGAATTGTCCCTGTTCTCATTCTGTGAGCGAGCCAGGAAGTTTCCCACATGACCCAAATCTCATGATGAAGTCAGCTAACTTTCTGAAATGCAACAGAAATAGCAAAGGAGATAAGCAACCAAACTCTTAAGATACCTGTCTAACATAGAGGTGAACACCAGTTTGGGGGTGTAATTATCTTTTTACATATTGGCAGTCCCGTAAAATTCTTGTCTTTGATATAAAACCAGAAAGTTTCTAAAATGCATGTTTAAAATGTATTACTTTCAAGACAGTCTATGGTTTTGGGGTATCTGGCTCATAATTTTTTGACATGTGGGATTCTTGCACCATAGGCCAAGTGGGGATGTGTCTTTTACTTCCAAATATTTTCCAAAGAATTAATTCACTTAATCAGTTGAGAAATTCTGTGTTCTGACCTGTTAGAATCTAAGTTTTCAGGGTGTTTCAGGATGGTTTTTTGTTAGTGCTTTTTCTTAGGGCTGTCACTGATTTACATTAAGGAGCTGAGAGGCAAGCATGTGGTTTCTTAGAGCTTAGGTAATTAAGTTTGTAAGGTCAATATGACATGCATGACAGGTTCTAAAGAGCTACTGGTAAATCAGATGGAAAGTTCTGCATATACACCTTTCAAGTCATTGTTTATACTTCCTGACTAAAAATGGGATGCCAAGAGCACTGTTAATCTTGAGGTTTAATAGACCTTCTGTATCTGGAAAAAATAAAGATTCCTCAGCAAAGAAAATAGAGACTATTTCTGTACTCTGATGCTGCTCATGAGAAATGTAATTCTACCGAGTCATGTAAAGGCTCTTGTTTCAAAGAAGAGAAAGTTCTGGTTTGAGCATGAAAGATGCAGGACATCCTATCCCTGTTAATCACTTGCCCCATTGATCCTAGCACAGGTATGTCCCTGGCTGCCTTGGACGCTCTGAAGTCATGATCAAACAGAAAGCAAGTTAGCTGAATCAGACTTTTTTCTCCTGTGTTACTTTTCTCAAAACAGATCCTTCTCATTTTAGAAGTACAAGACCAGAAATGATCCATACACTTGTTGGCACCACATCCTATAAGTAGTGTTGTTCATACATTTAACTGGGGTCCATGAAGAAATAATCAAGTTCCATATCTATTTAAGGCTTATTGTTTTGTACCACCCATCATATATGTTAATGAATCTTTAGTAAAACCATCAGAAACAAAGACCCAAGGAATCCAATGGAAAAATATTTTTAAAATATCAGAGCTATATCTGTCCCATGTACGCAATTTGTCAGATCCCCACGAGGCACGTTACCAGGGCACTTGGTGGTGACAGAGGAAGAAAGAAATTCTCCAGGATACTTTTGTTGCTATACTAAAGGTGTTGTACAAAAACGTGCATCATTTGCTATAGAATAAGTCTGTTATCTGGAAGCTAAAGCTGCATTAGCTAGAATAAATTGTTTGTGTTTAACAGAGTTACATGGGTAGCTCCTCAGCTTGTGCATATTACTGTGCGACTACAGGCTTCAAAAATGACCATCAACAAGAATAGAGAATCTGCTTCATTGCATTTTTTATTTAAATAATAGAAAGCAAGTGAAGGGCTTGCTCTGTTGCTTTAGTGACAGAATGGCTGTAAATAATATAACAGCCAGGTAAACTCAGTTTGTCAGGTGTACTGGACAAAGAGGTTTAGGTAAAAGCATTCTCCAATCACTGCTACCTGTCTTTGCATTTTGAAGCCTGATGAAGAAAAAGGCATTTCAGAATATGAGAGGACCCTGATTTTTTTTTTTTTTGCTTTAGTAAAAATAATGTTCTTTCATATATTCCCAGTAATAAGGAATAGTAAAAGAATATCTCTTCTTTTTTTTTTTTTTTTACACTCAGAATTTAGATATTTAAAACCTGCTCTGGGCTAAGGCTAGATATAAGAGATTTGCTCTCTCAAGAACAAACTCCTTTACCATTTCTTTTTGTAAAACGATATGAAGGCAAAAGTAGAACCTCAGAAACAAGCAGAGTAAAAAAGGTAGCCCTTCATAATGTGACAGTGTTGAAATATGAAAGCAAACTAACCGCTTTCCATGTTTCTTTTTCTTGTGGTCATGTAACAGAATATGTGTCTTTGTTTTTAAAACATGCAAGCTCCTATTAACCTGTCAGTCACTTCTATGTATTGTATCATGTTCACAAGTAATATCATACAGTACTCTCTGTAATGTGCTGGCATAAAAAGAGAAATGTAGCATGGAGGAGGAGGAAGCATTTTTCAGCTAAACTGGCCATCCATTTAGAATTCATAATCCTAAATTTTAGAGTGATGAATGAACACCCCAACAATTCTATTACTCCTCCTAATACCCGTCAGGTCTCGAATCTGTTGATGAAGGCCAAACAGCCACTTCTTTCTGCCTGACCCTCTCCCCTTGCTATTGCTGGCTCTCATTCAAGTCAGGATCACATTTATCTGGGTAATATACACCTAATAAATCTTCTCCAACTCAGTTCTTGCTGGCAAGACAGCTAGCTTCCCGCTCTACTTCTCTCGTCTTTCCTCAGACATCATTATGGGTGTTGACACTCCAGCAAGTTACTTAAGGTGCCCTTAAGTAACTGTCTGCATGTACGCATCTCCCAGTAAAACACAAGGTAATTGCTGCTGCGAGCTGTTTTTCAGCTACAATAAGCAAGAGCATGGGCACGGACAATGAAAGAAGCAGTCAAACTGGCAATCTGCAAGAGGATTTTTATTAGACCCAGTATCAGCATAATAATCTCATACAGCACTTCCCACAGTACATCTCAATGGCTTTGCAAAAGAGGCACGTGTCATTCTCCCTGTTTTATCTAGGGAAAAATGAAGTATGAGAAAGGGAATGGATAGACCAAGACTGCCCAGTAAGCTAAAACAGGACAAGATTGCAGATAGGTATTTTGAGTCTCAGTCTAGTGTGCTGTCAAGAACAGGACCAAGCAGGATTATGAATCTATCCTGACTTATACCAGGTCTGACTTTGTTCACTGGGCTTATTAACATGTGGTTTCCTTCTTCCCTGTCTCCATAGCTTCACATTACATTAACAATAGCTACTTTCCACACTATAGTATCAAGCTAGTACCTCCCCTGATGAATGCTGAGGTGAAATTAGCCATCACAGTGTATGTGTTCCAGTTGCCATAGTTAACATGCTTTATTGAGTCATGGGTTTAAAATGATTTCCTGAGTCCTGGAGATTCCCCAGGGCTAAAACAGCAGCAGTCTTTCACATAATGGGTCAACTGGTCCAGGTGGACGCATGTACCTATTTCCTCCAGAGGAAATAAGTTTAATGAATATAGCGTTCATTTAACTAAAAAGCCTGGGACCACACAAGATGGAAGATGGAAGTAAGAAAAACTTTGTTCTTGAAAGGAAATTTTTCATTGTTCATAATTTTTTTTACTTACTATAATAAAAAAAAACAAACAAACCACCTTTCTTTCCTTCCCTTCTACTCCTTTTAACCCCAGCTAGGCACTGCATGGCTGATACGGTCTGTCCCAGGGTATCATGCTGAAAAGCCTAGCATCTCATATGTATTAAAACAACACAGCTGCTTCATAAAACAATTTTTAACCACTATTTTGACATGTTTAAGGCACCAGTCTTTCAGTTTTCATCTACTTTAGTGGGCAACTTGCATCTTACATCTTGTTTTAATGAAGGTTACTGTTGTCTCTCTGTGAAAGCTGACCTTTTTTCTTCATTAGACTGGAGGTCATGCGTGAACACAGAATGAGGTTTAAAAAACCCTGCATCTTACCATTAGAATGCCCTGGAAACTGGTGGTTTTAAAGGTGGAAGGTAAAATCTATTTGCTTAAATATGAAGAGGGATGAGCTGGTTGACTTAGTAAGGATACAGCTGCTGTCACAAGAATAGAGTGAAAACAAGAGCGTTGGTCTGAAAAAAACCTCTTCTTTCCCAAGCAACACAAAGCTGAGATATATACCCTGCCTCCATTCTATACCATCATCATGTTGCTCATCTTTTGATCATTCTGTAATATATATTTTGAGTAAAAGCATCCTTCCTCTCCCACTTCACTGCACACCGTGACTTGTAAGCACAGAGGAACAGAAGCAGGGGTGCGAGTCCGGGCATGGCCGCTGCCGTTCCAATGACCCACAAAGAGAAGAGGGGGGCCAGGGATGACTCCTGGTGCCATGGGGCTCTGCTGCCACACAGCCATCAAGGCAGTCACCACAGCTAAACCTAGGGATGGTGCCGTGGCAGAGCCAAACCTTTGTTACGGCTTTCTCTAGTGGAGCACGTTAGAGTCAGTCCCCTGTGACCTGCATACCCATTAGGTCTCACTGACACAACCACTTCCATCACATACATGCAGAGGTTTCAGTCCTGATAATTTCAGGTTCAGATTCCTTATGGTAACGCAGTGATCAATTATGCATGCTGTCTTTATCATGTTATTCAGTTATTCTGAATTTTTTAAGTATAAGGAAGAAGGACTTCTATGTGCCACAAGCTATCTATTTACACTGGATCACCTCTGAGCCTTCATCGAAGGTTAGAAATTCTAATTACCCTCCTATAGCACTTAATAAGGTTTTGTTTACCCAAATCTTCTTTCCCTACTTTCTTGAAGGTTGAGTTCAGTTGGTTATTTTTCTGAATGTGAATCACTTTTTTAAATGTAAAAATACAGCTTTTAATTGAAGGGAAGGCAGACCCATTAACAGCAGAAAATTCTGCAGCCTTCAAAACGTCAGTCACCACCAGTGACAGCATCTTAAACACAATATGGAACAGATGCCCTACACCTCCACCTATTTCTATAAACCAGTGGTATTCCATGTAAGCTAAGGAGCTACCCTCTGTGTTTAAAACGGAATTAAAATACTTATTTTCTCTCCTCCTCCTATTTTGGTTTATTTGTATTTACATTTTACCAGATTGTATCTTTGTCAAGCTATATAATCAATTTTTATTTCTCATCCTTTTGCTCATCCATATAATAGAGCCTTTCTTAAGTACAGTGTGAACCTGGTAATTTCATTTTCAGCCTGAACTGTTGAACTTATGGTGTTTGAGGACATTAAAAGGAGGCAAAAACATAGAGCTTACTGATTCCTTCTTTTAAAATAGCCAGTTATATGCACCACAAAGAATAAGGCAAGGTTAATTTTCTTTTTTTGTTTACTGTTAAAAAAAAATAAAACAAAACACAAAAAAAAAAAAAAAAAAACAGAAAAAAACCCCCAAACCTAAATGTTGCCTGGGATCAAATACAAGCAAGAGACTCCTACACATGATGAGCTGGTAATATTTCTAACACTGTTTATTTCAAAAGAAAGATTTCTAGACCAGAGAGCCCATCAGTTACAAGCAGTAGAGCAGCACCTATGTTTGTGCAATATAATGACTTTACTATGTATTTTGTTAAAAAGGACTTTGGAAAGAAGCTTTCTTTCATTTTGTGATTCTCTAGTAGGTGAAACAATAGCTTTCCTTCTCTGAAAGCAAGGCGCTCTTAATACTGCTTATCTCTGAGAAGTGATAGTGCAAACACTCTTTGTCAAGAGGCCTGAACAATTACAGGCTCCTTTAAATAATTACTTTTCAGTAAAGTCAAGTGCTAGAAAATGCAAACTTAATTATTTTGCTGACAATGGTTGGAACGTGAAGGTCCTTTGGACTGTGGAAATCCTCCACACAAATACCCCAGTCCACAAGGAATCCAAGCATAGAGCCAGAGGCCTGGAAACTGGGGCTGAAACTGCTCTATAATCTATCATGCTGCTGCTAAGAGGATATTAATACTAGTGTTTAGAATTGCAATCATGTGTCTGACAATCCTGTGTTTGTACCAGCAGGTCAGTTGACTAATTACGAATTGGGACTTCTCTGTGTACTGCACTATTTAGAAGAAAAGGGATGACAAGGGTACAGTTAACCATTAAGGCATTTGGGCCTGGGAGGGAAAACAGAGGACAATCAAGTCCTTATTATTAGATGCCATCCTTCGAATCACTCCCTTATGCAGTTACAACAGAAGGAGAATTCACCTTTTTAAAGTGAATAATTGTGCCTGTCGGGCAATCCTTTACAATTACTTTACCATCCAGCAAGAGCTCATTGATTGCATTAAGGATAACAGTACTCCACAGAAACAATCCTCTTAGGCAGGCTACTTCTAAAATCCTGTGTCTCCGTCAGGCAGCTGCCTCCTCTTTGAATAGCCAGAGAGATAAAGAAATAAAAATATTAAAGGCCAAAGCTCTACTGATTTCACAACGCTTTTTAAAGCCAGATGAGTGATTAGGGTGGTTGTAGCCTGCTGAACACCCATGCCTCAGGTGGAATGCTCCGCTGAGCACGTTTTACAGCGAATGCGAGACTGATGCCTTGCTTTTCAGCTCCAAAAATACGCCTGCTTAAGCAGCCCTATAGAATTCCAAGTTAAAATGCAAACCAGAGAGACTGCATGTCTTCAAGGGTTGATAACGAACTAGAATCAAAGCCTTTCTCTTTCAGATTACCAGCAAGAATCTAATCCAGGTCAGTGATAATCCTCCAGCATCTATTTAGCTATGATCCCAACAGACAGACTGCTCCATCACAGAAGTCACTGGTTCTGACATAGCTGAGGGAATACACAAAGACTGAATGAGGAGGAAGATTCCTTCTTTGCTGTGGGAGCTGATTAGCTCTGCAAGCAGAACGGGAGAGCTGAACTAAAGCACAAACACAGTGTTTTATCATCAGCATCATCATTCATTTGTTGTTTGACAAAGTGGTAGAGGTGAGAATGACAACCCTTGGATTAACTACCGAGAGCTTCCCATCTTCTGTGTCTGGGCCACATTTGTTAGGTATTCACCCATCTCGTCACTCACCCCTTTCAGAATCCTCAAACAAAACTCTCTGACTTCAAATTCTTGTTTTGCATCTATCACACAACCCTCTCGCTTTGGATTTTACTTCACTGCCACACACATCTTCTTCTCTCATGCTCAGCTTTTCGCAGTTCCCTTTCACACTCCTGAGTCCTCCAAACCCTTCCCTTTTTTTTTTTTTTTTTTTCCCTGCAGAGTAAAAGTCCATTCTCTCCTTCTTCAAAAGCTTCCTGTGGGTCCTATACAAAAGCTTCCTATACAGAGATGCAGGCTTGGTCCAGGAAGCAGCCCAGGCAGCCCGTGTTTACAAGAATAAACCCTGCCTTTTACTGAGGATATTAACTTGACCCACGGTGGTCTTCTGGTTCCAGTATTATCATTGTGATGGAAATGCCTTAGTAGCAGCATGCTTTCCTGCATGTTCTGGATATTTTTTTTTCTTTTTTTTCCCCTTTGTTTTGAGGATGCTTCTTGGAGAAACAATTTCTCTCTTTTTCAGACTCTGAAAATCACACACAATGCACAACCAGAATTTTCCATCTCGACATGACTATTCTGTCACCTCCTAGTCTACCAACTGCACAAAACTATAGACAATACAGACAGAAAGCCAATTAGACTGGGATTACCTTGTCTGTTCAACAGCTGGGGCATAGTGTGTGTCTGTCTTCCCTGTGTTAGAGATGAGAGTTCACGTTTTACGGGCCTGACCTACCTTGTAAACATATGTCCTGGTGCCTTACAAGAAGCATTCAAAAATGCAGGTAGATGTGGCTGTGCCAAAAAAGACCTGGAGCAAGCTTAGATATGAAGAGGTAATTGATTAAGCGGGTAACATATGTAAAGTCAAGCTTGAAGATATAGTGCAGTTCCATCCTCTTCTGGGCTATTAAAGTAAATTAATGACCTGGAGCTGTGTAGGGGTTTCCAGAAACAACACTATGATAGCCAACTGGCCACACTGTGCAGCCTAAAGAAGGGGGAGATGTTTATTCTTCAGCAAATTGCCTGCTCAGACACCACGCTATATATACTCTATATCTGACAGATCACAGTGCAGAAACGACAACCGAATCTTAGAATAACACCAGGGATATAAAATACGATGTTGGCTTGGAAAAAAACGAACCAATCATAATCTTTGACGGGACCCAGATATTTTCAGAATTTCACAGTACTCTTTTCCATGCTGATAGTTTGGCAGCTGCTCAAAAGTAGCTATTTTGTGCCATTTTAAAGCCCTGAATGCGAGCGTCAGGCAAGAAACAAGCATTCGAACAGTCCGTGCAAAATATACAGGGGAGTAAACGGTGTAGGGAGTGACTCCCAGCTCCAGAGCTACGAAGCCAGGCTTTGCCTCCCTATCTGCAAGCCGTGCCTATGGCTGTGCTGTGGTCCTCACAGGGAAAACACTTGCTGGTTTCCATCCAGGTCCAGACCGAGATTTTGATGGCGTGCTGGCATCTTCAGCGTTTCGCAGCACTCTTCGGCACGCTGCCCAGGGAGGGAGGCACCAGCATCCCTTGGCCACCCTGCACGGCTTGCTTCAGGCTGAAGGCTCAGCGTCCCTCAGGCCTTCCCAACCCTCCCTCGCCAATTTATGACACCAAGGAGCCCCGCTGCCTTCTCTATGAGCGCTCTTCTGCGCGTTTCCTCGTAAAAGTATTTAGAGCTTTGCTGACCGCTTTTTCTAAACATCCCTATTGCCCAAAAGGCCTCGGCAATAGCTGACAGCCGTTACAAATCTCAAAGGAGCAAAGGGGACAGCCACCCTTAGGCCGTCTTTGGCCGCATTACGGTTGGTTGTGAAGTTCCCCTTGAGCCCCCCAGGCGTGCAACGGGGCGCGGGGGAATCGCTTTCTGCTTGTCTTTACGGGTCATGACCAGGTAAGCGCTTGCGTGGGTTGCGCCTGCCTGCGCGCAAGTGTCCTGCCCCGCGCGGCGGGGGGCCGCGGCGCGGAGCCGGGCGCGGAGCAGAGGCGGGCGCCGAGCCGCGCCGCGGCGCGGTCGGCGGCGGCGGGGGTCTCCGCTTATCTTCCGCCGCATCGGCCCCGTGGGCCGGCGAGGGGCCTTTCCCCTCGCCCGCGGGCAGCGGCGTCATAGGGGTCGGTGGGAACCTGGGGCCGAGAGCGGAAAGTGAAGGAGCTTTGTCCGGAGGATCAGCCCGAGAACCTGCTGCGGAACGTTCCTAATGAGCAAAAATAAATCTTGGCAATTTTATTTCCCAGCAGTTGGCCAGCTAGGAGAAAAAAAAAGCCCAACACCACCCCCTCCCCCCCCAACCCACCCCCCAAAACAAAACAATAACGTATTTCAGCCAACAAATTGTAGACAACCTGAATGTTTGTAGTTTCTCTCTTGGCATCTTTGGGTAGCTCTTGCCGTCACTGGAGGCTTATGTCTGTATTTCCCCAAACCTGCGCTAATACACCTAAGAACATAATTTAAATGCACTCAGTTAAGTCATTACAATTTTTTTTTACAACAAACTTAATTTGTGTGCATCAGCTTAATGTAAGGGATTCCAAAATACTCCACTGAAAATCAATACGTGTGTGCCACCAAGGTTTGCACCAAGTTAATTATAATATCTAAACAGGTCTTTTGACTTGGGGGTCAATTCTGCCCCTACTGACCTGTAGGACCACGGGCAAAGCTCCTTTTCCCCTGCCCTTTTTGGGCGGGTTTTAGGAAATGTGCCGTCTGTCTTGTTAAAAATGCAACGTGAAAAATCATATAAATCCCGTAAGGGCCCGGCTACCTCTGCCACTGGGTTTCCAGACTGCTGCAGACGGGGGACTGATGGTCCTGTGCAGTGCTGTCCTCCTCCGATGGGCTCCCTCCCTACATAGAAACCAAACTGGGAGTAAAAACAAATGATGTTATTTGGGTACTGACTCACTTTGCGTGGAAATAACGTCCCGTGATGGCCACGCTAAACCCCAGCGCTCTTACCAACCTGCAGAGCAGCGACATTTTGCACCTCTATCACTCTTTAGAGCTATTTACGAGTGTTGGCCAACATCCCACTGTGGTAGGAAAATGCTATTAGCCTTTTTTCACATTAGGGAATAAAGATGAGTTAAAAGGCAGGGAAGGGCTGCAGAAAAGGTTCAGCTTCAGATGTGGAAGCAGAAATGGGGATTTCCTGGATCTCAGACCCAGGCAGGATCCCTGCCCATCCCCAGGCTGCTCCAGAGAGGTTCCAACGCTTGTTTAAAATTCACATCGATTGACCTGTCCTGCATGACCCCAAGATTTACTTCCCTAAATGCAGCTGATGCTTTTCTTTCCAGTATCATATTTACAAACCGTCATCCAAATTATAGTATGTCACAAATGTGCAACTACCAACATTTAAATATATACAAATCTTAAACATAGCACTGTTTAAACTAAGGATAGGTTATTATTTCAGCAAGCACCATCTTACTGCTTATCCAACACTATATAATCATGGTGCGTGCAATATGGCACGAAGAACAATGGACCTTTCACGGGCCCCGGGGCGGCCGACCATCTCTGCGGGCACAGGTATGCGATGGAGAAGTCCTGATTTCACCCAGAGTGCCATCCATTTCAGCTCTTGCAACAAGAGGACATTGTTCTGTGCTCTAACGTGGGCAAGAAAAACAGAGCACTCAATTGTACTTGTCATAATGCACATATAATTTATAGTAATGTTGCTTATTAAAGGATTTCTAGTAATTAACAGCAATGTGCTCTTTCACTGCCATTCTCCCCCCCCCCACCTTTTTTTTTTTGCCTGTCATAATAACAAGCATTCCTGGGAGATGCTCTGGAACGCATACTATAGGTCTTGGCACAAAAGCTGGAGAGAAGCTTTTGAAAACCTGCCAGTCTTATCTGACATGGATCTCCCAGGTACTATATAAAGCCAAACCCTCTTGGGCCCAGAAGGACCGTGGGTGGCCGGGAGGGCACCAGCATCAACGTCTTCCCAAAGCCAAACTGCAGCTGGTGGGGGGGGGGGAAGGGGCTAGCGCTGCCATTGCATCCATGTCAGCATGGTCAAAGGCATCGACAGAGCCCGGACCTGCAGGCACGGACCGCCACGCTCAGATATTCAGTAAGGAAGAATAATCTCATCATTTTCTTCATTTTTTTATCTCTAGTATTTTATACATTTCTGGTCAAAGAGAAGGATGCAGAGGTAAACCACAAAATTAATAATTACCATTTAAACAATGTTTTAACAGCCCAAATGGTAGATTATTTTAATGCCTGGGAAATGAGGTTGAGACGGGGACCCCAGTGACCCGAAGCCGAGGGGCGGTGAAGGCTGGGGGACACGCTGCACACCCGTTTCACTGCTGAGGAACGGGGGCACAGGGCGCACGAGCCCGGCCAGAGAAACCACGACAGAACTGCTGCGGCAGAGCGAGGGTCTCTGCCAAAAACTAAAATGCCTCATAAAATCAGGCTGGTTTTGCTGGAAGCTGATTTTGAAAGGAACCAGAGAAAAAAAGTTTTGACAACATCAGAATGTCCCGTTTCCTTTGTTTTAATGACATTGCCGTGATTTTCCAGTTCAAACTGACTTTTCATTTTACTCTTGCAAAGTTATACTCTGTGTGGTAACACACTGTGATAGGACTTTGGACCGTCTTCAAAATGGAAAAAGCTAAAATCAGAACAAGGCATTTTGATAAATCCAAAGTTAAAAAAAAACCTGAAGAATTTTCCTGTATGGAGAATTTCACAACCACTGGACTCCATGCTCCCAGACCTCAGCATCTTGAAACCCTTCGTGCAGAGGATGTGATCTCACCCCACCACCTCGGCAGGTGCCACCGTCCAGGGTGGGCGGCAGCCACAGCAAAGCCCATCCGGGCTCCTCAAGTTGTAGCCGCCCTTTGCCACCACTCCTGGGACGTACGCGAAGGCATGCTTCAGGGGAACGCACGGGTTGTTTCACATCACCGTATGCTGAGTTAAGACCTGGGATTTGCTACCTTCACGTGTTTTCCAGTCGGCAATAAATGCAGTTTGCAGATGGCTCTGAGATAGCCTGAGGTCTGTGGTTTGCACAAACTGCTCTGGAAACACGGCTTAGCTTCAGCACGGTGGATTTGCCTGCGGGAAGCACACACAGCTCGCGTCCCGCCGACCTCGCGCCCCGAAAGTGGGTTTGCACATCCCACTGCAGCAGGGCTTGCGCCCCGAGCCTGCACGCACACGGCAGCATCGCACCCAGACCCCGACCCGCTCGAGACAACCCTGGTGTGCGGGACGATGCACCGCAGCCACCGCCAGCGTGGGCAGACGGGCTGCCCAGCTGCTGGCAGGGACGGCAGGCACCCATGCGGCTTTTGCCTGCATCCCCACGGGGAGCAGAGCAGCCGCATGTCTTCTCCCGGTGAAGCTGGGACTTTGCTGCACGACCCTCTCCCCTGCCAGGAGATGCCCAAGTCAATGCATTTCTATCCCAGCACAGAGATACAGCCAGGAGGGTTTTGCACTGGTAAAGTTTGCACTGGCACCTTTCCTCCAAGTGGGTTGAAAGTTTTGCCATCCAGTGACCCCATCCGAATCCCCACCGCATCAGGTGGCACCGCGGTGGGTGCTGCATTCACTGCCCAGGTCCAACCTGTCCCACAGGGCTCGGGTGGTGACTGGGGGGCCGCAGCAGCCAAACAGCTTAGGGATGAGTTGAAATTAAATATCCTCCAAAAATTTATCACAATCAGGGAGGGGATGGGGGGGGAAAAGGGACAAAATCTGATAGAAATTTGCCAAATACTGCATTTCACCAGACCTGAAATTAATGTTAATGGGTTAATGGAAACTCCACAAGGCAAGAGCTGCTGAGTTTCCAGGCTTTTCAAGGCCCTTCCCACGAGTATCTGCTGTGGGTGGGGACAAGCTGACTCACAGTTTCCAGGGCTGTAGTAACATTTCAACACCCCAGCGTTCCAGCCTTGGGGACTGATGGCAAAGAGCACATTCCCAGCAAAGTGGTTGGGAAGTTTTTTGACAACATGTTTTCTTGTGTCAGAAAATGTCAGTTTGGCAAAACCAAAACTTTTTTTTTTTTTTTTTTTTTGTTGGTAGCAAACTACCAGTTTCCATGAAGTGCTGCTTGGAAAAGTTGCCTGGGCTTAAGCCTGGATTTCTAGTCAAACCCACAGAGGTAAAATCATCTCCCAACAGGTTGTCACTGGTGGGTGATGGCACCCATCCATGGTGGTCCCCACCCCAGGAGAGGGCCCTTGCTTAGAACAGGGACATGGACTCTCGCATCCCAGAAGACCTGACTCTGCGGAGAATCGCAGCCCCATTTCTTTAGATTTCTCCTGGGTGGAGCTGGGCCAATTTGTACAAACAATTAAGCAGTTATTCAGGGAGAAAGAGTCCAACTTTAATGCTGGAGACGAGAGCAACCATCTGAGATGTGGGTTATTAGGTTCAGTTCCCTGTTTCGGGTCAGGACAAATAGGGATTGAACCACAAGTCAGGCCAGTGCCATGAGTACAGGATTATCCCCTGTACTGCTGCTTTCTTTTTGTAGGAAAACAAACTTAAGCCATCCCAATAAAGTCCTGCTGCAATCCAAGGAAAGCACTGGTGTCTCGGGTTTTGTAAGACAGAAAGGCTGCCTTCATCCAAACCTAATACCAGCCTCCGCAGCAGAGAAAGGTGGTGGGGGGGGGTTCCCCTTGATAAAAGCTGTATTTCCATCTCTCTCGAGCTGCCCCTCTCCCTGAACATGGCCAGAGGGACCTTGTTCAGTCCCACTGCCCTGTGCTGTCATTTCACATTCAGCCAGAGATGAATAGTCACGCACTTTCTCCACTCAGAAAATACAGAACTAGAAAAGTATCCTTGCTATGAAGTTTCATTATTATATGTTCCAGGCAGCAAGACGTGAAAAGAGAAATTTTGGGGAGTATCGCAGAAGGTGCGTCTTGCTCCCAGGGAGAAGCTGGCTAGGCTGGACCGGCAGTGGCTTTGCAGCCTGAAGTCATTTGTTGCCAGCCTCGGTGACAGCAAAGGATGCTGAAGCATAAAGAGCTGCAGGGCGCAGCTTCCCATGGGATCTAATCCACAGAGAAGAAACAGCAGCAAATATCACAGCAATGAACACAGACCTCTTACAATTTCCAAACCATTTGCATCTGCTGCTTCCTCTAGGCTAAACTGCAATTTTTCCAATGAGAGAACAAGCCAAAAAGGACACCTTGACTCTTGTGTCAGCCATAGGGCACACGGTGAAACATGAAGCAGGAAGAGCATCGTCTCCTGTCTTTCCCAATAGTGCTGAAAATCCCATCCCAGAAGACCACTCCTCTCCGAGGAGCCTCAAACAGACACCTTCAAAAAAATCCAGCATAACCTCAGCAAAGCAGAACTACCCATACACTGAAAAGGATGAAGAGCTCCACAAAGTGTGCCGAGGCTTCCCTTCGCCAGCGTTATGGGGAAGGCGATCGACGAGTGCGTGCTGCCAGCAGCCCATCCGGCTTTTTGCTGGCCGGCTGTGCGTGGCTGCGTCTCGGGTGCGCGGCAGGTCCGACTGGGCAGGCACAAACCAGCCAGGGAAAAAGGAGAAGCCGTTAGACTTGAACTGAACCCAAGTCAAACTTCTTCTGAGGTTCAGCAAATTTCATGTCAATAACTTTTATTCCTCCTCCAGCAGGCAATACATTTCCCGAGCGCGGGCAGCACCAGCAATGCACACCACCATCTCCCGCGCGAGCCTGTCCTCTGGCCAGCCAGGCAGATTCTCAGATTGGATGAGATCTGATTTATCAGCCAGTTCCGCTGCCTAATCAAACCAACTCTCAAACCTCCAGAATTTCTCTGCACCCCTTATGCTCTCCCTCTTGATTCCATGCAAGCACCGTTAATTTCCCCGCACTGTATTTTTTTCTTACAACACTCTGGGGAAGCAAGGAACTGCTGTTAACGTCCCTTTGTATTCATCCGGAGGGCTTGCAGTGGGAAGGACCCTCAGAGACACGTCAGTGTGTAGCTCCCATGGAGTCCGGTGGGACACAGAGATCTAATTACCTTTGCTGGTCCAGAGGAAAGCGATTTGCCCGAGGTAATGGGGTGTATCTGTGCTAAAGAAGGGAATGGAGCTCTTGTGAAAGTCCAGGACTGGAAACCTTCTCTGCCTGAAGAGGACTGTGCTGGGACACAGGAGCTGCCCTGGGTCTCCACTGCTTGCAGAGCACCTGCAAGCAGCCATGTGCACCCACCAGCTGAGGAGCCCCTGCCCAAAACTGTTCCTTTCTTTTCCATTTTTCTGCAGCTGAGCACACTGGATTCAGATCGAGAACTGCTGTGAACTGCTGCTCGCTCAGGAGGTTGGTGTCAGCCAAGCAAACACCACTCCCAGGTCTTAGCAGACTCGCCAGTCCTGTGCCCAGTAGCTACAAGGTGGTTTTGTTGGTTGGATGCTCAGTGAAACAGAGCTGGTATAGTTCCAGTTTGGCCCCTGGTGTCAGCATCTAGGAGAGGCCAAATGGCCCGTGGGGACAGGACTGTCCTCTGAGGAGGCTCCCCAGCTGTCATGCCCCAAAACTGCTCTGACCCTGCGCTTCTGTCCAGAATGACCGAAGGCAGAAGTTCCTAAACTGCTGTATGCACCCAATGAGTGCTGTAGGGAAGATAGAGGGGGTTAGGCCACTGCTTATCCGAACGTGGGTTTCTGAGGACTTCTTGGGATTGGAAAGCAAAGCTACAATTCCTCAAAGCACCAGGATCTTGTGGCCTTACCTCCGCTTTGCAGATTCACTAGACAGCTGCAGGATCCCCCGACCACCAGTGCGGCGCAGGAGTGAATGACAGTCATCATTACTCCTCTGTAGTCTGGAATGAAGCTCCTGATCCAGGGGAAGATCTACCTGCGATCAAACCTTTCTGTGTCTTTCCTGATGCCATTGACAGTGATTTTCTATGACCTTTTGAACTGGTGATCTAATAAAATGAGGCACATGGGTGGAGAGGATAAAGACACTGACTCCTGAGTCTTAATCTAGTGTTTTATCCGGAGGACATCCTACCTCGTGGTCAGTTATGAGTGACCACCCTCCAATAGATCCCACAGCACTGTGAGCACAGCGATCTGCTCCCAGGACGTGCACGAGGATGTACAAGTGCGAGATGGAGAAGTGGATGGGGAGGAGAAGTCACATTCAGCCAGGCCAGGGTTGGTGCAGCCTCTGAGATTCCTGCAGGAGAGAGATGGACATGCTGAGTCCAGCCATCTGCATAAAAGCACTTTGGGGATTTCTAGGCCCACAGAAACTCCTAGCATCTACCTCAGCCTCATTCTTTACTTCCCCAATTGCAGGCAGAACAGCAGGGCCAGCCATTAAACTCCTCCTGTCCTGGTCTGGCTATAGGAGTCAAGTAATATCACATAAAACAGATGCTCTGTTCAAATAGGAAGGGAATTACAACTGCCCGCGTCCACCAGAGGATACATCTAAAAACCACACCACCCATAACAAACACACAGGAGTTTGTCCTTTTTATCAGCATTTATTCAGCAGCTTGTGGAGACAGTCTGCCTTTCTGGAGCCTTTTCCAGGCAGATAACACCCAGTTCTGAAACTGCCCTTTACTTTTTTTTGGCTTGGCTTCGGTGAATTGTCATTTTTGCGCTGGAAAGGGTCTATCTGAGTAAAAAAACAGCCCAGCACTGCATGCTGCCACCATGCTGATCTAGCAACAAACTGCGTAATATGCCAAGCCCAGTGTCTTTAAAAAAAAAAAATCTACCCCTATCCATATTTACCCATACAATTTGCAAACACAAAACTGGAAGTTCCCTGGGAGGGCAGGATTAAAAAAGGTTTATTCTATTTGGAGCTGGTCCAGAGAGCAGAGGGAGTATACGTATATGTCAAAAATGGATTTTAATTGAGGTTTGTTGTGTCCAGTGGTGCTCTCCTAGAAGCGGGAGCTAAAAACACAGTGAGGCTGGACAAGAAGGAAGCATAGGTTGACGAAGACATCAAAGCAGATCTGAGAAAGGTCAGATATAAATGGCAACCTGTCCGTTTATGCAATACTTTGCTCTTCTATTTACGACGGTATTTTCTGGGAAGAGCTGGTCAGAGCCAACTAGGGCAGGCTTGTAAAAAGATAATTTTTCTCCCTTAGAAAACACAAAGACAGACAGACTGGGCTGCTGGCTTTTCTCCCTTCCCAAGATCTGCTGCCCTGGGCAATTTGTTCTGTTGCAGCAGCTCTTTGCTGAAGTGACTGGCGTCTGGTCTGCTTCAGAGCAGACGCCAGTCACTCCAGTAAAGAGCTGCTTACCACATCTTTGGTAAATATTTTCTGCAGTGGTACAGTAGTGTCTTAAAGAGCAGCACTGTTATTTCGTAGGCATCTCCAATAATAACTCAGAGAGAAGCAGCCACAAGACATTAGCAAAAGCTGCTGCCACTGACCAAAACTTTATAGAGAAGCAGGAACAGAAGTGGGAAGAGAATAGAAATAGTGACTGAGTCATTGGCTGGAGAGGCTGAATGCATCAGGGGCAAAAAAAAAAAAAAGCCAGGCTTCAAAAGCTGGTCCTGGGACACGTCTGTAGGACCAGCACACACTGGTCTGATGCTTCCCCAAATTTCTTGCAACCTCAAAATGGGGATATGAAAATCATTATGGGAAAAAGAGAATATTGTCTTCTCGGTTTTGAGCCTGGACCAAAGGTAGCCAGGGGCAATGATTGCTAAAGTACCAAAACGACATCTCTCTTTGTGTTGAAATTGTATTTTGAGTATCTCTGCTGGCAGCTGGCTGCAGGATCTCCAGGGCTTGCTCATGCAGAAGTATGTGAAAATAGAAAGCAGGATTAGGGAGGAAAGGAGCTGATCCTAAAGTCATTGGCACTGCTGGGTGTTACTGAGAGCAAATCATCCTGAAACATACACCCGGACACAGAAGTACACAGTTTGACCGAGCAGTAGCACAGTTGCTTCTTAGGCACCCAGCCCATGGAGCAGGCTTTGCTGAGAAAGGAGACAGTGGCTGGAAGCCAGCTGGGTCTCCAGGGGATCTTCTCTGTCCCATTGCCACACCATGGAATGAGAAAACCCCTCTCTGAGCAGGCACCCTGCGGGGTCGGTCCCGCTGTACCTTAAACCGTGCTGAGAAGCCATCTCTGTCCAGGAAAGTGCTGGCTCCAGCATCTCAGGCTGTTGCGAGATGATCAGAAGCAGCAGCTTCTTCCCTAAGGCACCTTGGGTGCCAGCAGCACACCTCCCCGCTGGGCAGCCGCCCCAGCCACCAGCACGGCCGCACATGGGCACAGGCCCATTGGTCTGTGCCTGGCTGAAACACCTACTGAGTCAGGCAGCTCTGGAGGTGCAGGTCTCCTCTGCAGATCCCTTATCATCCTTCTGGAGCTGCGGCTGGGGTCTTCCATAGTTTGACATGAGTTTATGACACTAAACTCTTTCACTGGTATTTTGGTGCCAGCCATCTCTAGCAGCCAAGCCCTCGGAGGGTGTAAACTGGCGTAGCTCCTATCACCTTCAGTGGACAGGTCCCAGCCAAAATCTGACCATTTATTTACCTTCTTACATGGGTGGTCACCTGGGACCATGCCTGACCACACAGCCTGACCCTGCATGCTGGCTCTTACCCACCCTACCCAAAGTCCAGCCCGCGCTAGAGCCGACCTGGCACAGGGATGCAAAACTGTCCTGCTGTCTGGAAACTGCAGAAGGCTTCCCATGGCCTGTCAGGCTATCCCAGCATAATCTGGGATGAGAACGAGAGGATGGAGTACTGACTGGAGCAGAAACCTGGTGACAATGTCTGATAGAAAACAAATTTTATATAAGGTGAGTGGGTTTTGGCTCTCAGCCTCTTTTAATTTGGCTAGTGAGTGAATAATGATTAATGCATGGTGATCAGACTCAGCTGAGAGATTAGGCACCAGATCTGCAGGAACCGAGTCCCAGCAATTCTTGTCCTACTTTTCATGGGATTGGATCTCTCTTCATTGATCTTCATCCAGCCCTGTGGTAGGGGACCACAGCTGGTTAACAACAGCTAAAGACAACAGTCATTTGGGAGGAAAGGCAATAAATTGTGTTGCATTACAAAAAAATAACCCCCAAAGACAGGTTAGGATATCATTTTCACCTCAGCTGCAAGACCTGCCAACATCTCCCAAAGCCACCTCCAGCTGGGGCTGCTACACTTGCTCCTGCATCCCCTTGCTGTGACAGCGGTCAGTGTTTGTGACAGTGACCCACCAGATCACCAGTGCCTCACGCCGAGGACCAGCACGCTGCCACACATGGGCCCATAGGCCCCATACCCTTGACGCAAATGTTAAATGCGCAGGACAAAAGAAAGAATGACATCAACCAACCCAACACAAGTTATTAATATCATCATTAGCCAAACAACAAACGTTTCTCTCAGAGTCGTAAAGCAAGGGTGGCATTTTTATTAGCTGAGGTTTCCTCCTTTTTTTTTCCCCCCTCTTTTTTAATGGCCTTATCCACAAATGCTGAGAGCCAGAGGGAATTATTTGTTACGTACATTAAAGCAAGAAGCCATCAGACCACAGCACTACAACCACTCCCCATATCATTATTTTCTTCTTCTGGATTTATATGAACCTCATTATTAAACCTTAGCTAATGCAGACATCCCAACAATGCACCGAGTGCTAAGAACTGCTAAGCAGCATTATTAATTATTGTAATCACAACATTTAAAATATATTTTGATTATATTAAAGAGAATACTTTCCTACTTTTCCAACCAAAAAAATCCACAAATGTAGCTTATTAACACTAATTCTATTCTTATTGGTAAAACTATTGTTAGATTTCAAAGGCAGCTAGTCTGAGCCCTAAAAAAATATATCATGCTGGGATGGCGTGGCATGTTCTCAAACTCTGGTGTCATTTAGCTGGGGTGGGGGCTGGAGGGAGCTTGGCAAAATGTGTTAGCGGGGACTCAGATGAGGAATTCAGTCTGAAGTCTGGCAGCACCCAGTGCTGGTGGCCTTTAGGAGAGGCATAAATACATACATCCCCCTTACAGCTTACAGCCCCCCTAGAGCTGATTTCAGTGGATGCTGGTGGGCTCCATACAGGCTTGGGGGAATCAGGATCACCTGTCTGACCTGAAACATCAGGAAGCACCTATAGGCTCACCTATGGCAAGTTACAGGGAAGCACCTATAGTCTCACCCACGGTGAGTTATAGAGCCAGGTGAGTTCTAGAGCCACTGCTATGGGTACAATATATGGCCTCGATCCTGCGACAGGCACTCTCATTGTTAACTCTTGCTTGTAACGTCCAGTGGAATTATTCATGCTGAACCCAGACACACAAATGGCCATATAAATACAGAGCTGCACTTTAATTAAAGATGTGCTGAGAAAAAGAAGCTTCAGAAAACAATTTCAAACAATTAAAAATAATATTAGAGGTGTTTGTCTACCCAATCTGCATGTGTCCTGAGCAGCTCGGGGAGGCTTGCTGTATTTTTACCGTAGACAGGACTGTTGCAGCGATTCCCCTCTGCTCCCACTGGCAGGCTGAACACACACATGGCCAGACGCTTCTTTGCTCCAAAGAGTTAAGATTTCACTTGTCAGGCTGTTTTTGTTTCTATTCACATGTCAGTGCCTGTCATTTATTTAGTCAATGGGACATGTCCAAGGGATGGAGACAGACTGGGTTAGTCATTCTGACCGTGGGTCGCCAGTCACTGCAAACTGCCTGAGGTCATTTCCAAAAGTGCCACTAACAATGAGAGGGAAGCTGGGCCCGGGAGACCTGCAGGAAACGGCGCGGAGATTAAAGACAGAGATAGTCCTTTGCAAAAGTACACTAGAGGAATGTTCCCTATGTTCTGTCAACAGAGTTTCTTCCTCGCTCAAGACTGTCTATTTTAAGTCTGAGCTCACACCAAAAATGGAAATCCTTGCTCAATGGCTATCAGTGGATCTTGGGTTTCTGGGGCTGCAGCAGCACTACGGCCAAGGAAATGAACTCTCCAGCTCGGCCTTTGCTGCTGGAGCCGCTCTAAACAATCCCTCCTTGCAGCAGCTCTCTGCTGGGTTTGCTCCTTTGCCCGGTTAAATCACGGGGTGTAAGAGCCGGCTGGCGCCCATGGTACCACCCTGCGAGCATCGTCCCCACTGGAGTGCCCCGGCGTACCCCGACACTGCCGCGGCACTCACCAGCACTGCCTTCGGCACGCTTGCGCCTGGCTCTGGGGGTTGTATCTCAGCCCACGCAGGGCAGCAGAAAGCGGAGCGGGGCTGCAAGGGCCACAGTCCAGGCTTGAGCCGCACTTCCAGGACACTCTCCTGCTTTAAGGAAGGGAATGGAAAAGAAGCGTTGAAACACAAGCATAAATATTTGCTGCAGCATCTTGGTCTGAAATCAAGCCCCGTGACTGCAGATTTGGGGGAACGAGAAATTCCTCTGGCAGCCATCTGGGCATCAATACAGGGCTGAAATACAAGAGCATTTTTAGGTGCAGAGATGCACATTTTGCTTCTTAAGCAAAATAGTACAGGCCACTCTTTCTTAACACATAAGGTACCTCTGGGTGTTTTGGAAAACATTAATAACAACCACATGATTGGTGTAAACCACTGATTTTCCATCCAGACACACTATTGTTTTCAGATAAATACATTCCATTGAGCTTTTTTGTATCTGAACTTTCTGCATGTGGCTTCTGCGTCTCAGGCAGATGGGAATGGGGGTTTGACAACAATAGCGGTGGCCCGGGAGGAGCCACTGGAGCCCACTGGCTCGGAACTAGTGACAGGAGCTAAACCCTGCCCTCCGGTGCGGGCACGATCACCGGTGATGTGGGACAGGGGTTGAAGGTAAGGAAGGGACAGGAAAAGGAGCTGCACGGTGGATCTGAGCTGCTTTGCAGAGATAGGGAAAACCAGAAAATGCATTTCTTAGAATACAGACATCCATCACGGACACACATGAGAGTATCCAAATTCCTCAGTGTTATATTTATGAAGCCATTTGGAGACATGATACAGGCCAGTTCCTGTAGATTTTTCCATGTGTTGTTAAAGATTCAAATTACAGAGTAATTTTCAGTCTTTGAAGACATTGGTCTTGGTATTGCAGAGCCTGGAGGCTGCTCCAGGCAGGGTCTGTCTGCGCTGCAGACAGGAGATAACGCAGAGCCACCACCAGCGCTGAGCAAGCTCAGGAGTCAGGAGCAGGCCAGGAATGACGGCACGGAGGCACTGGGGGGAATTTACTCTGCTTGCAGATAAGGCAAGCATCCTGCTTTAAGCATGGGGTAAACAACTTTAATATACAAGCTAGTTATCTGGAGAGTCCCACAGGAGGAAGCGTATCTGCTGCGAGGCTCCACAGGCACATCTGCACCGTGTGGCACAGCACCATGTGGGGATGGTGACCCAGCCCCGGTGCCCAGGTGGTTTTGGGGAGCCTGGCTGCTCATGGGTGCTCACCAGGGCCAGGGCCAAGGCTCCACCAACTTGCAAAAGAGAATTGAGATAGTTGGGTTTGTCTCTGGGAGGAGGACCAGGGCTCCCAGTCCATCGGTGGCCTCATGCCTGCCACATGTAGGACTTGGGCCACCCAAGTTAGAAATCACAGAACGGTCGGGCAAAATCTGAAAGACTCTAAAAAGAGACTTAAAAACTCTTTTTCAGCACAAAACAGCCGACACCTATCATTTTTCCCACTAATTACACAGAATACCCTACCAAACTAAATTCAGGTGTGTTTTCATTGATAAGGCCAAGAAAACACAGGCTGGAGAAGGTAAGTCGTTTCATCTCAGCATGATAACATTTGCGAGAAGTAACAAGATCACAGCTGCTCCCTGGTGCTCCCCCTGTAGCTGCAGGATTTATCTCTCGCTGCAGAATCGAGGTCAGAAACCTCGAGCATCGCTCCCGGGCGGCACTTGGGGGAACACGGGCACAAGCTCGGCCCTTCGCCTTATCACGGAGAGGCGACAGACTCAGGAGAGGTGATGGAGGGAGCAGGAAGAGCTGATCTCAAGTTCAGAGCCTGATTTACAGCTGAGGCCTCGGGCAAATCACTTACTGGCTTTGTGGTTTCATTTCCTCATCTGTAGAATCTCCTTCACGGGTGATGTGTGAGGGGGAACTAACATTCAAACTTTGTTTTTAAATAAATTTTTAAAGATTTGTCCTGTGTTTTATGAATATTTCTGAATGATCTTTCTGCCCTTGCATAAGGGTCTTTCCCTGCCAGCTCTTTAATCTGAGCTCCTCTCCCTGGAGCGGGTGTGATGCCTCTGCTGCAGATTTGTGCTTTCATTGAGTAACAATTAAGCTGCCTCAGTTAAATGTAAAGGCATGTGAAGAAAGTTTTCTGCTGCCAGTTCTGCACCACGCCGTGCTGGTCGCCAGCAGGACACATCAAACAAAAGAGTTCCTCTGCATAAAATAAACCAAAGCAGCGCCCAGCACACGCCAATGAGCTGTTTGCAAGCTCTGAGTGACCCTCAGTCCTCCAAAATTCTTCATTTATGTGTGAAGCATCAGTAAAAACTCTGTTTTCACCAGCCCAGCGTGATTTGGAAGTGAAAGCCTGGGCTTGAAGCTACTCTGTGCTGAGGCCAGTGGAAATTTGGTGCGGGTTTGACCCGAGGACTATGCACGCTTTAGTCTCTGCCTGTTTATTGTTAAGCTCATTAAAAACATCAGGGGTTTTGCATCTTAAAAGTCTTTTCTAACTTCATAAAATATGTGAATGCTTAAGAAAGAATCTGTGTGCAACTGTATAAATAGTGACTAACAAGTAGGAATTTTGTGGTGTTCAAAGGGAGCAAAATAAGCTGACAAGCCTGTGGTATAATGAGTTAATTTGCCTTGCAGCCTACCTGGTGCCCAGCTTCAGCTCGCCCTCCCTCAGACTTCGTCGCTGGTGATGGGTCATGCGCTCCTCCACCCAGACGAGTGATTTTAAGTTAAAGATTCAAAGTTAGCCATCTCAGACGTGCCCAAGCCCAAGGTTGGTCACTTCCTTATAGCATGGATGCTGAATTTCTATTAGAAGAAAATTCAAAACATTTCAAAATGAAACTTTTTGACACTTTGAGTTGAAATCATCTCCATTTCTAAATGACATTTCATTCTATTTTTAAAATGCTACAGAGTTTTGAAAGTAAATCCAACCACGCAGTCAACCAAACCAACATTTTTGTTCAAATCCTCATTTCCCAGAAAAATTGTAAACCATTTGTTTTATTCCAAACTAGAACAAACCTTTTCCCCAAAACTTTGCAACTGCCAATAATCCATTTTTATCCCAGATTTAATGTTGTTATAAAACTTCCTTGCTGGAACTGCTGGAACTTGAAGTTGTCATTAAGTGGATACCTTGCACTGTCACTAACATTCGCGCTATTTTGTAATCCTGTAATTCCCCAAACTCGTCTCAGCCTTCAGTGCCCCTGTATGAGGGATGTTTACAGCTTATTCTTCCTCGGTAGGCAAAATTAACCCAAGAGCTAAAACTGATGAAAGGCACATTGCTGTCTGTCATAAGGGGCATATGTTGAAATATGGCAGTGAAAAAAGCCAGCAATGCTCAAACCGCTGCAGAATCCCAGTGGAATGAGGCATGTGAAGAATATTTTATATTTAGTTAGAGGAGGGGAAAGGCAGGAGCCGGATGATATTGGGTTTTTCATGATGAAGAACGTTTCTAGAGAGAGCTCCCTGCCATGGGAAAAGTTCCACACTCTATTTTTCTAATGAACAACTGTCTCCAGTGTTTCACAATGCCAGGTTGCTTACTATGGAGAGCTGGAGCAAACCTACTTTCTCTCTCCGTGTCCTTTTCAGCCTACACAGCTTTATTAGCCAGGATGGGAAGAAGACTCGAAATTCATAAAAAAAACCTGCACAACATCAGTTGCAAAAAGAAACATCATCCTCCTGGGCTCTCCTGAACTGAGAGGCTTCCTGTAATCTTCACAGTCCCTGGAAGAACAGCCAGCTGTCTGCCTGTTCGTCGACTGTTGTCTTCACCTGGGTCTTCCGTATCTCCTCTGCTGTCCTGATGCACTTGTTCCCTGTCTAGCTGTGTGCAGGGGAGGAACCAGCGGTGCTGATTAAGGATGGAAACCAATGGCAGAGGGCTGAAAAAAGAATGAACTGCTTCCCAAAGAGAGAAGCCACACAAAGCCTCAGGTTTGAGAGACACTTAAAAGCTACACTGCACTTTTGTAGATGGAACAATTCTCACCGTCCGGCATACACCTTGCGAACAATGATGGGAATTCACATATCCTGCTGCCTTCCAAGGGTGTGAGCACTTGGATCCCATCAAATAAGTGACTGTGCTGCTGCCTGTGAAGTTCCCCCCTTTGATTCTCTTGCTGAATGCTTAAGCCAGTGACTCGGCCAGGAACAGACTCATTTTCAAAAGAGGCAGTCACATTTCATTCCTGAATGCTCTCTCTATGTCCCTCCTGCCGCAGACCGTCTCTGTGCTGGACCACATCGCACTCCTCCCGCAAAGGCTGCTCTGTCTTAGGTCTCCTCTGCTTCACATGAGAAGGTGGAACAATGCTGCTTTCTGAGTGCCCCTCCACAATGGAGGAGCTGGACATTGTTTTCTTTTCCTGTTTTGTTTTGCATGGAATAACTCCCCTCTATGGAGTCACTTCAGCTCCAGAAACAGACTATTAATAAACTTAACTGCTTTGGATAGTCCAAGCCAAATGCTGGCCTTAGAGGGGAAAAAAAATCTACAATTGCACAGAGCCTTTTCATCCCCGAGAGCCTTCCAAAGCACATATAGTGATTATCCACCGCTGAAATGCCACCACCTCTGTGGTGGCACAGAGGAGCTGTTTAACACAACACTCCAGTCTGCCCGTCCTGGAGCTTGGTTGAATGGAGGTCTGTATGCACAGCACATGCTTTCTCGAAGTTGGATGCTGTTTGGTGGCTTTCATCAGCTTGCTTTTGGTCTACAAATGAATGGTCATATCAAAGGAGACAAGGGGTGGCCCTGTGGTTAAGGCACAGAGCTGGAAGTCAGGAGTCTCGGCAGGAGGTTGAGACAGTCCTTTGGTATCAACATTTTCTCTGCTGGCCCCATCAAGTTCTGCAGAACATAAGCTTTAGGTTTTAAAGAGAAAAACAGTTCAGTTACTTGGGAGTCTAAGGTCCAACTGAAGCAGCCAACATGGATGAAAGCACAGCTGTACCTTGTGCTGCCCATTCACCTTTAAATATTACTCTAGGCACAGGATCAGACTCTCAGGCTGAAGCCGCTTCTGATACGACCAAGGGTGTCCAGCATCAGGCAACATACAGGGCTCACAGGAAGAGGCTAAGAGCTACTTTGGTAGTGGGTGAGATGATACCTAGACTATATGAAGGCAAGTACAACATCCAGCCTACAGACAGGACCAGAGCTCCCAAGGAAACAGAAAAGGAAGAAGACTGTGTGCCAGATCTTGCTCCACGTGATACCTGAAGCCAATGGAGTTGCTCTGAATCTGTGCTAGAGAAGCTAAACCCAGAATCTAGCACCAATTTTGGAATAGGATGCATGCAAAAATGAGACAGTTGTAAGACCAACAGAAAGGGTTGAACACCAAGTACATGTGCCATTCTGGTATGGATCTCCGAAAGAAAAGAGGGGTTTAGTCCTTTTCCTTTTTAAAACTTATAAAAGTAATAGACGTCTTGGTGAAATAAGAAATGGAGCAAGCCAAGTTTTCAACTCCAAGCATTCACAAACCCTAAACCAGCACCTGCCCTCCTCCCCACCTCCCAAAATACACCTGAGCCTAAAAATCAGTAGTTTTTAAAACAACACAGTTCTTTCACTCAAAACCCCCAAATAACTACATAACTTTCCCTTTCTTCTAGTATCTCTACCATCAAGAAAGCATAGCAGCTTCATTTCGATAAAATAACTACCTCTCCTTGATATTACTCCCCCCCCCCAACTGACACTGTGGTAGGTCATTTCTATTCTCTTCCCTATTCTTAAATGAAATCATTGCTTGCCCACAGATCAGGGCTGGTACCTTCACCGTGACCATTTGTACTTGCCCTTGGCCTTCAGAATATATTGTTCATGTACTTCAGCTGACAGACTGGGAAAGTGTTCCTCTTGCTCACCGCAGAGCAAAGCTTTGCCTCTTCCACCAGCTTCATGTGACTGATCTGTAGGAACTTGCTTTGGCACCATCAGATTAGTTGCTGTTAACATCACTTATCCTGTTGAAGTTTCTTCCCAGTGAGCAATGAAACATACCTAATCCAGGCAGATTAAAGAGAAAGACGTTTCATCATCTATCCCTCAACTTCAGCCACTCCATTAGAAGGCAAAAGGCATTTGGTTTTATGAATTGCTCATAGCTCCATCAGACTGAGGCAACAGTCAGCGTTCGTGATAGAGACACAGACTAACATATTTCATATATATGGAGATGTTTAGCTGTGAAAATGATTTTCATGGTGCTTTTCCTCAAACTGCTGCAGATGCTTTGTACCCTGTAACAGCACCCAGCCCTAAGTGGCTGCTGCTTTCAGCACATGCTTTCCATGTCCTGGTCAGCCAGCCCCTTTGCTGCTGCTCCCACCTCCTCCAAGCCCTTCTGCAGGCTCAGTTTGGGAGACTGCGACATAACACTTTACATGGCCTTACCCAGTATACTTCTCATGTTTTAACCTGGTCTTCTAAGAAAACAAAAGCTTATGTAGTTGTTCTCAGTGGATGTGTGCCTATGTTCCCCACAACCATGGCTGGGACTTTTAAAGTCATGGGTCAATCACCATCTAATTTAGCAGCAGTGTGGTAGGCTCAGCTGTACCACCGGTAATGGGCTCTGTGAACATTGCAGCAGCTGGGAGAAGAACAGTCTCTGAGCACTGCTGCTGGGGAAAGACCAAACTACGAGCTCAGAAGATGCGACACCAAAGAATCCACTGGCAGGATGGAAATACTATGTCAGAAAAAGCTTGAATTGGAGACTGCAGTTTTTTGTTAACAGAAATCCAATCACAAGGCAAAAATACAGAGGAAACCAGAGCTTCATTATTTCTGCTGCTCATGGAACAAATCATTTTTATTATCATAATAAATTAAAAAAGACTGTACCTCCAGAGGTGTGGGGGAATACCAATGGCTTTCTAAAACCTCTCTCTGGAAAAGGTGGTGACGACTGATACAACGCAAAACGTAGCAGTCTTCCTTGAGCCTTTATCTCTCCCCAGAGCTTCCTGTATCCCTTGTTCCATCTGACCCCTGGACTGCGTGCTCTTGGAGCAGGGGCTTTCCTGTGCCTGCCTGTGGCACCATCAGCTTCTGAGCTCCAAGAGGACCCTGCCAGGACCACGATATAAACCATAAACAGTCTCAGTGAAGTCCCCACTTTGCTGAGACATGGTTGGCCACAACGAAGTGAGAACAAAGTCAGGAAAGACTGACTGCACCCTCCAATACAAAAGAGAGCCAGCCCTGTTCTGCTCTGCGATGATACAGTGTGGCAGATGATACCCAATTTGGATTCAGACTAAGCTTTTCACTTGCCACCAAAATAAGCATATTGTGGAATTGCTATCCTCCCCAAACCACAGGGTTGTTTTAATGACCTTCCATTTAAGCATTAAGGAGTGAAATGTCTAATCCTGTCGAGTGTGTAAGAATGTGACTCATTCCTTTAACGCTGTGAACTACCTCTTTTTTGGCAGCAGCTCTGTATGGCAAGTAGTGCAGTATTCAAAATGGCAGGGTTTGAATCTGCTAAATGAAAATGATAAATAAATTCTAACTGCAGGTAATACCTACTATAACATGTGTGTGTGCAATAATATTATTCTAGTTGCCAAGCAACTAACAGGAGGTACAGTGAAAGAAACAGGTAAAACGTCCTGAATACGGGTATGCACTTAATTAGCTTCATAAGGAACTCTGCTTGTGCTGGGTTTATCAGTTCTTGCCCAATGGTTAGCACCAAGATCTGCTCTGTCTGAATAAAAAGAAAAAGGCGATGAATGATTTACAGTAAATCAGGGCTGGATTCAAAACCCACAGAAATCCCTGAGAGTCCCACCACTGGCAGGTTTGAGCTTTCCACCAGGCTGGAAACAGACAGTGTGGTAGGAGAAAATGTAACGCTGTGGCTGTGGTCAGCTCCCTCGTGGATGGGTTCTGCTGCTGCAAATGGTGATGGTCTTGAAGTCAGCTCCTTAAACTCTTCCTGTGATACAAGCAGCAAGCAAACAAGCAGAAACAACCCATGGCTGTGCACCTATATATGTATTTAACTGCATCTGTTGTTCATGTAACCACTTGTTTGTGCACATCTATGCACACTGCAAGATGCTACTTGGTGAGCTAGCCCCTAATGGGTTTTCATAAGCAGAACCCAAACCACTGAGCCCTCTCGTGCAATTCTCCAAGCAACAGAGCTGCCACCTTAGTCTTCCAATTGAAAAAGGATAATTGCATTATCAGTGAGAGCTTTCAAGATCTCCCAGGAGATGTTCTGGAGCTAGCAGGATCAGGTCCTAAGCATGCATGATTCACTGAAATAAACAGTGGTCTGCATGTTTAAACTTGGCTTTCGAATTTGCTGCCAGAACTGAATGGCCCACACTCCACTGCATCAGCATCGGACAGGACGTCCATAACATATAAGTGGTTGTAACATCCAATGAGACAGCTTTCTCTGGTAAGCATGTGTCATCCTGCTTCTTCCAGGTGTGAAAATGAAAGTTGGAATTCTAAAGTTGCTTCTGAAACCTGGCCTAACACATGCAGAAATACAGGATCCCAGCAGGCATGCAAGAAGTGAGTTTTTATTTTTTCCTTTCTGGGCACTCTTTTGGCTCTTCTCCTCCGGCTGGAGGAGGTGATGCACCAGACCCAGACAGCCACACATTGGATGTTAGAGCTAGTGCCATGCATCAGTCCCCCAAAATGATGCTAGTTTCTTTTTTATATTCAGCAATGCATTGCACCTGAGTTGTACATTTTAATAAACCGCTCAAACTTATCTCAAGCTTCACATAACTTGTTAAATTGGCAAGCTAAAAGAAATCAGAAACAAACTTATGTGAAATCTCACAGCTATCTCGCTGCAAAATTACTGGTGTAGAGTTACTCCATGGAAAATACAATAAAAACAAGTACAAGGCAGTTTTTAAAAGAAACAGAGGAAGAAAAGCACATAGCAAGAGAAGAACAAAACAAGCACCAAATAAACGCAGTGCAATGAGCCGAGGCGTGCTATTTACCGAGTGCAGTGTTTGCTGCAAATGTCACCCTTATTTTTTTTCCCATTTGTAGATCTGTTCGGTTAAACTGAGTTTCACACCTATTAATTGTAATGTCCGACTATGTGGCTTGTCTGAACTTCCAGCTGAGAGGCTGGGCTGCAGCGGGACCTCCCAGCAGACTGATGGGGAACTGCTCACAGCCCTGCCCCGAGTGCCTGCAGCAAGCAGCTGGCAATAAGGCCTGACTCCTGGATTTGAGGATTTAAGGTTAAGGATTTTCAGTAGGAGGCTCTTCTGTGCCAACAGTTATGAATCTTCAAGGCTCTGTAGACACTTATATCAGTCCTGGACATCACTCAAATACTTGCAAACAATGACTAACATGAGCCCACACATAGCTCTGATCAAGCGCACCACTGTGCTCACCATCCCTCGTGAGCCGCCTGGCTGGCTGTGTCACACCACGGTTGGCCATGGGGATGGCTACCTTCTGATCAAGAGATGATTTGTACCAAAGGGAGGCATGCACATGCTTGCTTTAAACCTGAGTAACTCATATTCTAGCCCCAGAACTGGCTGCAAGCGTTACCCCACTGCTTGGTACGCGCGTGGCCAGCATAGCCAGCATAGAAATCCACTCTGCCATGACAACACTGTTTGGGGCACCCAAGCTGAAAAGGCCAGAGAAAACTTGGGTCAATGTACACATGCTCTGGTCACGCCTTTGATGGCAGCTCTGACAGAGCGTATGAGTCACCGGGAAAAGATTAGAGGAAAGTTCCCTTCTGTTTTAATGAATGAATAAGCTCTAAGATTTTTCTAGGGTGTGGAAAAAGATAAGGCTTAAGGAGGAAATGCAATTGTCTGTGTAGCTTTTGGGTCTACCTAGTGCTTCCAGCACATTCCTAGAAACAGCTGGCATTTGATGGTATAACGTATAGGTGCCTTCAAATAATTTTCTGGACTGCCTAACTGGAACTAGTGTACCTGAGATCCTAATTGCAATACATTTCATTGTGGAGGGTTTACAGGTTTTATGAAGGTCTTCATGTACTGCCTAAGTCCTAATGGCCATACAGAAAAGCCTTTAGAAGGATTAATCACTGGAGCTCTCTGCATGCAGTGAAGCTAAGGGTGGAAGAAATTTTGCTGTGCCTGCCTAGATCTCTGGAAATCTGCAGAGACAGCTGTGGTGCCAGGAGCATCTACCTCCACTTGCTCCATGCCCCAAGTAAAGGGTAGAAACAGGCTGTGACCCTTATTCCAGCTCCCAAGCAGTAGCAGAAATCAGAAGTGGCCACACAGGTTGAGACAGCTGATTTTGCTGGCTTACATCTCCGAAGACTTGGATATTATGTGAGTGGGAGGCCCACAGAAAAGCATCTCTTTGGGTCTGTGCAATAGGTTTGTGGACCAAATCCTGCCACCACTACACAAAGTTTCCAGTAAGCAAGAAACTGCTCCACTCCAACCATATACTGATACACAGAGTTCAGACAACAAACTGGAGCAACATGCAACCTGGGGACTTCACCATGTATGTGCTGAAGCCATCTTTACTCTGCCCTACAGTGGCCTTTCAGGGCTCAGACCATTCGTGCCTAGAGGCTGCTTACCTGCAAGGGCAGAGCCGGCAGCAGTCTGCCAACGGGGACCCTGTCAACGCTTTCTCGGAGCAACCCCATGGAGCCTAAGTGGCTCCTTTGCGGCAGATCATTTTTTTCTATTTTTGCCTCTACCGCAAGCACGAGGTTTGAGGAGTTATCGCGTGGGGTGTGCTGTGGCCAGGCAGGCTCCCGCCAGCCGAGGAATGCGGGGCAGCTCAGAGCCTGGAGCACCGGCACCATCCAAGGGGGTATGTCTTCCTCTGCTGGCATCGTATCTAGTCTTATTCAACAGAAGGTTAAAGCCCAGGCAGATAACGGTGAGCCGTGTGTGGCTGCAATAGGATCTCTTACACTGAACTTTTGGACTCCTTACAGTATGAAACTATATATTACCCCCTTACTGGCTCCGCAAGATGTCTGTGAAAGATGCAGCCAGGAATACTCAAGTTCACCCACTGGGGAAACATTGTGTTACGTGAAGATTGCAGCCTTCTCTCCTTATCTGTGAGGCAGTTGATGAAGGGCCTGGCGTCAGTCTGGCAACTCTGATGGCTCCCATTTAGCACCAGCGAGAGCTGCCTATCAGCAGAAAGCTGGGGCAGATAGCAGACGGGACTATCTAATCACATACCTTTTGCATTAGTGCTGCCATATATTCCTTCCATTTACAATCAGGAGACTGGACCGCACTGAATTTTCACAGGAATGAACTGTCAACAACCCCATCCTTCCCAAGGCCTAAAAATGGGTGCTTTATCACAGAGGCCAGCAGACTTCTTTTCTTAGACTTCCAGGCAATGGCCGGAGCAGACTTGGAGCCCCCACGAGCGAGACATTAAGGAGACCTTTTTGAGATAACAACAGTTCACTTGGCTCTCTCAAGAATGCCTTATGGCTGTTCCTTTTCAAAGCCAAAGTAAGGAAACTAGCTCAATTAGAGCATATCAAGAAACTTTGTGTCTCCTGGTTTGTTTACCTTTTATCAGCGCTCTTAATATGCTTTCCTGCTTTTCCAAGAGGAGTAGGAGGGCTATGCTTTGTAAGATCACACTAGAAAAATCATGTAAGAGGCAGCTTTTTAAACAAATCAGAGTTAATAACAGGATAGCAAACAACTGCTACCAGCTTTCTGCCAGCTTGATGTTTCACTGTTTCTTGGTGCATTGGTCTGGCTGTGTGATTAAATTTCATTTCAATTTTGCATAAGTATATAGTTTTGTTTAACACATATTGCCAACCTATAATCTCTCAGGTCGTGTTTAAATAGCCTGTGCAAGTATTAGTTCTTTCTTGAGCCAAATGCCCATTAGGACTTGTCCTAAATAAAGAGCCTGGTAAAGCATCTTCTGTAAGAATGGCATCTCAAAACATTTTTCAAAGCCAAGCCCTGACCCGGCAGCAGACTCAGGTTCATCAGCTCTCGGAACCTACATTATGCCATTCATTGCAGGCATAATTAACAATGGCCAAGTCTCAAAAAAGTGCCAAATTAGATTCCACTTGAGACAAGCAGATGTATTTTGGATGACTGGGTAAGGCCAAATCCTGCCTGCTGCTGAAGCCTAGAAGTCTGGTCACAGATGGAGAATCAGATTTGCAGCCTTCACGTGACTCAGCCGTCCAAGCTGGAATCAGATGCTCAAATCCTCCCCCCCCCAGCCAGAAATCTGGACACAAAATTGCCTTAAGTGCTTCTGAAAATAAAAGTTTTCCTTTGGAGGTCACTTGGTTCATCCTACTTATATATAAAGGCTTTTGTTCCTCCTGCATCCTCTCCTGCAAGCGAGCTAGAAACCCTGCCAGTGTCCTGCACTGCCACACAGTTTCCCAATTCCTCTTGTGCTGAGAAGAGAAAATAATAACAGCAAAAGGAGATGAATCCTCCATAAAAATCTGATTTTAATCCAGTGAAAACCCTGGCTGAACGTTCAGAGGTTTGTTTTTTTTTTTATCACAGTAGCTTAGTTCACACCTGCTGCATCCCAGAACCACACAGCTGTTCAAATCTTGGTCTATGATCTGTGCTTACCTCAACTGTATTGGAAACTTTATTGATTCATCTTTGAGAGAGTTTAGAAGAGGGGGAACACAAAACCTGGCCAGTAAAGTCCAACTTCCAGCTAGCTTGATCTGTAACTCAGGGGGTTGGGCTATTAAACATCCAGTCTCACCCTGTCCCTCCAGAAAACTAATTTTACTCATTTCCCACTGGGAGATAAAATGCAGGTCTGCTCCCATTCCAGGGCCCTTTGGCTGGGACACAAATAGCCTTGGAAACACTCTTATCTATGCTCAAACATCCTTTCAGAAAATATATCAGCCTGCAAAGGGCTGTCTTGGTACCACTAAGCCTCTTCCTAAGAAAAATGGGAGCTCAGCCCACAACCAGAACTTTTCAAGGAGATTCGCTTTCCTCTTAACACCACCATCCCACAAGCACAGAGGGACAAACATCCTAGTTGCAGGAGAAGCCTCTTACAACCTGCGTCCACCCTGAAAGGAACCTGCCAACACATTTTGGGAGGGTCCTAGCAGGTTGTCTCTGAGGGTTGTGTGCTGCACATGGTATTGGCAAGGCGATGCTGCACCCTCAGCGCAGCCCTAGCCATGCTCCGCAAGGTGAGTTTATCTCCTGCCTGGAGTGATTCTGTTATCCGAGACAACTTCTCTGGGATTCCCTGTTTTACACATGCTTGACATTTTTTATGGTTCCTCCTAAAATATGGGCGTAGCCTCAGCTGAAAAAAACCAGGCTTATATCAATTGCTGAAAGCAGAAACAGTTCGGAAATGTGGGCAAGTTGAAACCTGGTCTTGAATGGCTTGGGGCTGGCTGAGACGTCCTTGGGTTCGAGCCCCTGTGCTCTGCAGGTTTCCTGAACCTGACCTCTTGCTCACGTTGGTGACACTTGGCTCACATGGGTTTAGATTTCCCAACCAAAGCTTTGGCACTGCTCCTGTTACAGTGTCAGAAAGTAACAAGCGATCACTAACTACTGACACAACTGCTGCCTGAGGACATTCAAACTCTGCCTGTGTAAAACCATTATATACATTTCTAAGGATGAAAAAAAAAAAGAAAAAGAGCTTGGTCTTGCATATCAGTAACAGCAAAACCCCATCACACCTCTCCTTTCCTCCATGCCAGCCAAACCTGCTCCCTTACACCTCTGCAAAGGGGCTCTGGGATCTGGCAGCGACGACTGCCAGTGGAAGGTTGTATTTGGGTGACTGTCTCGCCTGCCAACGTGTAGGACCGGGCTTGGTGTGAGCTGCTGAGTTGGGTTGTGAAGCCTGTCTTGGACTCCTGTCTCAGCAAACATCAGGATTTCCTCTCCTGGTATCGGAGGAGATGGAGCGATGGGAGCACAGCGTGAAGGCAGAGGCAGGCACAGGCACTGCGGGCAGCAGCTTGGTGAGCCCCCATCTTCATGTGCTGTGATAGCAAAGGCTTATCCTAGGCTCATCCCTAAGCTTGTCCCTAGCATGTCCCAGGCTTATCCTAATCGTAAAGGAGTAGGCAGGGCCATCGCACTGCAAAGGAGATGCCCGCAGGGTGAATAAGTGTGCTATAAAAAGAGAGGCAGAGCTGGAAGAGACTCCTCTGAACATCTCCCTTGCACTGGGGGCTAACCCCAAGGGAACAATTTGTTCCCAATGGTTCCCAAACCCCCTGCCCGATGCTTTGCCCGATGTCTCCCAAACCTCCTGCACTGTGGAGCATCAGGAGCCTCTCACAGACCACCCTGCAAGCCCGGGCCAGCAGCTACAGGAGAGCAGTGGGATGGAGAGGTAAATGTTATGGTTGATGGCAGTTTGCAGATGAGCTGCAGGCTCCTTCCCATGGCCTCCGGGGTCACTGGCAGCTGCCATTTGGGAACCATGACTCTGCATGTTGCGAGGATGTATTTCCACCGCCCTGCACTCCACACACTGGTGTCTTTAAAGGCTGACACATTGCAAAATAAGAACAAAATGTTTGAAGCATGCCATCAAACCTCGGTGGCTTCATTTATCCCCACAGGACTGGTGTCAATGGTCAAACAAGATAGCAGAGAGCCAGGCCCACCGCCTCTTGGCTTGAAGCCCGGAGAGCAACAATCAGTGCGTTTTTCCATCAGCTCTATTTATGAGTCGTCTCTCCCCAGTGCTGGAACTACCTTCATCCTTTGACAAACAGCCCATCTCCAAGTATTTCTGAGGTTAATCACTCTGGTGATGGCGTTTTCTGGTGAGACACGTAGTCATTGCTGCCACCTCTGATGAGCTACAGGCTTGCTCCGACCTGCAGGGACACAGCAGTGCTGCAGCGTGGTGTCTCTGCTGGCACGGTCCCCGCACACCCCCGGCGGCTGTGGGACTGCAGCCCTAAATGCCCAATAATCCCTTAAAATCTGCAGGATTTCATCTGCCCTTCAAAGAAACAGCAGATTATTTTTTTCTTCCTTCATTTAATAATATGGACAAACTTGCCCAGATCATCCACTTGTGCAGGCACTGATCTGAGATATTTAAAGAAATTTTATTTTACTTTGACAGGTACCTCTTGCACACTCTCACTGTACATCCCCATGCTAGACAAGGTGTCTCCTCACATGCTTATGTCCCAGAAAATAGAAAGGGCTGCATTACATGGAAAACTGTTGTTTCATTTACTTAATGGAACACATTTTTACAGGGCCTTCACCCCATCTCTGAAACTGCAGGCTGCTTTTTCTTGGCCATATTTTTCATGCACTTTGTTTCCTTATCACACCATATAATTTTCAGACAAATGAAAATCTGGGCTTTCACTTGCACAAACACTTGGACATAAAAATCTTGCCATTGCCAACTCTTACAAACAAATCCTCATAGCTGATGGGTTTTGTACGGCCTTGGTCCTGGGAGACCTGTGAATATACCAGAATCTCGACTTTCATTTTTTTCAGAAGTCATTTTCTAACCTTCACAGTTACAGAGAAAAGCATAAAACCCAGGAACCCCAATAATGCAAAAGGTAGAAAGCAGAGAAAAAGAACTCCCTTGTTAAGATTTAAAAGAATATGCATTTGCTGGATTTTTAAGGGAATCTCGTGAGTTGGGGTTGGCAGAGGCTTGGGAACACAGCCCAGGACCTCGCTCCAGCACCTCCTTTGGAAATAGGGTCCAGTGCAACACCCACTGCCTACTGGGGTTCTTACCCTGGGAAGTACTTCGCCGTGGTCTCCAGACATCACCGTTTCCAGGCTGTTTTTCAACTTGCTACAAAAACTAAAGATGCATTGTATGTATCAGACTGCCTTTGCCAAGATAAACAAACTCATAGATGCCTTTTTTTCCAGGCATTCACAGTCAAACGAACGCAAATATTAACAATTGCTACGTTAGACCCAAACTTCTGTGAAATAATAAAAGAAGGTGACACTGTAACCCTGCACCTTAAATCATGTGTGTAATGCGTTCCTGTCTATCTGCTGCTCTCCATCCAAAAGCACTGGTAATTAATAGATAAGTGATAAGACAGAAAGTAATAATTCCAGGAAGCAGAACAATTAATTTTTATGAAAGACTGCGGTACTGTTTGCTTTCCCTCGAGTGATCTGGTAGCAAAAAGTTCATGGCTGATGCTGGGGGGGAGTGGATGGTGGTGGGAATTAAAGATCAGTGGTCACTCTGTTGCAGACCTGTTGCGGGCCACAGGAAGGGTGCAGGGTGCCTCTTCCTCCATCAGAGCAATTCCATTCACATTGGACAGACGAGCATTGCACTGTGGGGGCCTCTAAAATAATGGGCATATCCCTGGGCCCTACTAATTAAACGGTGTAGAACAAAAAAGGCGGAGAGGAGATTTCACAGGGGTGTGCTGGAAGCTGGTATCAAGGATTTGTATCTGGCTTTACACAAATTTTGCACAGCTTTACATCAAAGGCAAGGCAAAGCCATGGAGATGAGGGCGTCAGGGTCTCAGTGCATACACATTTCAGCCTCATATTTTCACACACAAAACCCCCAGGTCCCCTTCTGCTGCCACACAATTCGATGGGAGCAGAATCTGCTTGCTCAACTCCTGGAGAGTAATTGTAGGTTAATAACATGTGCTGGCATGTGGGTTGGGACGGTAAGTATGTGTGTAGGTGCCTCTGGAAATATGTCACTTAGAAAACACCCCTTTAGCCCACAGAAGCTCTGTTCAACAACAGGAATTCCTTCAGATGTATATTCATTCAAACTCTAAAGCCACTTTTTGTTGCTATGCCAGGCAATAAACCAGCGATAAATGAAGGAATTTACACATCAGACATCTCAGATTCCTCTCTCTCCTTTCCCAAGAGCAGTATGAGGGGACAGTTAACGATGCTAGTTTACGGTATAAATATTTTGACAGAATATATTTTGATACCATAAATTTTAACAGTTCTGGCTGGTTTTAAACTCTGTTTTTCCCCAACCAGGAATCTGTGTAAAGTAATAATATCTGAAGTGTTTCTTAAGGAGCATAACCTGTCCCTAGGAAAACATTCTCCTTCCCTTAAAATAATATTGCTTTGCCTAACAAAGCAACTCCAAATGTCTGCACTTGCAAAGCGTTCATGACTCAAAGCTCTTTTATTCACTCTTTAGGTGAGACTTCGTGATCACTTGTGTGTAGGACCACTTGCTCACCCAACATTCCCAGTGGGCTCCCATTACCGCACCACCCGTGCACCTCTGAAGCCCTGCTGTACCCACCTTGGCAGCACCCTTCCAAAGTGGGGAAGTGCTTCTGGTCTTGCCTACACTTGGGAAACAAAGCAAAAGCAAATGACTTGCCCAAAGTCACGATGAAAGAAAAGTCTTAAGGAAATGGAGGAAGAAACTGAGCATCAGTGTCCCTAGGAGTAAGACCTAGGGATCGGTTTATCATTCGCATGAATCCCGAAAGAGGTTAGGATGCTAAGGCTGCTACATTTCTGATTCTTTAATGCAGGGCAGCCATTTCGAACATACATCTCGGTTACTTCAAGTGGCAGCATAACCTGTCCCATTGAGCCCACGGACCAAGGTTTGTTTGTTGTGTTGTCAATGACAAACTGCCCTTGGCTTCCATGGGAACCTCAGGGCGCTGAGACGAGAGAGATCTCAGGGGATGTGAGAAATTACACAGCACTCAGTCTGGGAACTTGTCCCTGCCATAAAACTGGCACCTTCACCTGTCTGCTGCCTGCCTGGGGCAGCAGGAGGAGGGTGGCTTTGCCCGGCTCTCAGGGAGCAATGTGCTCTCAGTTTAGCACAGACAGAGAAGAGAAAGCTCTTCCCACAGAGCTCACAGCAGAACTGAGCATACTTACAAATGAGCGAGCTTTCACCTTGCCTGCTAAAGAAACCATCACCCCGATGTCCATTTGCAAGGCTCTTGGTCCCTCCTTGCACACCTTCTGAGCCCCGTTTCCAATAACTGAGAGGAACAGAGACCTGGAGACCTCAAGTTGCACAGCAGCTGCCCTGCACTGTGAGACAAGAAAGAGGCAGATTCGGTTCCCTGAAGGGTGGCCAGGAGCAAGCAGGCAGTGACCAGCACCTTCCGCTGCCTGTTTGCATGGGAGTGTGCAAGGGAGCGGCAAGGACTGAGATGGGCAGACCATGGGAAATCATCCAGCACAGATAGGATTATTACAGGGAAGTATGCAAGGGACAGAGACTACAAATCCCAGTGAAACCAAGCTTCATTAGTGCCACTTCTTAATGAACAGCTTGTTTAATTACACAGTTGAAAAGGAACCAGTTTAGAACAACTTTCCAATATGCTTCTTGGATGTCATTACACCCAAATAGGTCTGTTAATGGGATAAATTTCAAACACCCTGCAACTGAAGTTCAGCTAGATTTGGGGTTATAGAGTGCACTGGGACACATTTCCCACAGTGGAGCTTAAATTCTCTGCAAATGTACAATTCTCAGATTGCACTAAAAACTGCTACAGTGTACCTTTTGCAACAATTTTTGATGGCCACATTTTTCTTTCCTAGAAACGAAAAAATATCTACAAAGAGCACGGCCTATGTCAAGCTTCAGACATGCCAGCTCAGGGCTGAGAACTAGATAGGCAGAAAAATGTTGCTGGGAGAAGGATCTGGCTGTATCTACTTCCGAACTTTCCCATGCACAGAAATGAAATGTGGACCCCGGCACCTCAGTGTCTGGCTCCAGCTCTAAAGTGGTTTCCACTAGTTATAGAACATGCTGACAGCCTCTTCAGATAAGTAGGGCAAGGCAAGGGCACTCGGGCGCTTGGCAGCTGGAGACTCAGGCATCCTGCTTGCATGGCTTCAGGAGCAGCTTTTGAACCCCGGTTCCAGTGTCTATGAACAACTCCTCTGCCGAAGGCACCTGACCCATAAACCCCTACAGTAATTTAAAGCTCATTAAAACCTCCAATCAATAGCACAGGACACTTGGAAGCTCTCAAATCCATAACTGTAAACGTAAGAAGAATGGGAAGGCAGTCACTGTTGAATGTGAACTGACTTCCATGTCTGCTCCCAAATTTAAAAGGATTTCAAGTTGCCCATGCAGCTTAGGTTTTTACACCATTGCACATCACTGCGATGCCCAAATCCCTTCCCCATATCAAATAGTTTGCAATTCCCAAACCTTTAATGGCATTCACAGAATTTCTGTTCTTTTTCTCTCTTAAGAATAAAATTTCAATGGGATCTGGAGCTCTCACATGGTGATTTTTTCAAATGAGTTCAAATAATTCCAATTAATTGATTTTAGATTTATTTAAACACATATTTAACCATGGCCTTTCTGGGAGGTGGGGGAGGCAGAGATTTTCAGATAGCTCTTGTTTGGAGACAGATGCAATTTTTGTCTCTCTCTGCAGAAGCTTGCACAACTGACCATTAGCAAAATTGTTGGTGGCGTTAGGATGGTTATACCTGCATTTTCAGGTCTCTCTTACACTATTACAGTACTTTCATTTCACAACTGACGTGTCAGTTTTGAAAATGCAGAAATTGCTTTATAGCACTATAAAGCTCTGCTTGAGACAAGAGGTCACCTTTATCAAGTGAACTCTCTTCCCCCTATTAAGATATATCATGGAAGCAGGCAGGTACCTAGAATCACTGTGATGTTCCTGCCCTGAGATCCCCTAATGTCTGTGATGGTGTGGTGTGACCAAGGCTTGAGTGGCCAAGTGACACAATGACACTTTGGGGAGAGAAATAAGCAGGAAGGGATCTGGAGCCTTCAGCAACCCAAGGCTTTGGCAGGGCAATGAGGACAAAAGGGTTTTGCATGTGAATTTGGGGCAGAACCTGCTCTTTTGGATGGTTTCCCCAACCTCTCAGGACACGCTTGTGCCGTGTTGCTTAGCTAAGACTCTCTCTTGAACAAACACTCGAGAAACGTGTCCGCAGAGCAGGGGAAGAGGCTGTCACAGGGTATTACTTCCATCCTTGTAATGTTGCTGAAACAGAAGTAGAGGCTTTTTCACACACACAAATTATGCTGTAGTGTAAACATAGCCTAGAGGAGCCCACTCAAATTTCAAAGCTACACGGCACAGTCCATGAGCCTCACACAGTATTTTGCACACACACACACACACACACACACACTTTTTTCATGACAACGAAAAGAAAGCTTCTGCCTGACAGTAAAACAGAGTTGATAAGTGCTGGTCTGCCTCTTCTCCAAGTAATCTCTCTGTAATCAGCTGGACGGCCTGAAACGGAGGCGGAAAACAGAGCATGGAGCGATGTCTTTCCCTACAAAAAACTTCCCTGACCCAGTGCCCTTTCTAAGCAGACGAAGATGTTTGCTGACCATCAGCATCAGCCCTGGCATGTTCAAAGGTTCCAGACAGCCCCAGACCTCCACACTGAGCTAACTGCACAGGGGCACCAAGGTTAGAAAGACGGCAAGCCCTTTGCCTCGGTCTCCGGCTCTTGTGAATGAAGGTCAGGCCATAACCATGCAGAGCTGCTCAGCAGAGACTGTCAGAGGCTGCAGTGTTAATTTGCCCTGGATTTAAAAGTTACCCAGTATTCAGCTACCTCTTACCCAGCTTCAGAAATGTGATTCAAACCAGAAGACTAATATCTTATGAAAGCTCAAATTAGTCTGAGACAGCTTGGTTTCCGGCAGATTGGGGATAATTGCTACTGGTTGATGCTCCAAACTTTGCTGCTTTGAACTCACTTTTTAGTTGCTTATTCATTTCCCCCAAACCGTGTCTCCTGCTCACAACATGGCACATTCTGGGCAGGGAAGGAGCAGGTCCTGAATTGCCAGCACCTCCTTCAGCTTGCAAATTCTGCATCTCCACGTTATCCCAGACCACGCGATGGGAGTGCTGGTGTGACAGAGCGTTTATTGCTGGAGCAACAGAGTAAACAGAATCCCACATCAATCAATGCTGTTTAAAAAGTTTATTACATTTCACAGCTGCCATAATTGACAACAGGGCCCTCAGGTTTGGAAGGCCTTTCTATTTTCTTTTACGTTCGTGTGTAAGGGCTTTGCACATTGTTAAGGAGGGTCTCCTTGCAGTTCAATTTGCCCTCTGTTCGAGATGAAACTTCCTAAATTTCCCCAGTGTGAGACGAAGAGGTGTTAATGAGAGAAATGCAAAGGAATGAATCACAGCCAGCCCAGCAGTACAGTCTGCTCTTCGGCTGTGTAAAGAACGTAATGTTCATGGGGAAGTGGTTGAACTGGTTTCTTTCTCTGAAAAAGGCCCTAAGAAGAGCTGGAAATGTTTTTGTAGAGCAAATGTCAACAATGCAGGACTCTCCCCATGTCTCCTTCAGCAAACGCCCAAAGCAAAGCCATGGAGAGACATGTAAGGCATAATTCAAAGCAGGCTATTTACATCTCAATTCAGAATTACACTCATATCAAGGAAATGTAATTGTCTGTATTTTAACACCTTATCTCCAATATGATTTCTCCAAACAAACAACAGCCTAGAAACAGCCATTAGATAATCCATCCAATCTCTGGTATCTCAGACAGGGAAACTCAGCACCTGGGGCAGTGGAAAGAGATTGGGGAAGGGGGGAGCCAGGAGCACCCAATTCCCAAAGGGACACTTCGGATGCTTGCCTTGTCATGGTGCATCATCTGCAGCGATCACCACAAGAAAAGAGGTTCTAGAGTGCTCAGCATCAAACCCATCAGCACGGGATGCTGCTGCAACCAGCCAGCTGAGCACAGCCATGGGCTAAGATGCTCCTCTGTGTTACCAATATGATAACAGACTTAAATTAGTAAGGGAGAAATCACATGCGAGTAAGCATTTGTGGAAATAGGGAGGATTTGGGAAAAATACACTTTTTTTTCAGCATTCCATTGAAGGTGAGTGCTTTTCTGGATTTCATGTTTCCCAACCAAGAGTTGGGTAACAAATTCCCATTCTAATAGCTCAACAAGCATAAAGACTGGATCCTGGGTGTAGCATCTCTAGTCCTTCAGTAAGGATGGGCTCTTAGACACTCCTATGAGGTCAACAAATTCTCTGAAAGGAGCCTAAAAGAAATTTGGGTATTGATAAATTTCCTCAGTTAAAACTGTTCCCCACACAATATTTTTCACATGCTACATCCCAAACACAACCACCTTCCTACAAACATGTAGGAAGTGCTGACCTAACTCTGGCTCCAAGGTCCGGTCCTACTAACTACATCAGTGGCAAAACTCCTTGTGATGACGACAGTACTAATGACTAATTCTGATAATAATTCAATGTCAAGGAGAACTTTTCATCCAAAATGATACCATAAGCACAGCTAACATTTTGCAGATAGACGGAACAAAGTGCGTGGTAGTTCACCCATGTGTAATGTTTCATATTTTCACACTTGCTGAAGGGTTCCAGAATGGGATAGTCCTGTAGCACTTCGATAAAAGATATGGTGCCTGGTACTGTTTGGGAGCTAGCTCTTCCTCAAGTAAAAATTCTTTTTAAAGACTAAACTTTGAGATTTTACATCTATCCTGTGGCAAAGCTTTCACTAATATGAATAGGGCTGAATTGCTCCCAGTCCTGTCCCCCAAACCTTTTAACTGAGAGTGAACAAGTTCCACCAGAGGTAGAAGTGGCCCCTTGCTCTGTGCTCATTCAGCAATATCCTCATCCAAACGCTCACCCAACCCCCTTGTGTACCTATGGGCTGTTCTTCCACAAAATCTTCAGAAGGAATTTTCATGAATATAGGTTGTCTCATATATATTTATATTTATTTACTTGTTTTCTAGCTGGAAAATGCAAGTCAAGAAACGGGAAATGACTTATTTTGACATCCCCAATGTTACACTTGTACAGAACTGGAATTTGGACCCACAAGTTTATTTTATTTTTTTTCAGATGGGACAGAGAGCAAGGGAATTCCTCTGAGACTTTCCCAAACCAACACAATTCCTAAAAATAGCTGCACAGATTGCTTTTTTGGCCTGAGGTGCATTGCATTTTAATGGTATTATAGGGAAGGCTGCATTTTTATGCGGCAACCTCTTAATCTTATGAAAGATCATTTCTCAAGAGCCACCACTCCCTGTCCCACTTTAAAGGTTCATTTTCTTGTTTGTTTATTTTTGCAATCTCTGTCATTGTGTTCACCAAGCATGATAATGAATGCTTTACTGGAAAGGTGTGATGGCTTTCTGTGCAAGTCATCCTGATGCAGATATGGCAGGATGTCTCCTGAAAAGAGCTCACATTGATTGAATTTTGGAGAGTCATGGAGCAAGAAGCAAACCGCTGACTGGCTCTGGATCTCTGCAGGCTGCTTCACCCAACAAAAAGTGTAATACTGAAATACTGGCAATCTCTTTTTAGCATATTGCCACAGCTGTGTAAGGTGTGCTGCACATTTGCACTATATCAACAGTCTGTACGAGTGATAGGTCTGCACGATGCTAGTGGTGCTGTCCCCTTTCAGGCAGTGAAGGTCCCGTTAGCTCATTGCACATTGCATGCATAACCTTTCATATTATTTGCCAGATGTTTGACTTGTCGGTGACTAGGAGCTCTGTGGTACAGCAGAGGTTTTTTCAAATCACATCCGGCTGACCCGAACAGTCTCAAGTCTCCAAGGAAGCAAACCCAGCTAACTGGACAACACGTATCTAAGCATTGCAGGTTCAGCCTTCTGCACAAACACGTGGCTTGCCTCCTGTTTGGTTTCAAGCACTAGATCATTTGCAGGAATTGTCCCCCAGAGGATTCAAACACTTATGCTGGCTTCTTGGTATAGGCATTGGAGGTGTCGTGGAGCTCAGGACCTCTCTGACACCTAGCAGCTCTCATCCATCCTGTCCTCTAGGCAGCCGAACTTCGATTCCAGTTCAGGCTGAAGCTGTCACCTTGTCACCTCGCAGAAGATCCAGGAGCCCGCCAGGAAGCCCTGGGCTGTCTTCTCTGCTGCCATCAAATCCCTGTGGCATCACCACAAGGGCTGATGACACACAGGCAAAGCGCCTCCTCTAAGTTGGCTGTTACACCTTAACATGCTGTTCTCTTCAGTGTAGGGGAAAAAATGGTTGTTGTAGAATAACACTTGAGAGAGCATTAAAAGGTCCTGCTCTCTAATGTAGTGATTTATTTGTATATTTGTTTGCTGTGATCCGCTTGAAAAGGAGAATTATACAGTAACCTACCAAATGGGAGAAATACACAAACCACAAACTTGCATTTTCTTTTTTATGATGATGCACAACTCAGAAAGAGTATGTGAATGAGTCCCAAGCCAAGATTCAACCCACCTTATACAGGCATTTCACAAGCCTATGAGTCTGGTCACCTCAGGCTCCCTCCACAGTAAGTGGAGAGCTGTATGCCTCTCCAGTGGGCACTGCCTAAGACCGTAATTACTCCCTAAGATCTTAATTAGTCCCTGGAGGTGTTCACCTGCATTCCTCCACTACAGAGGAAGCCAAGAGCAACTGCACTTCTACTTCAGGCATCCCACACAATGAAATGCCTAAATAAGTGTGGGATGAATCTACAGAAGTGCAGAACTGTGCAATGAATTTTATTGCCCAAGTTTGGACTCTCCCTGCAGCAAATGATCTTCTCACTGTTTAACTTTCTATGGCAATTCTCTAAGCAGAAGAGTAGCACTGAAGCATATGATACTCCATGGCAGAGTGGGTAAAATGGTGCTCCTTCACAACACCTCCCAAATTCACTTGCGATTTATCCTTCTGACATAGTTCTGTTGTTCCCGACAGCAGATTGGGTCTTTCCATCAGAAACAACATTAGGTGTACTGGGATGATACAGAGAAGGAAATTCAAACATAATTCCCTGGCACAGGGTCTAAGCCACCACAGAATCAATTAGAAAAAGGGGAAAGGCAAACTCTTAAAAATAAGTTTATTAAGTTTTCTGCAAACTCCATGTTCCAGTGCCCATGGGTGCCAGATCCTCCAGTGACAGGTGCAGGACACCAAGCACCATTCCCACCTTCCTTTGCTCCATTTCAGCTCCACTCTCCTTTGTTACCAACCATTGCTGGTTCAGTCTGTACCCGTCCTTGGCTGAGGTCAGCTATTCACCTAAGGAAATGCACTCTGAACTTGATCTGTAGCTAGATTTATCCTGCAAGAAGGTCTTTGGGCTTCCTCCTCCATTCTGTGCAGTTCAGTAAGGAATGGATGAGATCCAGCTGTGCAGCGAGCTCTCCTGAACCCGGCTGGAAACCCTTCCCAGCCCAGTTGCTCCCAGGGACTGGGCAGATTGGGGCTTTTCAGCAGCAAAGGGCTCAGCTCTGTTGACGGTCCCAGGCATTCTGTGTCCACGTGAGCCTTTTGGTGAGACTGCTGTGCCTTGTGCATTGCTGTGCTTTGTTCTACCTGTGGGATGGCAGGTCGCCACGGTCAGAAGTTCCTCCTCACTGAACTGTTCATCACATCTCCAATGAAAATACCCTTTTTATGTGCTAAACCCAGCATCTCGTTCCAAATGTAACAAATTAAAGTGTATGAAAGTTTGAAAATACCTTAAATGCTAGGATAAGCAAAACTATAAAAAGCTTAACGCCACAAATCAGGGACTATACTGGAACAGGAGACTTTAAGGGAAGCTGAAAAATCTGGGATTGTCTGGGTGAGGGGATTGTGATTCCTTTGGGTTGTTACTCCCTGGTATTAATTCATGATCTGGGAACAAGCACGAGTAGCTTCTGGATTTCTGCTGTTGTCTAGGGGGTTGGGTTTGGTTTTTGCTCTGGGGGGGATGTTTCTCCAAGTTCTGTATTCCCAGAATGTATTTTAAAATAGTCCCTGCTATGAAAATGTTCTTCAGGACTTCCAAAAGAGTTCATTACAGTGAACTCAGGTTGTTTGCTTCTTTGCCACTCACCCCAAGTGCTTTTTTCTGGTGTGTTTGCTCAGAGCTGTTGCCAAAATGATCTGCACAGTGTGCCACTAAAAATGCAGACTTCTGAATTGTAAGCTGCAGTTTGCACTGTAATTTATGTTTGGGTGGAAAGCACATTTTCCCATGCAGAGAGGGACAAAAGAACATCTTTACAAAATACTGAGTGTATTTGTGTGCGTGTGAGAGAGAGGCACAGAACTGCTTCCTTAGCATTCCTGCTGGTATTCATAGCACAGAGATCCAAACCACAGTAACTCATCTTTTTGATGAACCTAGATTACTTCAGTCCTCAATAAAGCAATATTGCTTCTACTTTGCCTCATATGCAGACAGTTGATTTTTTGATTCTTTCACACTATCTTGTAATTCTGTCATACCATTCCTGACAAAATAGCCCCAATTTTTCACAGGCATCATCAAAACTACATAAAAAGTGTCCCATTACTGCCTCTGACAGCCAGGCATTTCTGCAAAACCTCTGAGTATTATAACTTTGTATCCACAGTTAGTATTGCAGATTCTGAGTAACCCTCTAAATCCAACCTCTCTCTACTAGAAAATACATTTACTAAATATTTCCTTTTTGAGACCTTATTCTATACAAACCAAAAATTATGTGTGAAATGAGTTGTAAGCTGATTAATAAAAATTTATCAACTAAGAAAATACTGAAAGTGATGAACCTTTCCCTCTTAATGATCTGTGCAGGCACCATACACAGTAACATCCTTCCTGTGCTGGGCTGCAGTGACTATCCACAGCGCTGTAATCACAGCAGGTTCTCCAGCCCTTTTTTGTCTTCTGGGCTGAAGGGCAGGCTAGAAACTCAGCTACTGGCTCTTTTTTGCCCAGTCTCTGCAGGCTGCAGTCTCTGAGCACTGATGGAGGGAGGATGGACTCAGTATTCTGGTACACAGCTTTGGTGGGTTATTCTGGAGATACGTGTGACACCAACCCAGAAGTTCTCTGCCCTGCCTGTGTCTCTCATGTGCCTTCTGTGTGATGTTCTCATGGTCTCAGTATTCTGCAAAGCCTTCAGCATTGTATATTTTTGGATGTTTTGGCCTTTTACAGAGTTTTCGGGTTTCTGTGCAACAACAGGCACAAAGATTAGCCCTGAAAAGCACCAACTATGTAACTAATACCTGCATAGCACCAAGTCTCAATGCCTCCCGTGTTTCACCAGCAGAGTCTGAAAGCACACTTGAAAGCACCTTCAAAACTGTTCAATGCACTCAACAGCAACAAGAGTGTCCGGTAATGAATTCTGCATCTCAACCCAGTCACCCAGTCTCGTCCCAGTTACCCCACTCTCGTCCTTGCTCTGCCAGGCTATGCAGAGGGTCACATCACCTTGCATCAGCATGCAGTGATGTACAGAAACAAGTTTCCTCCTAATTTAGAGTGAGTCTAGATCAGAAGAGCCTCCTGACCCCTTTGAAGCACATTGGTCCATCCCCACGTAAGCGCACAGTCTGACGCACAGCCCATCCCTGAGCCAAGCCTGCCTGAAGCACCACGCAGCACATTGCACTGTACCCACGGTGTGACAAGTGCCCGTTGCATGAGGCACCAGAGAAAGGAACTAGTGTTTTTCCCCCCAGTTTAATGTCTAGTGCAAGATATCATTTGTGACACCAATTTGCTCTCAGTGTGTTTGCATTATGAGCTCCGTTTGCAAAGAGGGATTACTAGGTAAAATTCAGCTAATGAGACAGAGAAATATTCAGCCGGTCTTGCAAGCAAGAGAGGTGAAACAAGAACTGCACGGGGAATGGATACATGTTAGAAAGAGGCAGAGATACCAAATGCGTATGTCCTCAAAGCTTTCATTAGATATCATTTGGTGATTGGTGCTGGGAACATAAAACTAGAACAATTGGGGAAGCAAAATAGAAAAAAAAAAAAACCAAAGGGAAAATCAGAAGTAGGAATTTTAAACAGGAAAAGCATGGCGTCGGGACGGGCGGAAGATAACTGAGTGCTCTGCTGAACACACAAACAAACAAAAAATAACAGAGACAAACTGGCAAAACATTCCTCTGGCTGACTTAACCACTGCTCTGCTACAGTCACAGGTCTCCAACCAACGCTGTCATTTTGTCACTGCTCCAGCATCCTTCCCTGCAGATAAATTTGAGTGGAAGGGATCTCTTTGCTGTTATAGGGGCTTGGTAACGAAAGAGCAATGAGAGAGAAATGTCAAGAGCAAAATGAGTAATAGTTCCCCTCTCGTTAAATAAGGATAATACCCCTGACCTCTCTGTGAAGTACTTCAAAACTTATTAGTAAAATGTTCTAGATAAGGGGTAGGGCATATCACTGTTACTGCTGACTGCAGCTGCTTCCACAGAGCAAGGTTTTCGCTTTAAAATCATGTCCAATATGTGATGCAAACAAACGACGTGACTGATTCCTTCCAGACTTGGTGCTACAGGAAAGCAAAATGCCGCCGCTCGGAAGACCAGCAGCGCTCCCTCCCCTCCCAACCCCGCTCTACGGGCCAGAAAAGCCAAATCCCATGAAGGCGAAACCACCACAGCCATGTTCCTGCTCCTCCCATTATCCATGCCATGCTGCCCTACCAGCAGCTTCTGAGACAGCACACGCTGGGAGTGTTGAGCCATGCACAGGCTTAAACTGCTTTTGCCGAGATGGCTGTCACAGCCATATTGCTGCTGTGGACTGAGCAGCAAGTGTGGGGTCCGTCTCCCCTAAGGCTCTTCCTGCCCGTTAAGTGCTCCTTCTCCCCCATCCTGGCGTGCAGTGAATTATCCTGGCGTGTTAAAGCAGACCTCCCAGCTCTTCTCCCAGCACAGTACAACACAGCGATGTCCCTCACAATCTTCTGGGGAACTGACAGAAGCCAAGAAAAGATCTAATGGCAATGACTGCTCATATAATTAAAGTTTGGGTTACTCTAAAAGACTAAAATCATCTAGAGACCTCAGCAGATCGCCCTGAAGATATGAATAGCAACCTTCAGATCCACAGCCCTACTGACAGCCATCAAGCAGAGATGAGGACAGAGTCCACGATCTCCTGGGGCATGTGGAGTTTATTCCAGTTACTCTAATTGTTCCTAACACTATTTCCCAAATAGCACTGCATTCTCAGGAGATGAAGAGAGGATGGCTGTTTATACCGCATGCGATAACTAAACAGTGCTGGGGAATTATCTTATCTTCCCATCAGGATTCAAATGCAGAGGGTTCCTTTGTAAAGCCCAAACGAGCCCCCTGGAAGTTTTCCCAAACATTGTTTTACACATTATTTTATCCACGGAAGTTAAAGGTCTCTCTTCAAAGAATGGGAAATATATCACATTTTTCTCTTCAGATCTCCGTGAGAAATCATCCCAAGTGGAGAAATCAGTGGAAAGCTGAGATTCCTCTCTTGTTTATAAGGGGCTCGGAGAGTCGCCATCAGTTGCTGATGGCAATTACAGGAAGCCAAAGCCTGAAATTTTAGCTGTCAAACACAAGAACCCCATTACCCATGTCTGAGAGCTGCTGTCGTGTGCCTGGAGAGATCCCACGCCAGCAAAGTAGGCTGCCACATCGTGCACCAGGACAGGGAGAGGTGGTCAACCGATTCCTGGTGTGGCAAAGGCTTGGCTGATGGTAGCTGAGCAAAGGTCTTCTCGGAAATCTCTGCTCCCCAGTCCTCTGACTGGCCACATTTTCCATTTCATTGTTTTGCTTTCCCTGCAACACTGTTCCTCATACTCATTTGAGGAAGAAATGAAGAATATACAGGAAGAATCATAAGGGGAAAAATGAACTGAGACTTTGAAAAGATGCTGGCTGATTATTAGGAATAAATAGTCCCTGCCCCATACACAGCACTTCAAAACACCGGCTCATCTGGGGTTTTACCAGATCACCTTTCAGTATCCTGTCATTTCCTTATCTCCATATTGTAGGTAGGGAAAGAGAGGCCTGGAGGACTGCCATCCCCTGCCCACCATCATACAAAAAGCTGCCTGAGAATGGGGAACCAGTGTTTTTGGGAGAACCCAACCTCTCTCCAGCTGAACCATCACCAGGGAACATCATGATCAAAACTCACATTTTTGGCCTATGTATCATAGCTCCTTATGGTGCTCCTTTTTCGTTTTTTTTTTTTTTTTTTTTAAGAAAAGGACAACAATAACAGAAAAATTACCACTACCACCAATTTCTCAAGTGTTTTGAGAGGGCAAATTTTCCAAGGTGGCAACAATTTACCTGCTGATTTTCCCACTGATTTTCCACAGACTCCTGTTCTTACTGCCATCAAGCAGAGTACTTAGTCTTTCCTTGATGTCTCTCAGAAGGACTGAGAAACGTGGGAAAAAAAAAAAAGAAAAAGAATAACTATAATGACCAAGAAACAGGAAAAGCCATTATATACAGTAATAAAAAGACTACTTCCCCCCTGTTCAAAACACGATCATATTATCTTAGCAACCAGCACAGCAAAGCAGATTTTACCACAGGAATTGTATAACCATTCCTAAAGAAACGGGAAGGGGAAAGCATTTATTCCTTTCTATATTTTATGACGTGAGAGCTGATATGATTTGCTGAAGTCGAGGTTGCACACATACAACCAGTGTGGGTTTTGCACTCATTGTTTTTGCATTTTGCTGCCTATACGCTCGAGGGCGAGGTAGTTTCCTACTGCTGGTGTTTGAAGGGCCTGAAACCATAATAGTCTCTCTGTAACATTCCCAAATGTTGACATGTTTGGTGCCTGTTTTGTCAAGCAAGCTTTTGCAATCTCCTTCAGAGTTGTCTAGGGTGCACTAAATTAGTTAGTTGTTCTTGCACTTCTACTCAGTACTTTCTGCCTGGCTTAATAAAAAGCCCTTCAGGAGAAATATATGTACATTTAAAAAAAGCCCACAGAAAAGTCTTTCTTGCTATATAAAGAGCACACTCAGATCCAATACCTTGGAAATGCTCTGTGGCGCTCACATTCCATAACTTGCGCAGCGAGAAGGGTTAAATGAGATTTACAACCGTTTGGAGCAATTACGGAGCACTGCAATTTAATAGTAATTCCAGAAAGAGCATCTCTGAACAAGACAGACATGTTGGGAGAGCCACTCACAGGAAGCTCTTCAGGCAAAACATTACATACACTGTTAATTAGGGTCATTGACTCCTCTGCGGAACGATCCTTATCAAGGACAGCAAGGCAGAGTCAGCACTCTGCCACCCTGCTCAGAGGAAGAGCGCAGGAGAGGACGGGCGCCGGACGGCTTGCAGAGGGACATCCAGCTGGACTGGGCGATGCTGGATGGAGAACCAGGTCCCGTTCGAGTTGGTAAAACAGTTTTTCCTGCTTTTTATTGCTGAAGGACCAAGGGCACTGAGAAGATCTTTGACCAAACCAGGCTTTGCTTGAACTGTGAAAGCTGTTTGTTTGCTTTCTGCTCTACCTGGGCAGTGAAAACAGCTTCGCTTTCTGCCTGTCAAACTCTAGCAGGCTGCCAAAATGCTTGAGTGACAAACGTGGCAGGAGGAGGTTTCAGTCTAAACAAGAACCTGTTTTCATTGCCTTTTCACCCTTTTATTCCCCTGCAAGATTTCTGTTCATGTAGGGTTTCATAAAACATCACCACACAGCTTAAATTTGGGGCCCACAGTACCTGCCAGTTCTCCTCTCAAGCAAGTCTAAACCCTAATTGCTGGGACTGGCCTGCTGAATGCTTAGCATCTGAATAATGAATTACTTATCTTTGCTGTTGAGGCAGAAACGTATTAGGCATTACTAGCTCCAGCCTCAGATTCTTTGACTGGGTTCCAGCTGTAAACATTCAACAGGAAGAGGTTAATTTTTTGATTCAGTTAATATAAATACTGAAAGGTTCCTTACTTCACTGTCCCACATCACTGCAACATACATTCTGTAATTAGAAGCATATTTTTGTGATTTCAAGGTATATTTTGCCAAACCAACAAAAAGCATCAAACTCCAGCATTTATGCCAAAAATACCCACTGTATAATTTATGCCAAATCAACAAAAGTCTTCTTTTGTCCTTCCCAAACCACACTAAAGAGCAGTCTGTTAAGAAGCCCAAATGTTAAAGTTCAAAAAAAGCCCTCTATTATACAGTGTACAAGATAGGGAGAAATAAAAAACCCGACTGATTCCAGCGCTGCCATTTATGCAAGATGGAAGTTAGCATCTTTGTCTCTGCCAGGAATGGCATCTCTCTCTAACTCTGTTTATTCCCCCTCCACCCCACGCACACTTCTCCCTCTTTTTTTCATTTTCCTAAAGCTTACTTAGCATCTGGAATGTGTAGGCAGAAATCCATGTGTTTGCAGTAAACTTTGAAAGCACAGCCAATGAGGACCACATGGGCAGGTATCCTGGAAAGCTAACCTGGCTTTCAGGGACTGCTTGGGCAGTAATCCACGATGTACCAAAACCTATTGGACACAGCTAAATTATGAACAACAACATGAAAAAAAAAAAAAAAGAAAGAAGGAAGAAAGAAAAGGAGAGCATTTTGGTGGTAATTAAGCCTTTCCTTTCCCTGACTTGAAGAAAAATTTTAATTAGAAGTTCAAGCATTTGGTTTTAATTCAGTCCAATGCACAAATGGTTTATTTCCACACAGCATATTTTCATAGTCTACGAAACAGCCTGCAACTAGGAAGCCATTACAGCCAGTGATTACAGCTTTTACATGCACTTATTATACTTTTGGAAATAGTGGCAGAATGGATTCACTTAGATTTCTCCCTGCACGTTAGGGTGGATCCATGTGCAATTAATTAGACAGGCTTGGTACAGACAATTAACAAACTTTTTTTTTTAAATAGAGAAATTCAGTAGTCTTTACATATTCAGCATAGATATTAGAAAATGGCATTTTGCCAGTGCGCACAGCCCTGAATAGAATTTACTTTAGAACATCTGCTAAGTCTTTAACTAACTGCACCATGACTGAATATTGTTTGGATGAACGTTAGACAATAATGTTCAATCTGGCACCAGCAGAGACCAAATGATTCATTGCCATAGTAACCACTAATGCAAAGGGTCCCTTAAATAATAATTTGTTATTTATAGACACATCAAGGATGCTCCAGTGAGTGCTACTTTAAACTGGCCAAAAATTGAATAGCCTTTTCCTTTTGAATGCAAACCTTGTGTTCACATGCTTAGTTTTCTGATGCATGCTAATTGCTGAAAGTCACTTTGGAGGCTTTGAACCTGAAGGTGTGGGCTTTCAGCAGACCATCCAAGCCCCCTGCCCCTCAGCAGCTTTGCCCAATCCCACCACCCCCACAGCAAAGGGGAGTGTGCAGGCAAAGCGTTCACCTGGCAGTGGGTGATGAGGGCTCTGAAATGGGGGGCTCCAGAGGCTCCTACTCCAGGGGGTAGCTCTTACTGAAGAATGTAGAAATTTTGTTATTAACCTAAGAATTTCTTAGGCCAAGTCAATCGGGCAAAGAAGGCGTGAGGAAGAGTTCTGTCTGTAATTGCATCTGAGAAGAGTTTTTTGCATGTAAGTATGAATAGATAGGAAATACTCTAGCAGGAACAACACATTCAGTGCCATCAGCTGATGTTTTGAGACCAAGTAAAAAAACACAGGGATTTTGGGAACAGTAGGAGTTTTATCCATTAAAAAGGGTCTTCAACCACCTCTGCAGCATGGGTTTACTTCCACTAATGGTTTTGCACTTGAAACCTCTCAGGAAGGAACTTAGTGAGCAATAGCGTTGTGAGAACCAGGGTAGCTTCCAAGGTACAAACAGCTGGGGCTTGCACATCTACCAGCCCTGTGGGCTTGGCTGATATGGCAAGGTGGATGAACTGGCTGCTCCAGAAGTCAACATAAAAAGGCAAGACTTCTTGCATAGGGTCAGAGCTCCACGGAAGCCAGGACTGCTGTCTTACACAGAAGCAAGGGGTGGGAGCCACACTTGGACGCACAGTGAAATAGTCCACGAGACAGCATCTGGGGAGAGACGCTTATCATCTTTCCAGCCATTTTTGCAAAAATTTCTGATTCATTTCCTGCTGGCTACTGTCAGAGAGAGGGTACAGGACTAGCTGGGCCACATCCCAGATCCCGTCTGTGTTCCTAAATACTTAGCTTATCTCTCTGTGTCATGGAGCTGTGATTACATAGCTTGAGGGGCTAAAAATATTGCCACAAGCTTTAAAAAGAGAGGCACAGCTTTTTTTTTTTTTTCATTGCACCAATAAATGGAAATGACTGGACAGATGGGCGTCGGGGTAGGTCCCAGGCATTTACAGCAAACCTGGATGAAGCCCCATTCCTGCCTGACACAGGTCCTTTTTGCCAGGGTGCCTTTCACCTGCATGTTGAAGACCTGGCAGAGATGGTGGTGGGAGCAGCAGCAGAGCCATCAGAGCAGACCTCTTTTGGCCACCATTTATCAAAACTGGATTTCTTTAGGCCTGGCATGCATTGGCTTTGCTCGCAAGCATGGCTTTGGTCAGCAAATTTGATTGGAAAGCCAGAGTAAGAATTTGGGGGCATGTTCACATGGCTGCAAGCCCTTTGCACAGCCAAGTGGAGGGCACCTCCACGGGCTGCGAGGGTGACTGAGCAGCTACGTGCCCCAGCATCCGTCCTCGGGACTGAAGGGCTGTGGGAGAGCACCCTGCAGCTTGTCAAAAGCACAGGCCCCTCTGCCCCTGAGACAGCCTCCATCCGTGGGATCTTACTGTCAGTGATTTCAGTAGCAAGCTGGGAGGGTCAGGCACATTGCACTTGGCAGAGGAGGTGGGGAAAGAAGCCAGTGTGAGACCTCTGAGAGAGCTCAGCGGTGCAGAGAGGCGAGCCAGGGACATGCACAGGGGCTGGCTAACACACGTCTGCAAACGGCATGGAGCAAGGAAACCAGATGTGATCCCTGAGTCGTTCACCAAGCCAGCGGGGCAAGTAAAAGCAGGGGGCTGCTATTTTCCCTATCACAAAACCCACTATGAACCCATTCAGAGCTGAAACATGAATTTGAGTGCTAGCAGCACAAAACTGCTGAACTATAACAGGAGTGACCTTTCGCGTTACCTCTAGTACTATTTAGACTGGCTGAGCTTCCCTGGCCTAGCAGCAATCACACAGTCTCCATCTGCCCACTCCAAATTAGAGTTATAGCGTGTGCTGCCGATGCAGTCTCTTGGGTTTGTTTTTTTTCTTGCAATCTTGACTTCATCCCAGCAAGGGCTCCTGTCTCTAACTAGCCGCTGTCAAAACAACTCCAGTGGGAAGATAAGGGAGAGAAGACTTTGAAGAGGCTCCTTCCTGCAAGCTGCTCGCTATCTCCCCAAGACATTTGTCAGTATCCCCTAGGAAGGGCAGCAGACATGGGGAAGCCAGGAACCATTCCCCTTCTTAAGCCTCCAGTCACATCACAACACAGTATTTAAAATGGCTCGTGAATCCCAGATAAAAAGCGAGTGATTAGCGTCTAGAAGAAAACTCTGTTTTCTATCACCAGATGTGTCCATTTCCCATCAGGACAGATATTCATTCATGGAAGGACAAATATTTCTGTCCATTTTTCCCAGCTTTCTTGCTTCTCTGCTCTTCACAGCCACCTTTCTCCTGATTTAAATTAGGCTGTGGCTTTGGAGCATGCCCAAATCCACCCCCAAGAGAAAATAAGATTAGAAAAGGGATGTGATTCATTTGGTAGTTTCCCCTCTCTTACATCTTGCTTTGAGTGAAGCATCATCAGACAAAAGCTGGCAATCAACGATAGCCTGGTTCTTCACAAGGGGACACGATCCAGGGTCTGTGCTGCTTTCCGGTGCCAGTGTGGTCACTCGCCTGCTGCCGTGGCATAGCATGGCCAAGGCTTCCCTTCCCTCCCCATCCAGCAGCCCAGCTGGGCTCTGCAGGCTAATGCAGCTCCCTTTATCAGATAAGTGAATCATGCCCAAACTGAACCAGTTTCTGCCATCAGCAAGAAATTCTCCCTTTGGCTGGGCGAGGCGGGTCATTTCCATGCCTCTTGGCCGTTTGCAAGAGGCTTGTTTGGAGAATTAATCAATAGCTCCGAGCTTGCAGCTTGCGGTACAGCTGGCGTTCGGCAGTGCTGCCCACAGAGCTCACCCGGTGCTGCTGTGTTTCTCCAACTGACTGAGGGTTTGGTTTTTTTTTAAAGCAGCAAACCACGTATTTTAAGTACCAATTTTCAAGTTTAAACATGTGAAAAAAGGGAATTTGGAAATATTTCCAACCCAGTTTTCTAGGTACCTGATGAATAGCATGAGCCCACAAACCACACTGAACGCAGCACTCTTATTCGCTCCTCGCTGTTTGATTATTTGAATGGGCTTCAGCTGCAAAGCCTCCTTTTATACTTGCTCCAGGATGGGGGTGACAACAGTGCTGTCAGGTCTTGTTCCCTTGGGAAACCCAGCATCTTCTCCAAGGAGTCCCTGCTGAGAAGATCCCCTTGGACCACTAAGCCTTCCCCACAGCCAAGAGCGACCACTGCTCTCCAGCCCATTCTGCACCCCCATGGGAAAACCAACACCCAGCACCATCCTTGAGACCTCCTGGCACAGAGCAAGCCCCAAACACATATCAGCTCTCAGGGACTCGCTGAGCAGAGCTGTGCCACAGCCCCTGCACACGCCTGGCTGAAAACTCAGCAGCTTGCTGTCCAAAGTGACCCGGGGCTGGATTATGGTGAGATGTGGCCGCCACTGCCAACGGCAGCAGAGGCGGCGAACGGGAGACGCCAGGCGTGGGGAACAGGATGGAGGGGTCGAAGCACCTGAGCCCCAGCCCGGCTCCGCAGCCATGCGCCGGAGCGACAGCATTTCCTGCAACGGCGCTTCTAAGGGAGCCACTCAGGCGAAAACCAGCAGAGCTGTTACTGTTTTCTTATTTTTAAAATGGGCAAACAAAACACAGGAGTAAGAGCTATTAAAAAAAATACTGCAGTCTGCAAAGAAAAAAAGGTTACAGCACTAAGCAACTTTCTTTTGCTGCAGCCCATTGTTAAGCGGAGGCCTGCTGTCCCTTTCCCATGCCAGCGAGAGATTTGCCTGGTGCCGGCCAGTTCTTTATCCCACTGCGCAATTAATACAGCTTCCCTCAGATAAACATGAGCTTGTTTAACTATGTCTCTTGATAGGTCCCAGTAAGGCTTGATAACATGGATGGTCGGATGTTGTCAGGACGAAGGAGTCAGACATGCTGGCAACAACCTTTTCCCTTTCAAAGCACACATGTTTAGAAAAGAAAGGGCTGCGGCTGTTCATGGCAAAGCACGACTGAAATCTCGCAGTAGCATCAAACGAGAGGCAGAGGCACTGTCTGGGAGCTGCACCCTGCCTGCTGCCTCGCCAGGAGCCAGGCTGGTCCCACACCGGCAGCGCTGCCAGTTCCCGGACAGGAGGCTGTTCCCAAACCATGGGATGTGTTAAAACTGTGAGTTAAAATGCTTGTACTATGAGTTCTACTATTGCTAAAAGCAGCAGCAGAAAAAAAGGAGTTATTTTTTATTTCTTTTCTGGTTTTAAACCCCCAGCACGCATTTATGTCAGCTTTCCAAAGGTCTCCACAAGCCCTAGTTTCTTAATTTAGTAACTTTTTTGCTTTATCTTAAAGTCCCTTTGATTTGATTGTGCAAGAATCTCAGCACTCATTAAAAATAAACCAATTATCTTTGGTGAGACTTGGGATCAGGACAGCAACAGTGCCACAGTAGTGGTAAAACTCATATGGAAATGATCCCTTTAAGTGCCAGGACTGCACCGACAATCCTGGCTGCTTGGGTGCCTGGCTTTCAGGATGCACCCTGCTCCCTGCCTCCCCCAAGGGACAGATTTGGGCACAGCAAAGGTCACCCCCACACGATACTTGTCCCACTGCAAAAGGATGGCATGGAGGGACTTGGCCAGGATTTTCAATGGAAACTTCCAGGAAGATAAACAGGGATTTTAGGGCACCTTGATGCTGCTTTGAGGCCTCTCCACCCACCCACTCACCTACTTCAGGGGTCCTGTACTCCTCCCATCACCCCTTCACGCGCGAGGCTGGGTTATCTCCGCTGTCCTGAGGCCATCCCCCTCCAAACGCTCATAACTCCCAGCTCCTCCTCCCCCCTGCTGAAGACATCCCTTCCTTTCCCACCTCTCTCTTGGAAACTACCCTATTCTTCCCATATTCCCTCTTCCCTTCCTTCCTGCTTAGCTGCAGATACTGTTCCCCTTCCCCAAAGTATCAGTCTTTTATCTGTGGGGCAGGATATGGGGGGAGCACAGCCTTCATGCTGCAATGATAGACGCTCTCTTCCTCCCCACCCCGTCCCATCCTGGACAGCCTCCCTCGCTTGCCCACCAAACTCCCACCTCTCCCAGTCACACTGCGACATGCTTTAAGAGGGCAGCACCCGTGTGGCAGCTCCCTGCCTGCCCCAGGGTGCTCGCCTGGGAGCTGGCACCCATGGGTTGCTGATGGGACCCAAGGGAACATACACTGACACCCCAAGTGTGGTCATCTTCCTGGCCTGGAGGTAGGCTCACCTGACCCTGCACAGGAGGAACAAAACTGCACCTCAGTTCAGTTGAGGTCTTCGTCATAATGTGAGTGAGCTGCAGGCATTCGTTGAACAACAGCATAGCATGAAAAACTCCCAAACCACCACAGACCCCAATTACAGGGGTAGGGCTTGCTTCAAAGCTAGCCTTAGGCAAAACTGAGCTGGTTTATTAAAATAATAAATGCCCAGCATCTCAAGTAGCGAAGTACAGGGCAGCGTGATCAGATAAAAGGTGAAAAGATCTGTCCGGTTACTAGGCGTGTGTGCCAAGCCAAATGAAGTCTCAGAGCCCTCTTGCAAGCCTCCCTATGAAAAGATCAGCCCATGGCACCAGGAATTAATCCTGTGATACGTTTCTTTCTATTGTGGTCACAAATATACTGCTGGCACCTCTCCTCCCAGTTGGCAGTTTTGTTCTGTGTTATTTCAAAATCTCCATTTAATAGCCAGATTAAACAGGTTCACACTTGCAGTTTGCAAATAACATGGTCAGCAGCAAAAGCAATGAAATTCAGTACTTTCTGAATGAAAGCACCAAGTGACCTTCGTGGGATGGTACTCGATAATGGAGAAAACAATGACAGCATGGCACTGCTTTGCAGCCAGCAACAGATGACTGCATGGATTTTGGCTCAAGGTGATCACTTTCTATTTATTTAAAAGGATATTTATCCTTCAGAAGAAGTTTGGGGCAGATTCAGAGACAGGAAATGGCATTAGGAGGAGCAAGGAGGAAGGCAAAGATGGCTTATACCAGCCTGTCTTTAATTTTTTTTCCTTAGTTTTCATCTGTGACAGGCCACTAAGATGCTGTTGGGACAGATCAGGGCTGCACAAGTAGTAGCATGACCATGTCCAGCTGACATCCAGGGGACAGTGGGATCTCCTAGTGTTACCCCTTGAGGCCCGTGTTGGGTCAGCAGTGCAGGTCACCTTTACGTGAGTTCCCACTGAACACAAAACACGCTGCTCTAACCAGCCCCGCTGATGCTAAATGCACCTTGCCCTTTCCTTCTATCTACAGCAGATTGGACCATAAATGTATTACTCCGTAGCTATATCGGTGCATTCAGAAGGTAACAGATAAGATTTGTGACCCAGAACTCCAGGAGTAAGGTCCGTCATTGAACTGGTAATACTGTTTTTTGGGAAGAGCACAGCTGCAAGCCTGGGAAGGTCTGTGGAGCTGGGTGGTCTGGGTGGTCCATGAGAGTCCTCATGGACATTGAGGGCTCTAGTCCACATCTGCCCACACCAGACATACAAAGCCACAGCCTTTCTAGACCAGAAAAGCTCTCTTCTTCCTGACCATCACCCCATCAGCTGTCATGAAGGTGGAGGTATCTGAGACCAGCGTCCATGCTGAGGGATATTCAGAATCATATCCAACTTTTTTGCAGCTGTTTGGGCCATGCACCTTGGTGCAGAATTCAGCATTAATTTTTTCTAGTAGGTTCTTGCACAATCCAGTCATAGCAGTATCTGAACAGAGCCTTCTGCAACATTGCATTAATAGAGTGGAGTATTACTTAAGCAAAGAGCAAATTATAGATTGTGTATTGCTGGCTTTCCAAAATTACTAGCATGCACACAGTAATATTTGACATTCCACAGTATTAGCCAACCAATCCGCCTTTGCCTGCCAGATGGCCTCGCATTAGCCTGATCCTCACTTGACAGCTAGCAAGCAGACAGAGGACCAGAGTACAAAGTGAAGAGCCTGGATTAGAAAACGGAGCCGCCTGACTCCCAGCTCAACACGCCTTCATCCAGATTGTGCTGACATCTGAAACAATATGGAGACGATCCTTTGATTCCTTTAAACCATGAAGGATGACTTGAGACTCCCTTTTGTGATACAGTAAAAGAAAAGCAGAGTTGATCCAGGGCATATAATGCCACAGGATTCATTTAAAAGCACCTGCCAAACCTCCTGCCTGGCTTCACCAGCTGCACATTGCTGACCATCTGTAGGCATCAATATTATAAATATGACACAGAAATTATAAATCTTCCCATGCACCAGTGCCATGTTCACCTCTCCCTACAAGAACTGTGCTGCAGTCATGCCTTTCCTTTCCATTCTCCCTGTCACACCCCAAAGAGCTAAACACCTTTTAATAAGGCCCTACACTACCCCTTAAATATCTTCACTTGGAGGACTGAAGCTGGGTCAATGGGGAGACTGGTAAGAGGCATCATGCTCCTCTAACCGAATGTATTTATGAGGAAGTCATTACGAGGGAGGCGGGGAAGAGAGGCTGGGGATGCTGAGAGAGTCCTTTCATTGATCAGATTATTTTTAGAAAACAAATTTCCCTTAATGGGTTTATGGTTTCAGTGAGAAGAGCAGCTGGTGCCAATGTTTACAACTCTGAGTCACGTCACTGAATCTCAAGGCAGTGGAAAGTCTTATGAGCCTTGGACAATTGTCCCACTGAGCAAAGTTTGCCGTGTTGTCTAGGCATGCTGTGTTGTCAAGCTTAGCTCTAAGGAACCAAACTTTCCAGTAAACAGCAGCAGTCTTTCCACCATTGGGTGGACGCTAGTGAATATCCACTGGATGAGCTGGAGCTACACACCTCTCTAAAACACTCCTGATCACAGGCAAAGAGAATAAGTAAAAGCATGAAAGCAACATTTCAATAGCTGATGTGCTACTAGAAGGAAACTCATGTTTTTCTGATAATTTAAACTCCCTTTTCATATCACAGAGTTAATTTTTCACCTTGGTCATTCCACGATGTTTTCTGCAAGTGCTTTTGTGTCCTCCAGTAACACTAAGCCCAAGACCTATCTGCAGCACGTGGCTATGGGCTCTGGAGACACAGTGGCCTCTGTCCTGTGCCCTCTGAGGCAGGATAGGAGAGAGAGCAGGGATCTCCTGCAATGGTGTTTTACTTACAGAGTGCACTTCCAAAGCAAATTGCCCAATTCTTTGCCATTGCCATGTTTGGTTTGCCTCTCAGGGCACTCTGCAAAAAGATGTGCTCCAAGTGTGAATGGGTGCAACTCCCAAACACTACATCACCTGGGTAGAAGAAGAGGCTGTGAGAATCTGCCCTACTGTTCTCTATTCCACATCCCCTACCCCCC
>JANZLQ010000002.1:22014431-22031487 GCA_026212715.1 Elanus axillaris | reverse complement strand
GAAGGTGTTGTGAGATCTGGTTTTATTTCTCATTACCCTACTCCGTTTTGATTTGTAATAAATTGAGTTAATTTTCCTCAAGCTGAGTCTGTTTTTCCCGTGACAGTGATCAGTGAATGATCTCTCCTGTCCTTATCTCGACCCAAAAGACCTTTGTTATATTTTTTCTCTCCCCTGTCCAGCGAAAGAGAGGGGGAGTGACAGAACGGTTTTGGTGGGCACCTGGCGTTCAGCCATGGTCAACCCACCACACATAGAAACATAGCATGGTTGTTACAACTTTTCTAGGTGATTCTGTGGCAGCTTCCCATGTGGATAAGGCTATGAGGCCAGGTTCAAGGCCGGAGTTCAAAGGAGGGAGAAATAACTTACAACTTGGCTTTGCTACAAGCTCCCTTGCACTGGGGTCTCTCTCGGACACCGCTATGGGAATCTTCCTGGGCTGTTGTTTTGAACAAACATAAAAAATGCATAGGGATAAACACAGTGGGTTTGCTCAGCCTCTTGCACGCTGCCTTCCTGACAGCCACTGTCGTACCCCACGTCCCTGGGGAAGCTGCTAAAGAGACAGTCTTCTAAATGACACCTTTCTCCAGCCCCCAAAGACACCCAGCTTCTCCGCTCTCAGCCTCCTGCCATCTTGGCCCAAGGCTTGGGAGCAGCTTCCAAACCAAAGTCCCTGGATACGTCCAACATGGACAGCATAACATGGGGCTGGCTTAAATAAGGTCTTTAATGAATCGTTACTCAGATGAAATGAGAAAACCACAGGTCCCATCTCTAAGAGTCACAATCCCTCAACATAAATAAAATAAACAGCCTGGAAACAGTTCTATAAAAACATATTGCCACACAGGTATCATTCAAAAATGGGGAGTATGACATTTTTTTTCCCCCTAGAGTAACCAGCCTGCAATCAATGTGCCAGGCCAAGGTAGAGTTTATATATAAATGCACATTTATGATGAATCATTGGAGGAAATGCATGCAGACTGGAGACAAAAGTCTGCATTTGCTAAACCAAATAGGAAATGCTCTTTACATCTGCCTCTTCAGTTGGCATCCACTTCCCCTCAGAGTCTCTTTTCTGCTGGGTAGGCCTGTTTATTTTTGGGCTACTTTTGTTTGCAAAGCCAAACAGAGCTTCTGATTTTTCTATTTATCTTTTTTTTTATTTTGTAAACAGCACTTCTCACTTATTCAAGTCCCAAATTATTAACAGTGGAACTCAGATCACCTTCCTGTGTAGAGTTGTTTACTCTCTTCAGGGAAAGCAAACTAACAGAGTGGAAACTGGGTGGAAAAACAGCCTCATTAAAATTATATAAAAATAAGGACAATTGTGGAGCAACCCTGCCAGCTATGGAAGGATTCCCATCTATTTTCTATTAGATGTATTTTAAATATTACTGAATTGAAATTATTACATCAGTACAAATCACTAATCAAATGCTACTTACATCTCAGCAGTAAGTTTTCAAGCGATGGGACATGTTGGTGGCACTCCCATTCACTTTACCTTGTTTTTCCCTGAACTGGCCCTAACAAGGCACATAACACTAAAAGGAACAAGCTACTTATGTCTCCCCGACAGATTCCTATGGATCCCCAAGGGGATACCACCAGGCCCATGGAGATTCACCGACCTCCATGCAATGAAGAATCAGCAGAGCTGGAGGGAGAACCCACATCCCACCAATGCACCCTACCCACCTCCCTACCGTATGCTGAATGTATGGACCTCACCCATGTAATCCTACAAGTTTTAGACCTCTGTTACTGCAGTGAAATATTTACTCTGTTTGAATATGAGCTGATGCGAGATAAGAAACAAGCTCTTGTTCATAAGCCTTGCTTTCCTCTGACAGCTGGTACTCCCTCTGTGTGTGTGCATATGAAACTTGCACATTAGCTATTTGATCACCACTACTTATTTCAGAATTTGTATGCAGGAAGCTGGCATAGTCTTTCGTTCATGAGACTTTAAAATCCTTCCAACCCCACTGGAGAGAGAATTCACACTGCCAAGTTTTTTTTCCAAGGGTTTTATAGAATGTGCTATGCGTGCAAAATGCAGTCTTTAACTGTTAGAAAAATACAGTAATTTGAAATGTAAGCAACAAAAATAGACACACACAAAAACAGAAACAAAGATGGATGATATTATCCACTTCAGACTCACTGGAGGAAGTACCCTGGTAACTATTATCAATGGTAAACACTACGACTTATTTATGCAGGACAGAGCAGCGCCTCTTATTTCTGCTCGCTTTTTATAGTAGGTTAAAAAATAACAATATTGCCATGGAAAGATGACGCAAGCAACAACTTCACGCCATCAGAACAATACCAGCAGTCAAGGCAAAGCTGAGGAACATGTTGGTGAAGTACAAAACTTCCCACTCTCTTCAGTTGGAGGGCAGAGGACTGCTGGAGTCTGTGGTTTGTAGGCACTGGAGGGGCAGTGCTCATACTTCTGCAATCTTGGTTTTGTGGAATGCTCTGCCTCCTCCTGACCTTCAGAGCATGGATCTGGCCAGCCTGAAAGAGCACTTAAGCAGCTTGACTGCCCTCAGGAGCTATTCCGTCCTTTGTCCCAATTCACTGGCCCATAGAAAGCTGTGGGAGTCTTCCTAGTTATTTTACTGGCCTCAGGGGCAAGGCTTTATTTGGGGAGGCAACCTTGAGCAGGTTTAGGGACTTTACGCTCTCAAAAGTAATCCCCAAGCTTTTTCTCTGCCTGTGTTTTTATAAAAAAAACTACCTACTCTAAGTAATAACAGTGAAAAAGCCCTGCACATCAGCTCTGCACCCATTTGAAGGGCAGCGGCAGATTCTACTGCCAGGTCTGGCCCCAGGAATGGACCTTTGAACAGGGTCATGTCTCCTGGTTGCCAATACAGCTCACCGTGCCAGGGCTTCCAGAGGTACTCAAAAGCTTTCAAAACTGCAGAGGCATATGTTTGAATAACAGCCTGCTCTCAAAATTAAGAAGAGCTGTATTATCACTCCTGCCAGAAATAACGTAAACTAATGTTACTCTAGGAATGGGGTTTGGGTGACCAGTTTCAGAGCCATTTTCAGGACATTGAGGGGAACTTGCTGTTCTCTTAAAAAAAAAAGTAGTTCAACTAATGAAAAACTGATAAGAAAATCACTGAAATGCCAAAAATTCTCTCTCACACAAAACAAATAATAATTCTTGCAATACTATATATATTTATTGGTTAAAAGCACATACCAGCCTGTCTAAATCTATGATTGGTGCCCAGTTTATAACACCTTTGTGGCTTTTAGTTTCTCACCCAGACACATCAAAGCAGGGGACAGTTAGCCAAGGAAAACTTCATTGTTAGTATTAACTCACTCCAAGAAAAAGATTTTTGGAAGTTTGAGAATTTTTCACTTCATGGCAATTGTTGATTAATGAACCTCAATGGGCTACAGCCTAAAAGAGGACTTTGTTAATAAAAAATGCTAAACAGTCCAGGCAGAGTAAGGAGATACTTTCTTTGAACCTAATTGATATAAAGGCGTATACAAAAAAAGAACTGTGAAGATGGATTTATTCAGTGTGATCTTGTTTGCTTTCCAGTTCCGCCTCAGGCTATTTCTACTTGCAAAAAACAATTACTGAGGACAGGAGGAGAAATCAAAGAATCACAATATAGCTGGAAAGATTAGAGCACTTGGGAAATACTTAGCAACAATGATATTTAGGAAAGGAATAGCATTACCCCTCCGCCTCCTCTTGGCTACCCCAGCACAGCTATTGTATCACAGCAGGAGCAGGGGCCAAGGCAGTGACACCTTCTAGCAGGGATGGGAGCACCAGGATCCTAGGGGTCTCTTCCTGGCCCTCCCATGGTTTTGTTTGGAGAAGTCATCTAACACCTCTGAAGCTAAATATATTAGTCTGAAAACAGGGTTAATAAAAATGACTCATTACACTGGGATGATCCAAGCTTAATTCCTGTTTATGCATCGTTTTAAGCTTCCTAGCAGAGAGGTACCACGTGGAAATGCAATTTTTTTTCTATTAGCAGATGGTGCTGATTCCTGCACGACTTGTGCTTGAGCTAATCACCAACAGCAGTGGAAATACGGTGAGGGACCTCCACACAGGAACCAGGCTTGTGCTTGGAGGTAGCATCAGTCACCACAACTGGGAGACTTCAGATTTTCTCTTATGCTTCTCAGGCTAGGGAGGAAGGTTTCTAAGGAGGGTTTTAGTCAGCTGTGAGGAAGCAGCATGGCCTACCAGGCACAGCATGAGGTCAGGGTGACCTCAGCTATGTCCTTCCTCTGATCTAGAGCTCACTTTCCTCACCCATTTAGAAGTTTGTTGAGGCAATTGCTAACTGTTTGGGATATGGACTTTGAATCAGTACAACACCCGGGTAGCCCTGGTTAGACATGAGTTCCTCAGTGCTCTTGGAGCCCACATGAGGATGACCCCATCTTGGTCTGCTCCAGCCAGCTGGAGCATGCGTGAAGATCTGGAGCACCCGCTGCCAGCCCCCCCCCCCCCATCCTTTCCTTCGGGACTCTTGAGAGCTAAGTCTTTGTATGTTATTTTGAGGTGCCTATCGCAGACAGGGGGGAGCGGGAATGCACCATTATGGTAACAGGCTGTATATTTAGGGAGTCTGCATTACAGTCAGAGGAAAGGGCTGTATTATGGAAATTATATGGGAAGAGATATGCCCAGACAGTGCTGGCTGTGCTCTGTAGTCTCAAATCTTTGTGTGAGGGGGTGGTTAGATGATGGGAAGAGACTGCTGTTTACTGTGGAATGTCCTTTCCGTCTATAAGTTTCTGAGAAAGAAACGAGAACTGTGTGCTTTTATTAAATTCAGTATTTGTATCCTGCCTCTGTGATAAGGAGCAGTCTATAAATCACTGAATAAACCAGCTGTAAATCATCATCCAAGCTATTAAAGCCTCTCGGGTCTTTAACAGATTTTCTACCCCCACTAGTTCATAAGCACAATCCAAAATGTCACCCAGACACTTCTCCCCAAGGCCTTATTTTTCATTTTGGGTTGGAAGTCTGAATTCACAACAGATCCAAAGCAGCATTTATCCCAGATGGGTTTTCAAGCACCACAACACTGCTGTGCCTGTGAACTTCCTTTATCATGCAGTCTTCAGCACACTAAATAACATGACACATGGCAGACCTATTTCTCTCAAGCATGGGTCTCTGATTTCCAAAAGAAATCCATAGAGCTCCATAGAGCACAGCTGTAATGGTGCAGCAAGGCAACAAAAAAGGTTGAAACTCAAGATGCTGGCAGCACACTCCTCATACAGAGCCAGCCCCCCTTCTCCTGAAAGCAGTGCAGATGCTTTCACGGGGCTCCACCACCATAGGAGCTGACCTCCATGTCAGGAGATGAGAATAAATCTCAGCACCAGGGGCTATCGGCTTCCCGATGGGTGGGTTGCAAGACGGACAATGAGGAGATTGCAAAATGTTTGAGGACAACACTGTTTGGGTTCCCTGTTCTCAGGAGCCTGATTACAAATCATAGCTGGAAGGAGGAGTTCAGCAGCCAAGCTCAACAACCAAGACTGAAACACAGCGGGTGAATGTATCCCACCTTCTAGCTCCCTATCTCTGGCAGGCTGGAGTCCATCTTAGCTCCAGATTTCCATGGCCAGCAAACACAAGTAACTACTTTTGGCAAGTTTTTCCCTATTTTTTGAGTGCTCACTTTCATACTCATGGAAAAAGACTTGTATATATTGCAAGCTCAGTGTGAAAGGGCACAGTCCCTTTTGCTTGCAGAGAAGTAAGTTGTTCCTCCAAACTTGGCTATACCAATTGAAGGACCAGCTTGACATTCAGCTCATTACTAAGACAAAGCATTCCCTAAACAATAACGACAACACACAGGACCTCAAGGCCTGTGTTTTAGATATAGTACTTCAGGTGACTTACTCACATAGTGTCTTCACATGATATCAATGCTATAACATCGCACATGGCAGATGTACCTTAATAAAGGTACTACTAGGTTAATTACTTCAGAACCTCCTACTGAAGCCAGAGAGAAACAAAAAAAGGCCATTAAGACCAAAAAAATCCCAGAAACCTCTAGGGACTTTATCATAAGCCCCAAAAGACAAATTTTCAGGGGTAGGTTTAGGACACCAAGGATTCACAGCCTCTTAATATTGCAACTGAACCACTTTGTCACAGTGGTTAGTAAAGATAACATTTAGAAAACAAAGCTTAAGTAAAACTCTGATAATTCCAGTCAAGAACCGAGCAAAGTTTAACTACACGCTGGCTTACATACTACCTCAGACTTTTCTGGATCAAACTATGGAAGCCCATGGGAATCCTTGTCATAAATCAGGAGATGGAACAAAAAGGCTGCCACCGTTACAAAAAAGATGCTGTTTGATCTTGTTAGTATTTGAGCCCTGTGGCTGAAAAGGCCCTTGCCAAAATTTGTCTTAGACCAAATGCAGAGGGGATGTTTAAGATTGTATTAACTGAACATTGGGAATCTTTACCCTTATCTAGCAAACAGATTTGTACCAGCCTAACTAGATCACTTAAAGAGTAGTTTCCAAGCAGTAGATGTGACCTTGCTCATTTTAAGGCACTTACACAGAAAAGATCCTTCCTGTACCACCCAATGGAGAAACAATATGCCCCAGTCCCTCTCCCTCAACATGCCCACTGAGCAGCAGGACACCAGTCGAACCAATACCAGCTAAATCTCCACAATTTCCTTGCAGTGACGAGGCTACACTGGTGCCATCAATATCTCTGATGGCCTATATCACTGGAGCCTCTTTAGGTTATGCATGAAAGACCTGCTTTATTTTAATTTCCATTTTCAGCCATTCCCCTGGTTGTTTCCCGCCTACAGTTCTCCTCGGGTGTCTGTGCTAGGATTTCACCCAGCATTATGTCTGGTGGTCAAGACGGATCAATACAGACACCGCATAAAGGTGTTTCAAAGCTCTCGCCAGGGTAAGTGGTTTTGGATCCCAGCTCACTAGTGCTTTCTCTTTCTTATGCTTCCAAATGACCACACTGGTACTTCTAAAGTCCCATTTCAGTCACTATTTTTACCAGCGTTAATTCACCCACAGTAAACCAATATAGATAAGTTAATTATAGGTATAAAAATATTAGCAAACAGCTCCAAACTACCTGTACTTTGCAAGTTGACATGTACAAACTATGTTATCACTATCAGGGGAGTTTTTTCAGCAGGTTGACTAAGGCGGGAAATAAGATGCAGGTAGTTTTTATGATGAAGCCAACACTGCCAGGGTACGCTCATGGTAGATCTCACCTTGCGGTAAGAAATGCAGAACTCTGACTGTGGTATGGACTTGTTTGTTGTATTAAATCCATCAGTGCAGGAGCTGGCTGCCAGTATGAGTTTGCACAGAGCACACCTGGGCCTTCATCTTGAATGCAGCTTCCGTGTTGCATCAGTTAATGTAAACAGAAACAACAATACTGTCCTCCCACTATTTCTTCTGTCAAATGGAAGTTTTTCCTTCAATACCACCTTTGCACAATGAATGTGCAGCCAACTGGCAGTACCAGACTTGTTTTTTCTTTCCTGGCCATGTACCAATTGTGTTGGAGAACCCAACTTCAAAGGCAAAGCAGTGGGATAAAGGGCTGCCTCTGCCATGCCAAGAATTCTTTTCTTAGACAGGTTGAGAGGAGATGGTAAGTTGGAAGACAAAAAAGTATCTTCGGCAAACCTGGTTCCAATGGTTTTATTGTCAAGATGTTAAATAAAATAAATATCAGTGGGACTGCAGAACATCCTCAGCTGTCTTTCTCCATGGAACGCAGATACGCTTTATCCTCTGTGAACATCCAGTAATATCTGTGAAGATACCTATCCAAATCCATCCATGGCTTAACTGCATGGAATGAATGCTTTGACACTGAAACTAAGTTCTCTTGTGCTTTAGCAGGGAACAGGAAGATTTGAGACACAGAACAAGACCAGAGGGTGGCAAGGGGACACAGTTCATCTGAATGACGATTTGCAGCCCCTCTGTACCTATTTCAGCTGAACAAAGCCCAGGGGCAGGGCTGCCTAAGGACCTGTTGTTTGAGGTAGGAAGGGGCAGCTAAGAGTATCCAATTCCTTCTTCTTCCAGCATGCGGCCTGCCTGCTGCCAATTCCAGGTGTTCAACAATAATGCAGCAGTTACTCCTAAGTAACACCTATAATTTGAGTCACTGGGACATTTCCTCTGGCATTTCAAAGCATATGGAAAGGAATGTGAAAACCTTTCATTAGCCACAAGCAGGCAGCCGCTGTCAGAATCACTCAGACGTGCCCTAAAAGTTTTCCAAAAACCAGATTGATGACTTCTAGTTGCTGGGCACCAGGCAATACTGGAGACCATGAATGTGAACAAAGCACTGATTTCTCCATACTAAATATGCAGGAACCACTGCAACCACTCCTGCCCTCTGGAAGGATTTTAAGACCAGAACATCGTGTTCAAATCACTAATCCTCACAAAGTATCACCCATGCTGTCTTAGAAAGGGAGGAGGGATTCCCTAGCCCCCTGGGAATGACAGCTTCTTTTCCCAGGAAGGGCACGTGGGGTCAGACTTGCAGGAGTTTTCTATTCTGCTGTTCTGTCCCCATCATTTGTGGAAAGATCTGCAGCCTCCTGTGCTCGCACAATACTGTTACTCCACAGAGAGTTGCGAATATCTGTCCATGTTCCATGGGATGGATATAATTTGCCAGATTTTGTGTTTACTATGGAATTTCTACACAGCTTCAGGAATCCCTATATTTTATAAGAAAACAGAGTGGCATGTAAAAACATTCTTAGTGGTGTTTTATTTATACAATTAATGGTCAACAGAATATAATGTACTTTTATGCACTCCACCTCCCTGCCCCAAAAAACAGTTTTGTTTGACAGACAGCTTTGTTCCACAGTCTCCAGGGGTACATTAACCTCTGCAAAGTCCATGCTTGAGTTCAGAATTGGCATCATCACTCCTCCTGCAAAGAAAAATCAAGCGAGCTCAACACTGAGCCTCTCTTTCCCACTAGAAGGGATTCTTTCAGTTGCATTCCTTGGTACAGTCCTGCAACACAGTGGCAATTTGAAGGCTGCCACTGCATTATGCCAAGTGGGAGGGCTGCCTCTCTGAAGGCCACTGGCGACTCCTGGGACTGAGACATGAACTGCTGCCCTTCACTCGGGGAGACAATCTCTGTAGATGGACCAGTAAGATACTGAAATTCTTTTCAGAGCTGCACAGAAGACAACTGCTTCTGTATGTACATTTTACCAGTCCCGTGCTGCTCGTGGATCTGCCATTCTTCATGTGTTGTAAATCTGTCATGGATCTGGCTCTGTTGTGAATCCTAGCTTGGAAACCAGAACCATGTGCCTGAATTCAGGGCACTGAATGTCCAGCAAGTGCCATGTTTATGAAAAGAAATCAAAACCTATATGCGTTTCACAGCATGCCACTTGCACTCCTGTTCTGCTGCTTATTGTACATTACATTATTAGGATGACTGTACTCTTCTTCCTCCATAGAGCAGCGCACTCTGATTCAGGGCCAGTTAATGGTGTCCAAAGTCAACAAGAGTCCAGAATGAGAGAAGACCAAATGAGACCTGAAGATGCAAGATATGCAAGAACAAATCTGAAATGGCAACTTAGCTCCAGTCTGCAAATGGCACCCCCCTCTGAGGATTTCCTGGACATTTGTTTCCTAACACATCTTGGCTAAACTGGTTTAAGAATGGATAAAACCAATATGAAGATGTCTACACTGAGGCTGTCTAGGAGTTTAATTAGATCAATTTGAAACTGATTTAGTTAAACCAGTGAATGTTTCGTAATGTGGACCAGACTTTGAATTTCAAGCACATCAAACCTCATTACATGTATGCTTTATTATAACAGTGCTTCCCTCCATGCTCTCATGGCAGATTCCTGCCTCCTGAGGTTCGGGCTGGAATGCCAACAATTCATTTTAATGCAGTTCAGACATTTTAAAGCTTTGCTGAGCTATCCCCCAAAAAAACACTGATAGTAGGTAGCAAGCACCCTGAAATGATTAGGGTCTTTCTTGTTAAGGAAAAAAAGATATTTGATGAAAAAAAAAAAAAAAGCAAAACTGATGTGAATAGGATAAGCATTAAGGGAGAAGAGGCATGTGTTGCAGTGGAAAATGGTTGAGCTCAATGCCTCAACATTAGTTACATTTAAAGATATGTCTTTGCAGAATAACGGTCACTGGGCATGTTATGTCAGGGGTTTACTTAATTTAGTTGCACACTGTTTGCTCAAGTGTTGGAGTCACGTTTTCCCTTTCTTGTTTCCATGTCCCCACTGCATTTTATTCCATTCCAGTTTTACTTCCTATCATGTTGTTGGGTTCATGCTGCCGAAACACTGAGCACCAGCTGGCACACTCCTTGACATCTGCGTGGTGGTCTGCTTTTGATCTTCCCTGGTCCTGTTTCAATAAAGTGGCTTTTGCTAAATTCCTACAGACTATAGCAGGCTGACAGCAAGGAACTGCAGCATATGCTTAAACCTGAGACATGGGTTAATCCCAGGAATGGGACAGTGTCCGTGTACCATGTTTTGCTGACTCAGACTTTAGAAGCTACACATTGATACAAGCGCTGCATAGTTTGTATCTTCTAGTGATTAATCAGTGCTGTAAAATGACATTTGGAAGAAAACAAATTACCTCTCTCTCCATACAGTGAACAGCTCTAAAATTAAACAGGCACTTCCCCAAACGCAGGAAGTAATCCAAACAAGACCTCTCTTTCTCTATGGCTGCTTCAAAGTGGCACCTCTTTACCTTGTTAGGAGAGATATAGCTGCACTTAGCAAAAAATAAAAAACCTGAGGAAGAAAAGGATCTCATTCAGGAACTCCAATCCCCATCCATAGCAAAATTTAAAGCAGAGCATCCCCCATACTCGAGATCACGACCAGTACTGAAGTCCAGAAACAAGCCCACAGACATTATTGCAATAAAAGAAGAAAAGCTTTTCTGCAATCTACCTCTCAAAAATGTCCCATACCTTTAAAATATTTCAAAACAGGCCATCAAGCAGCATATTCCCATAGGCTGCCACACTGCCAAGTCTTGCGGAGCCAGAGTCACTCACAGACCCAGCATGCAGCACTGGGAAACCACGAGCAGAGCTGTGCCGTTTTCAACATTCATGCTTTCGCCTTTCAAAACTCAGCGACTTCAGGGATAGTTACGGTTACAAAAGTTCACCTGCTCTTGGTTAACATTTCAGAGGTCTTAAGTGATATGTTCCCGGAAGGTTTCTCAGAATACAGGATAATCACTCAGGATGTTCTTTCATTTCTAGTATGTGAGAAGGCGTTTTTCCCTATTCTCATAAGGCACAACAAAAAAAGAGTGATGTGGAAGGGAGACCTGTATCCCTTGTCAGCTATTCTCAAGACAGATTGAAAGAAGTCAGAACAGGGAAGTTGTGTGGTGAGCACTTCTTATTTTTCTTAGATGGGCTTGAAATGAGACCTTAACCTCACTCTACATCAACAAACACTGAAACTTTCAACCATTCAAATAACTTTTTTTCTGCTCTAGTTATCTGAGTTTCCTGTATTACAACATAAGGCCTTAACTAAGAAGGAATAAATAAAAATCCTGTGATCCTACAGGTTTAACCAACCTCACAGAACTTCTATGAAATCCAATGCATTGCCATAATCCTGCTTGTAATTTTAAATAAATCCTTCCACAGCTTCCAGTGGTGGCTTCCACATCTGGTACTAAACCAGAAATGAAGTCAAGCAGAGGACTTCAGTCTTGCTGCGTAGCAGGGTCTTTTTGTGGGGTAGCCTGGGAAAGGCAGGAACAGCAGGGAGGATGTGGATATATTATCTCACTTCAGAAGGGACTAGAGGGGAGAAATCCTTGTTGCTGGAGCTCTTTGCCGGGTCTGTGCCCAAACAGCCCAGAAGATGGTGGGGAAATTTTGGGACAGGAGAAATCAAGAAGGAATGATTCAGGTGTAGGAAAAGCAGCCTCTAAGTCTGGTACAGAGGATGCCACTACAGCCTGGAAAGATGCTGGCACTGCCCAAGGCAGAGTGGAGAAGCAGGGGGTGGAGGAGGGAGCTGGGCACCTCGGCGCAGGCTGCAGCTGGGAGCCAGCAGCTCCAGGGGAGACCGAGGAGGAAGCTGTTTGCTTTGGATTTTGTGCCTGTGTTTTTGCTGCAACGCCCCGGGAAGACACAGCAGGGAGTGAACTGACCAGTCTGGTGAACTTTTTATATTCCTTTTGGCCTTTTATTACCCTGAGAAGTGGAGGATTTTTTATTTTTAAACATAGCTGTAGGGCTAAATTAGCATTTTGGCAAGGAAAGCAAGCCTGCAAGGCAGCAGAAAGGGAAGCAACTGTTACCTGGAGCCAAAACTGAATGGAAACTCAGGCAAAAATCCCACCAGTGTTGGAGTCCCATCCCTAGTGAAGAAGGTGAGGGGCCCAAGAGAAAAACCTGCACAAGCCTTTGCCAGTGTCTCCTGCTGATGAAGCACAGGCAGTGGGGCTGCCCTTGCACACAGGGCTCTGCCAATGCACCTCACTTGTGTGGGCTTCTACACAGGGCAGCAGCTCTTGCCTCTTGCATCCATCGTACAGCAAGCTGGTGGCCTCTGAGCCCACCCATAGTGGCCTGAGGGCTAAACCTGTAAACAGGGCAGTCCCAGGTATGTTCATGGAGCAACTGGGCAGCACCTTTTGCCTTTCATGCATGCTGGTTGGAGCACCCCATTAAACACAAATGGTTTGGCAGACAGGCAAAAAGACTGGCACCACACAAAAGGAATTCAGCTGGGTAAATGGTCACATCTCTCTCTTCCCCCATCTGCTCCTGCCAGGAGGTAGCACTAAAGGCACTGCAATATTGTACTGTACCTATGTAAACAGGCATGCTCCCTCGCACCCCTGGCACAGGCCATACCTTGGCTTATTGTCTCCAAATCCCATCTGACACCGATTACAGAGTTCATGTACATAAACAGTTCACGACTCTTTTCCTGAGAGGTAATGCTCATCCCAACCTGCAGCATGCCCAGCTTTCCAAGGTCCACAGTCGGACAGGAGCATTAGCAGAGCATTTCCCAGGGTGGGAAGGTTGCTGGCAAGTACCCTGCCCTGCACCCCGATTCTGTGCTGCTGCTCACCCCTCCTTCAGTTGCACAGACATAAGGCTTTGTGGAACGGTACTTCAGTAGGCAGGTTTATTTTAAAGGTATCTAAAAGCTGAAGGTGATCCACCCTCTGGCCATCACACTCACATCTATGAAGCAGGTCCAGCTTTCATCCTCAGCAATGCCTCTTTAACAGTCAAGTTGTTCAGCTCCATAAAAATACCCTTTTTAATATATTGATGTGAGACAATACTGATACCCAGTGGCTGATTAAGTTAATTACAGTTGAGTAAATATCACCCTTGGTCATCTCCAGGACTGCACCCCAAGGCCTGGCTCCCACTAACTGCAGCCTGTAAGCAATGGGATATTCAGTTCCCACTCATTTTTGGCACTCTTCTAGCCAGAATTGCTGCTAGAAACTGTTTTTGACTGAGAATCAAGTGCAAGTTATACCTACTTTGCAGAGTCAAAACATTAGCTAACGCAAAGACTGAATACTTTAATCATTCCAGCATGTTATCTGCATTTGCTTTGGCTAAGAAATGCCAAAGAGACATTACCAAAACCAAAGCTGAATCTGCCGAGGTCATGTTATACTTTTTTCACAGCAATGTGCTGCACCTGGATATCAGTTTTAAAATGCAAACAGGTATGCTTTATCAATTTGTAGCAGGAAAACCTATGATTTCACAAGACTAGAAAAACTTGGCTTAGCGTGAATCAGGATTCAAGGCAGAACGCACTGCAGCCCTCTGTGAGAAAGTTGCTATTTATTTTTCCATCAATATTTTTCCTTCCTGAGTACATTTAATTCGAAAGAATTAATGAACAGCAGAAGCAAATCCCTGTATACCACAAACATTAGACAGCATATGGACCAAGCCTTCACAGGGTAAGCCAGTGGGTGAAGCTTGGAATTTATCAAAACATGATAGAATAAACTACTTAATTATGTTAGGGTGATTGCCAGCATGCAACAATCCTAAGAGCAAAGAGCTTCTCAAATTGGCCTGAGGGTAGTGGGAGTTTAGCGTTTGCAGTTTTAACCGTACATCTCAGAAGTTTCCTGAACGTCATTAAGTATATGGTATTCCAACAGGCTGTCGGTTTTCCTGCCTACATTGATGAGCTTTGATGACATGGGCCCAGAGTTGCCATTTCTGCTGTGATAGCTCTAATGGGCTCCTGCGTCTTGACTGTCAGATTTTAGCACAGTGTCACTCTTTTGTCACAAACCACCTTTTGGTATTAGCAACAATCACTGAAGCACCACAGAATACTGGCCCAAGCCTTAGGGCCACCAAATGGTCCTACTTCAATGAGATGTGGAGCCCAAACTGAAGCCAAAGCTCTGTGAAGACAAAGCCATCTGGAAAGGGAGTGATCAAGGAGCCACCTGGTCCTGCAGGAACACCAGAAGATGTTCTGTTTCCACCAACCACCACATTTCTACAGCATTCACCTCCTCAAAGGATGTGGCATTCATGCAGTTGTGCCCGGCTGTAGGTCACCAGGACTTGGTCTCTGCTCTCTTACTGTGGGTTTTAATCCACTTCCAAATTTGTCCCTTTTCTTGCTCTTTCCTCACTCAGATGGTTATGACCTGATCTGACAGTCTCTCTCACAAGCAGACTCAGAAATTATGAGTTCTTGTTTTTGTAGCCTGTTCGGATCGTAAGCCCCTTTCGTTAGGCGTTTAGAATGATCCCATGTTCTGCCCCTCAACCTGCCTGTGAAATTTAACACCAAAGACTAAGGGTCTTACTTAATTACAGGAGATTATTTCTTCCACCAGCATAAACTGGAGAAAGGTAATTTCCACAGCTGCATTATTTACCCCAGATTTTACTAAGGCTGCTTTTACAGCAGTGCTAGAGGTTAAATCCACTGTTATTTCCTACATGGCCTGACTTTACTGTATGTTACAGTGCATAGTATTCATTTAATCCAAGCAATAAAAAGATATACCAGCAGCACTGTTTTCCAAAAGAGGAACTTAAATAAAAACAATACCTTTTTTTTTTAAAAGCAAAGAAATAAAAAGGGGAAAAAAAGAGAAGAATTATTTTTTTTTAATCCAGTAAGTCTGTCCATGGAAGGAAAATCACAACATTTGCCTTGTTTCTCAAAAGGCAATCAGTAGAAAAATATTATTTAAACTACTAAAAATACCATCCTCCTGCTTTGGGGCATCACTCTAAAATTAATAACCATCCTGTTCAACTGAGGTAAACTATGACCAAGTGTTTAAAGAAGAGCTCAGCTGACTGTCCCACTACCCCTAAAGCTGTGCATGCCCTTAAAGACTGTGCCAAAGCCAATCGTACAGCTTCACAGGACACCAGCTGCAGAGACTGGCATGTCTGTATCTGTACAGCCAGGTGATGCTATGAAGTCCCAGGGATGCAGTAGCTGACATGGCAGAGTCCTCACTTCCTCACAAGCCATCCCAGTCCATCATTAAATGGCTGGGCCATGTGGTGCTCACAGTTTTCCCAGTGCCAAATGGGTCACAGACTTTCAAGTGCTTGGAGAATAACCAAAAGGCTTCATTCTCACTACAGCCAGGAGGCTTGAGAGACTATGAGCTTCACTTCAAGTTGGATAAAGCTTCTCCCCTACCATGATAGGGGCCAATAAACCTCTGTCATGCACCAAGGCCAGTGGTCCCTACCATGGTTACCACCTCCTGTAGCACACTGTGGTTTGTGCCCACATTCTGCAGCCACTGCCAAAAGGAAGGGAGACCTTCCTTGCCTCCATCTGACCCCTGGGGTGTCTCCTCTCAGGCTAACAGCAGCTCATCCCTCCAGGCACAGGGTGCCAGGGGAGAGAAGACATCCCCCAAAGGACTGACTGCTCCCTACTTCCACCCTCCTCCCCACTGCCAGAGTGACTCATCCACAGACATTTTCCCTTCCGATGCGAGCGGGTGTTCCCAGACTTGGCAGCATCCCTGCTTCGAGAATTTATCTGGCATTTTGCTGGTAGAAAAGAAAGCAGATCCCTTTCGAAACTTGCATGCAGGAATGAGCTGCATGTCCGTCATGCCTCTTGGCGAACTATAGATAGTGGTTCACAGTGGGTAGGGTCAGTATAAATAGATACAGAATATCTGTATAAAAAAGCACACGTTGCTCTGGCCTGGCAAGGTTTCTAATAAGATCTCCCACAAACTGCGTCATAATGTCAAGAGGATTTTATTCCCTGTAATTGAAGTGTGTTCTTGCCTGTGTTCTCCGTCCCACCCTTCAGTGCTCTCCTCTCTCAAAATTCCTTTGTTCAGCCTAAAGAGACATTTCATTAAATAAGAAATAATATCTGGGAGTGGTAATTACAGCCTTTTTCAGATGGATGATATGTGGCTGTTCCGTTTTCCTTTCTGTTAGCAAAACCAAAGAGAATCCCAGTGTCTTTCATTAGGTGTCAGCTCTAGCCACCCTTGCCACTGCAAAACTCAAACAGCTTGGTTTTGATCAGGTTGAATTTTTTCTACCAAATGACTGAAGTTAAGTCAGAAGCAAAGATTTATGTGGCAATGCTCATTGCCTGCATGATGATTGATCCTGACTCCTGAGCTCTGCTACCCTTGCAAAGGGCTACTTTTTTGCACTAGTTCAAATTGATCCTATTTCTATTTTCTTCACTGTGAGCTCAGCGCATGGGAAGAAAAAGGCACAACGTTCAGAGAGGCAGGGGAGAAGAGCCAGAGCCTTGATCCCCTACTGCACTGGCCCAGCTTGGTGTCAGTGGAATTACACCTCTAGAAAGCACAAGTAGCACAAACCTGAATCCGCTCCAAGGTGTGCTCTGATTGTGTGTTTATTGTGTATTTGCCAAGACGTTAAAAGCAGCCTTAC
>JANZLQ010000002.1:21943199-22011308 GCA_026212715.1 Elanus axillaris | reverse complement strand
TCAGGAAACCCCACACCAGTAACAAGCAGTACTTAAACTGTCTCAGCAAGTAAAGCCTAACTACTCAAGATTTCAGTATATTTATGCAATCCAGTCTGGCTCTGGGCCCACGCTAGCTTTATTTATCTAAAGTCTGTGCTGTAGGCGATGAATTCATAGAGAAGGTATTATTAGAAGACAACAGGCATAAAGGGGAGGAAAAAAGTAAGTGAGAAGTCCAGTGGAGCAAGGCTTTGCTGCGCTCCCAGCTTTCCTCCAAGACAGCGATCGCTGCCGGGAGAGTCGCGCACAGGCCTGAGCTGGAAGGGTCCTTGGGAAGGGTCCCCATCACAGCTAGGAGCACGGGGCTTCATGCCTCGTGGGGACCTTTCCCAGCATAGCAGGAGGCATGCTGAGGATTAGGAGGAATATGCATAGAAACCTGCTTCAAACTCAGAAGAGAGGGCCAAGGCAGCTGGTGCACCTCCCTCCCTCTCACCTGGGAGTACAGATCTTCTCTGCCTAATAACAGCCTGCAAAGAGCCTCCTTCCCTTGCCTGCACCAGGCAGCCGTGCAAACAAGCTGTGGTGTGAAGACATGAGATGGGCGTTTGGGAAGTCTGGCAGCCCTGTAGAACCTGCCGGGGCAAGCGGTGGGGGGCTGCCTGCTTGTTACCCCCAAGAAGCCCCAGGTCAGGAAAGGAGCTCAGGATGTGAAGGATGGACCTGCTCACCACACTGGGATGCAACCCCGCCACTGCAAGGCTGGGTGCTGAATGCTAAGCTTTAGTTGGTTGACACTGGCTCACAACGCATGTTTTTCATCTCCTGTTATGTCTATTTGCAGTGAAAGCTCTTGAGGACAGAAAATCCCTCTAATGTAACACCTCGGCACAGCCATCCTGAATGTACAAACACCATTTCTTTGTGCTGCCCTGCACAAAGCACAACCATGTCCAATAAAACACAGTCCTAAGCTGAAACTTCTGTTACCATACCACTACTTATAAAAGACAGCAGTATATTCCACTAATTGCCTCAACCCAATTAATTATGCACGAAAATATGTAAAATGAAAATTAATTCCATGAAACCAGTCCATGGAATTTATCCTGGAACCTTAAATCAGCATTTCCACAACAATTACAAGTTCCTTTAGGACCCTTTTAATGTGGGAAGGATTCCTGAGTCACTGTTTCATGTCACGTTGTCAGAAAAAAGCTATTTCCTAGAAAGAAACCACCTACAGAGACTTGATAGTTGAATGAAAGTATTTAAATTTCCAACCAACATGCACCTAGATGGGAAATACACACCACCACAACAATGGCCATATTAAAACTGCCTGTACATGGGGCTGTATAGATTCTTTGAAATAAAGGAGGTAATAGATCAGAAAGTGTGATCACAATAATTAAGGATAGAGAAGTCAAATCATAATAAACCTGTGTATTCTGTTTTCCCCTGGTTATTCTCTCTGGTCTGACACCCTTTGGATTCAGGGAGTCCCATGGCTCAAAATCACATTAAATCTCATGCTTTAATCACTAGAATCTGCCATGGGTATGAATCTGAACAGAGATGGTATTTTCCTAACCCTAATTTTGATATCTAAATGGGGGAAGAGGCTGTCTGGTTTTGTTTATGGATAAGTTTAATTCCTGAATTCTTTACCCATTCCTTGAGGAAAATAAGAAAATGTGCAGCTAGAGCAAGGGGTAAAATTCTGCCTATAAGCATTCCTGACTAGACATTATCTGATCAAACCTATTTGTCACTGAGCACAAACTGCAGAAGAAAACTCCTTTTGTACTCACTAATATTACCTCCAGACTACAAAACATCTAGTTCTCACATAAACGTAGATGGTTCATCTAAAAACAAACTACCTCTAAACTTGTGCTTCTTTAGCAGCAAAATATTCACTCCTATGTATTACTGCAGAAATAGAATTTGAGTCATGTCTTTATATCTTACTACGCTTACTCTCTTTCCTCTTTTTCTTTCTGTAAGCTCTAGATAGGGGGAAAAGTGCAACGTAAGGAACTTGCATTGCTGGGGCCTTAGTAATATCCGTCAGTAAACCTGTAATTAGATAGAGAGTAGTATTAATCTTGTGCATTGCCTGAGGGACATTGCCAACGTCCAGCAAAACCTCTATTGATGAGGAAGGATTCCAAGCATGCCTGTATGAAAAAATGACAGAGATGAAATATTTACTTACTTTACCTTTCCCTTAACCACTCATTCCCAACCAAGAAATACTCTAGACCCCAATGGACTAAATCTACTAACATCAACACCTTAACACAAAAGGTGACACATGCTAAGCCTTCTAAACCTTTCAGTTCTTCCTCAAATGCCTGTTATAACAGGTATTTCAAAGAAACCTCAGAGTCTGATATTTTCAGATGTACTACTTTTTAATTTAAAATGTGTTAATGGAATGAGAATAGTTAATGCAAACAAAGATATTGGTCAGTTGTGATAATGGAAGTCATAGCCTTCTCATCCTAGTACATGATTCATAACTCATTAATCTGGCATCAAAGATGTGATTTATAGATGTTCTTTTTCTGTACACTCCACCCTTGTTTCCTGGAGGAGAGGGAATAAACTATTTTATTCGGAGGTATGAATTGTTTTCAAATGAGTCTGTATGGTGAGAGATTACTCTGGCCTATTACAGATAGCTGAAACACCCCCAAAAAAGAGTTTTCTTATTGAAAAAGCATTTAAGAAAAATAAGCAACATTGTTTTTATTACACCTAACTGCCAACTTCATCACTTCCTATGACTATTTTTCTTTTTTTTCTTGCTTTTATTTGCAATCATCTATCTTATTAGAATTATTTGATTGCTGAAAATAGAAAAAAGAGGCCACTGGATGGAAATTGCCCACAATCCTTTCCATAGTTGTTCTCTACTTTCAACAGAAAACAGTCGTGAAATTTTTTTACAAATGTGGAGAGCAGAATAGAGACAACTTTGCCTTTTATTTCCTTTGAGTCTTGCTATTTTATTTCTCAGCCAACTGCAGGTATCCTTGAGAAAAGCATACCCTGTCAACTACTATTTCCCTTGATATCTTTTTTTTAGAGTGAAGTAAAATCCTGGATTTTGACTTGAATGGAGCAAGAACTTTACCCCACCGGTGTGAATTAACATTACCCAGGCTCAGTAATTATAAAATGTGATGAGTCTGACAGCATGAGCTACTAAAGGCAACGAAGCATCAGCACCAGCATCTTGCACATCACCGCTTAAGCCAGGGAAGAATTTAAGTACACACTTAACTTTAGGCTAGCAAGTAGTTTCATTGATATAAATGTGACTATACAAGATAATTAGAATTAATTATGCACCTAAGTGCTTTGCATATCAAGGCCAAACTGTTTTGCAGCTTGAAGCTTTGAAACCACAGGCTCTGAGCCACCCGTGCTTTTCAAAACTCCTTACTTGCATGTGGTCAACAACACTGACAGTGGATTGTTCAGCCACATTAACATTATTCATTACTAATTTTCAAACACTAACAAGTGTGAATGCCATATCTGTTAGGACTCAGAGGAGAAATCCAACCTGCCTACTACATTTTCCCTGAGGGAATCCCACCCACTATGTCACAACCATCATTTTCAGTATTTAACTTTTCATTTAAAAAAAAAAAAGTGGCTGCCACAGAAATGAATGGAGCCCAATGTGTCCCCGTGTGTATTCACAGAACCACTAGGAAGTGAGCTCTACAGCTGAAGCACGTCTATGATTTCTGCACAGGACTTAGTGAAAGTTGAATCAAAATGGGCCAATCTAATATTCTGCGACAAATATTTTTCCTCTAAGGAGATGGCAGGTTCTGAAATCTACCCATTGTAGCAGTAAGTCAGGGAAGCTCATTAAAGCAGTTCTCAGGAGAGCAGCCAGATTAGTCAAGCCAGTAAAATGCAAACTACATTTGCCAGTCACTTTGCCAACACTATTATATTTTTAACCTAGGGCTTTACACTCTGGTGTCCAAAGCCCTTTAACCAAAGCATTGCACCGCTGCACTACTGACTGAAGCTGCTCTTCCCAACACAACCAGGCAGACTGGGAATGGGTATATGTTTTAATTATATGATTTTGTTTCATGCTGAGCCTGTGTGAAAGTTCTCTCCTCTATGAGGATGCAGAGCCATCTGGGAAATATCTGAGTACTTACAAGAACAGGTATGGCTAAAATCTGGATTTCCTACCCATTCCTTGCCATTTTAAACTTGCCTTCCGAGCCAGTCCCAGTGGTCTGCTGAGTGCTCATCTGTGTGTTGCAATGGCAAAGCTGGGTTGAGCAATCCCTCTTCTCTCCATAGCTCTTCCTCTTACTCCCACTCTCTTTTTCTGCCACGGGAGGTATGGGCTGCCTCAGATCAGTGATTCAGCTGTCCATGTGGCCTCACACTAACTGGGTCTGTAAAGCAACCTGGGTATGTAAAACTAACCAAGCCACCCAAGGTTGCAAAATCCTGAAGTTAAAAAAATAGCCACTCAAACCAAGTCATTTTGCAGCTCCCCACTCAGTAGGTGCTTGTTTGGGTGCAGGTTCAGACATGGTTCTTACCTCAGCCGTCCCCAAGTTTGCCACACAGAAATGGCTGAACAGCCCCTGCACCTGGCTTACTGCTATGGAGCTGCTGGGTTGCCCGCAGCAAGCAGCACCCCAACAGCCCAACAAGAAACAGGGGGGGTTAAAGCACAGCACTCCCAGACTCCTGAACCACACATGAAAAAGAGGAAAGTGTCCTCAGGAACAGGGCTCTCATGCAGTCCTTCTACAGGCTCAGCATGAAATAAAATCCTTGCTGTGGCCACAAGCGCTGCTGTAGCCTTCCTTCCTTACTTACATTCACCGCAAAGGACATGCTTGAATCTGGTGGTGGGTTCCATCTACAAAATAAATTGCTCTCTAGACTTAACAGAGGAAGCTGGAGAGCAGGCAGTCACCCAGACAGTAATAGAGTGTTGATGACCACCTTCTGTCAGATGGTAAATCCCAGCAGCAAGTATCCCTCAATTTTAGTCCAGCAGGATATATTGAAGCTGGGAGAGTAAGCAAACTTGTGAGGGTCTGTAAATGTTCCAAGGATTTGCCCTGCGGGAACACTGTTAGCTTAGGAGTCCCTGCTAAATTCTGCGTATAAAGCTTTATTAGCAATACAGCCAGACAGGTCATTAGAATCAAACATTTGTGCTCAGAGTTCAGTCTCTATAAATATCATTCAAAAAGCCTTTAGGCCCTATAAAATTCCATATGGTCTCCTACCATTAAAGGGCTGCACCTCCCCAGAGGCAGCATAGCAAGGACGAAAAACTGATCTTAGTATCTAAAGCCTTTGACAACCAACTTTGCTGTACCAGAAGGTTATTTGAGGAATCTCACATGAAATTCATTCTTGCCCAGTTTAGAGATAGAGGAGACTGCTTTGAATAATAGCAATAATAGTATGGACTGATACAGTAGTGCATTTTTCAATCATTACTTAACCCTGGCCATCCTTCTGTGAAGCTTTACAGATAAGGGACTAGACACTACTGAAGAACTGCCAAACCTCCAGGTAAGCAGCAGTTCTTTAGCAGCATACAACAATAAATACAAGTTTTCAGGTTGGGATGTGAGGCAGGATACAACCGCTGCTTGGAACAGAACAAGAAAAGCGTGCAACTCTGGGCATTGGCATTTGGTGAGGGCACAGAGCTAGATTTAATACCTCTAATGACAGCAAGTCCTTCTAGCATCATGGTGCTCTCCTCCACTTCTTCTCCAGAAAGGCAGGACAGTTCTCTGCTGTCCTTATGCATGTGCATCATCCTGTATGATTAGTCTAGGAGGGCCTGGAACGGGAGTGTGGGTATTGCTTGGCTCCCCACAGGGAGTGCAGTTCTCTCAAAGCAGCCAACCTCTTCCCACAGAGGGAAGTCCGGTGGCCCAGTTCCACAGAGCTCCTATTGTCTGGAAAGCACATGGTGCAGCAAATATAAGTAACTCATCAATTCTGGGATTTCAGCAAGCGCGTCCATGATAAGCGTAACTAACAAAGGCTCATTTTCCACTTGTCTGATTCCCAATCTTTCCCCACCCCCTTTTCCCCATGTGAATCTCTGACATTTAATAAAAGATGAGCTGCTTGGCCTCCTCCCTCAGCATGGTGCTAACAGGGGCTCTCCCATTCATTCCCCTGCCACCTGTTTTCCCCAAACTTGTAGGAACATATCCCTCTTTGAGATCTTCACCCTTTTGCTAAATTTGGTTGAAATTGGCCAGAGAATTCAAAAGCTATTAGACACACACATACACCCCCAGAGGCAGTGTGATCATACAAGACTCATTTCCTTAGGATATTAGGCAAAAATGCCTAGTTGAAAGCTTTTTGATGTTGGGTGCACCTTTCTCCATTTCCTGGTGCTGCGTGAAACACCAGGGAGAACCAAAGACATCACAAGTAAAAGCCCATCCCCAGAAGACTGTTATTATCCTTGTTTCTAGAGCAACTCTTGGATGTATATCAAAACAGAACCTCCTCCCCCTCTGGGGTTTGCTCAACCTATGCAGATCTGTGGGTGGCATCTCTTAATGATTGTTCTCCACAGGTCCTGCTAGCAACACTGCCGATGCTGGGCTGCATATTTTTAGCTCACTGTTTGAGTCAGTTAATGCTATTGCTCATATCACTCTCATTGACTCCTGTGTGAGCCTGGTCATTAGAAGGAACATTCCACTGGTTACTCCAGATAGACAAATCAATTTACAAACAGCAACTCTCAGCCTTTGATATATCAGGGACTTTAACTAAGTCAGACAGTCTAAGTTATTAAGAGGAAATGATGGAAACTAAAACCATCTTTCTGAAGATTTAGCATCATCTATGTAAATACTAGCAGGACTCTGTCACTCTGGTCATTCTGTTGCTAACTGCAGGTGAAATACAGCCACAGTGGCACTGGCACATCAGGCAAGATGGAAAGAGAAATGAAAACCAAATGGACTAATTAGCCAGATGAGGCCTGAATCTGGAAATAAGCATGATGTGAATGTGTGATGTGCAGCTGGTCCAGCATGACTCGTTTTGGAGTTATCGTCTGTGCTAGAAGGGACTGGTACGAGAGCCGTTATTGAGAGGTTATTTCAGACAATTTCCACTTGTGGTCAAGCCCTTAGACAGACAAACTTCGATGAAGGTTTTGATTTCTGCTGTAAGGCATGTTTTCAGATATTTAGCTCTAAGGTAGCTAAAATCTAAGCCTGTTCATAGCAGAATTATTTTAAGCCCTTAACCCCAGAGTCATGAACCAATTACTGATCCAAAAACCATATCCTCAACTCATTTCACATTTAAATCCCTCCCTCTGGGAGATGCTGAACTATCTCAGTTCTCATTTGTTTCAATGGGAGTTGAGGCTGTTTAGCAGAATACAGGATCAGACCTGCACAGTCAAAAACTGCTACCGTACCTGAAGAACCAGCTTTAAAATGAGGAGCACAGAGTCTGGGTCTGAGCTGGGAGCTGAATCCATAGAGGGAGGCAGCAGATCCATGCTCCAGTTAATTATATTAAATGATACCTTCTAGTAGATACACAGATCACTTTCTCTACTGCTGCTGCCACCTCTGTGCCAATTATGCTAACTATTGGTTTCTTTTCAAAGGCAGAAGCAAAAAGTAACACTCAGTTGAAACTGCAGGAAGAAACTTAAGTGGGCAGAGGGTAATGTTCTGAGCTAGAATCCCACCAAGGTTCTGGAATGAAGAACCCCTACTCTGGCTGTGAACATCACAGGAGCACTAAACCCACAGTGGAGCTAGTCTTGAGCTTGGTGTGTTGTCTGAGAAGGCAGCATCTCTTTCAGCACAGTATTTTCAGAACAGTCTTTGTTTTCCCATTCTCTGTCTTCTTGAATTGTGTTCTTCAGATAACCACACCACAAATGGAGAACTATTAAACCACAAAGATCTAATTTAAATTAACATTAGTAATCTAGCTTAAACCCACAAAACCAAGGAAATGCTCCAAAGCTGCTCTCCCACCATAAGTCAGTGCACATTGCATGTGAGATAAGAATGCTGCACTTTTTATTTGGTAAATTTAAAAACCACCTCTTGGGCGACCTCTCGGTATCTCTTGCAGCTGCAGCACAGACAGCTGAGGTGGGTGGATGCAACCACAAACCTGAAATTTCCCAGCTTTCATTTTTAATTCAGTTCCTTAAAGTTCTTGGAGGGAAGGGAAGGGATGGGCTTTGGGGTTGTATTTTTTTTCTTTTTTGGTTTCTCTGCCAATTTAAACTTCTTTTTATTATGCTCAGTGCTATGTTTAGGCCTCTCTCCAAAGACTGTCTCCCAAAAATTAAGAGACAATTTTATTACTACACAGAGGAACTTCAAAAAGGGATCTGATAGTGGGGGACTTTTCAACCTTGTTTAATGAGATCTAATGACTGGAACTTGCAACTAGACATATTCGACCTTAAATTAAGATGTAATCTTCTAGCTGTGAGGGCAATGACATACTGGAACAATTTCTCATGAAAGGTAGCCTCACTATTGCTCAGAAATGTTATACTGAAATGAGATATCATTCTAGAAAACAGTATCTAATTTGGGACTGGGTGAAGGTCTAGGGGCTGGAAGCAGATAGAAGGGAAAGGGGATGAGATCAAGCTGGATGTTTATCTGGGGTTTAGGGCTGAGAAAGTCTGTATCACCCCACGTATTGCTGCCTTTCCCTGGCTCCAACGAGAAGACGACTGCTCACCTTGCTCTCAGTGCTCTGCAACCCCATCCCATGCTCCCACAGCTTTGGCAAGAGGCAGAAAGCAGCTTTTCCTCTGATTTCTTCTCCCTTCAGAGAGAGCAGAGTCCTTCTGGGAACATCTAACCTGAGTGCCCCTTATTGCCTGATTGTAGCTGAAATCTCTTTAGACTCACAAAGACAGAAGTCCTTTTATGTCTCTCCTTTAGCTGTCCTGGCAATACATCTGCATTTGCAGGGAAGGCCACCACTGGTATTCCTGAGGAAACTGGTTTCCTTTGGAAGTATCAGGGACTGCAACAGGGCTCAGAGCTGAGATGGCAAACAGGGCCGGACCTGCACTCTCCTACTCTTTCACTTCCTTGGGAGGTTCTCCATGCAAGGCTCTAGTGTGCAGCTCAAGCAGCTGGGCTGGGTGAGCGTGCAGCCAGATAGACAGCCATTGCACAAATGTGTTTCTTCTTCAGGATGGAAAAAATCCTTGGTTCCCCTCTGACCTGGTTTCAGCTGGGATAGAGTTAATTGTCCTCCTAGTAGCTGGTAGGGTGCTATGTTTTGAGTTCAGTATGAAAAGAATGTTGATAACACATTGATGTTTTCAGCAGTTGCTAAGTAATGTTTAGTCTAAAGTCAAGGATCTTTCAGCTTCTCATGCCCAGCCAGAGAGAAAGCTGGAGAGGCACAAGAAGTTGGGACAGGACACAGCCGGGGCACCTGACCCAAACTGGGCAGCGGGGTATTCCATACCACGGGACGTCACATCGAGTAAATGAACTGTGGGGAGTGGGGACGGGGGGAATTGCCGCTCGGGGACTAACTGGGTGTCGATTGGCGGGCAGTGAGCAATTCCACTGTGCATCATTTGTATGTTCCAATCCTTTTATTATTACTGCTGTCATTTTATTAGTGTTATCATTATCATTATTAGGTTCTTCTTCTCTGTTCTATTAAACCATTCTTAACTCAACCCATGAGTTTTACTTCTTTTCCCAATTTTCTCCCCCATCCCATTGGGTGGGGGGAGAGTATGTGAGCAGCTGTGTGGTGCTTAGCTGCCGGCTGGGGTTAAACCATGACACCCTCCAGGGAACACCCCGCAGATCTGACATCAGCCTAACGCATGGTGCAGGACTTGACCAATTTCATGCAGTGCTTACAGGGACGGACACACAGTACAGCAGTCTGTCATGGATGCTGTCATGTCAGAGAGAGCCATGACAAAGGCAGCAGGCTGGTAAGCAAGTGGTGAGCTTTCACCCTCTCTATCACTTTTCTTTCCCACCTCAGTCCTTCAGTGCATCCAAAATGAGACATTGTTTTTGCCAAATGCCTTTCTATATCTCACTGTTCTCCATTCCTGGGCCTGAAGGCTAAGTTTGCTTTGGACAAAACATTTAGGAGCACAGTAAACGCCTCAGAAGCAGTGACACCACAAGCATTGCTTGAAGCCATCTCCACTGCTATAGAAATTAAGTATTTGTGGTTTATTTTTAAAATACTTTCTTTTAAAATACTCTCTTCTAAAAAACTACTTAAAATAGTGGAATTTTCTCTGGGTGCTTCCATCTTTCCTCCCTTTACTCTGCTTTGTGTCTTGTTTGGTTAGAAACAACAGCAGCTTGGTTAAAGGCAAAACCACTGCCTATGCCCTGAAAGGGAATATTGCTGAGAGCTGGAGGCCCCCACCAGACTATTTCTTCATTTATCTGACCACAATTTCCTGTGGAAGGAAAAAGACTGAAAAGCTTCTCAAGGTCACAAAGATCATAAGAAGCCTGGACTTGGCCACACATGCATGTCTGGTCCTCAAGAGAAGCAATTATCAGCCCTTCTCACCAGGGAGACCACAGACTGATTGACACATCCCACCCTATACCCCTTGCCCAGATACACAGTCCCATTCACTCTGATCTGTACACGTCCAGCAAGTCTGATACCTTCCTGCAGCACCATATTCACTTCACAAGGGTAGAAGAAAAATGTGGATTTCCTGCAAGTAGCATTAGGAGTATCCAATGAACGTGGTAGCCATCAGGGACACCGTTCATCTAGCCTGAGCCTGCTCCTAAGGGCCACAGAGAGATCCAGCACCCTGCTGCTCAGGAAAGATATGGGGGTGAGTTTCCAGCATAGAATCATAGAATCATTATGTTGGAAAAGACCTTTTAGATCATCGAGCCAAACCATTAACCTAGCACTGCCAAGTCTACCACTAAACCATGTCCCTAAGTGCTACATCTACGTGTTTTTTAAATAGCCCCAGGGATGGTGACTCAACCACTTCCCTGGGCAGCCTGTTTCAATGCTTGACAACCCTTTTGGTGAAGAAATATTTCCTAATATCCAAACTAAACCTCCCCTAGTGCAACCTGAGGCCATTTCCTCTCGTCATATCACTTGTCCTCACTACAATCTCCTTTCAGGTAGTTATAGGGAGGGATAAGGCCTGCCCTCAGCCTCCTTTTCTCCAGACTAAACAACCCCACTTCCCTCAGCCGCTTCTCATAGGACTTGTTCTCTAGACCCTTCACCATCTTCACTGCTCTTCTTTGAACACGCTCCAGCATCTCAATGTCTTTCTTGTAGTTGGGGGCCCAGTTCTTGAAACACAAAGTGGCAACTTGTCATCACAGGTGATGACATCTTGAGCTGACCTCCATTCCCTTCTCTGCATGAGTCCAGAGGACAGGTCCGGGTCACTGAAATGGGACTCCTGCTCTTGGAATACCCATGCCTGGAGTCAGGGATACCCAGAGGACTGTGCAGCAGGTGCTGACATAACAACCCTAATTTTGAAGCAGGATGCAGTGTGTTGGCTAAGGGCCAGCAAGAATGCTCAGAAAAGACAAAACCCTGCTCACTGACTTCTCAGGGTCCAGGAGCACTGGTTGGTAAATAGTCAGCAGTTACCAGTGCAAGGTGCCTGGGACAGAAGAGCTGTGCTCTGCTCAAGCAGGGATGGAGCATCGGAAGACATCTGCTCCTCCCCCAGGTACCTGCTGGAAGCACCAGCAATGATAGATTATGTCAGCGCAAAAGCATTCACCTTACTCTATCTCCTCCGTATGCAAATGTCAACCAGACCTGGAGAAAGGTGCCGCACAGGCTGTCAGTAACCACCTAACCTCACCCCTGATACGAGGCACGGGAGCAGGGAGGAACAGCAAAATAACCTGGTAGAGGCAGAGAACATGTGCTGGGGGAGCTCCACATAGCCCTGTGCAGCAACACTGGCCCATATCACTGCCACCCGATGGGCACACACCTCACAGGCACGGAGGGCCAGCAACAGTCCTGATTCACTAATCCACTCAGTAATGTGTGTATGTATATATATATATATGTTAGTGCCAGAAGGATTCAAAATAGGAGAGGTAAAATGTCCCTGCTGATCAGAAACACGTTATTCTTTTAAACAGACCTTCAGGAATCGCAGCTTTTGTATTATCTAACAGGGAACACACTTTCTTGTGGAGGTAGTCAGTACCCCAGGGTACACACATGCCATGTGTTGGACTCATTTTAGTGGTTACAGAAAAGAACTGCTGCATTAAACTAAATAAATGGCCCAAGCTCAGGTTACATGATCTCTCCAGGCTGCTTTCACATACACGCACCCTCCCCCAGACCCTGGCCTCTTGCTTTTCCCTCCTGAATGGAAATGCTGCTTCTCCCTCACCACACCTCCAGCTGCCTTCAGGACTCTGCACACCTTTCAAATATTTTAAATACCAGATTAGATTTCTTACTTTTACCAGCTACAGCCATGCAAACTGAATGATATTGCATGGGATTCCTATCAGCTGGACTTCTGTGGAGGCAGAGCTAAACCAAGATGAGCACAAAAGGCAGGAAGGGATAAAAAACAAAGGGGACAGTTTTAATCAACAGACTCAACATCTGAAAACATAATGGTATAGGGAGAGAAACAGTTCTTGCTTTTGTGTTTCACAGGGTATCTGTAGAAAAAAGAGGCCCTGATGGTTTGGTTTGTCCTAGACAGATGCTGCAGCTTTTGCTCTTCTGTTTTTTGAAGTAAGATTTGTCTCCTGTCATGACATGCTGTCCTCCTGGAAGACATCAGGGATGTCTGGACAACTATCAGGAGAACCATGCTGGTGACTCAGTACAGCTGGAAAATGGGTAATGGAGAGCTGGTGACTCCACCTGGGAAGACCTGGACCTCACCACTCTGCCCATTCCAGAAGTCCCTGCCATGCAGAGTTGCCACAGGACATCAATGTGGACAACAGCTGCCCTCCCGCAAATCCCCATAATTCAGCCCAAACCGCCTGTGTCTGTGGTTTGGACCAGCCCTTTCAGCCAGTAGGCAAAGTGAGGAAAAAAAGCATAAGGTGGTGTTTTGTTTTTCCAATTTGTAACTATTAAATATATACCAAATATATAAAACACTCGGAATACTCTGCGAAGGAAATTACCCTTACATGGATTTATGAAGTGTTTTAAATATGAAAGAATGCAAACCAGCAGCATAAAACCAACAAAGCACAAAAACAAGGAAAAAGAAGAAAAAAGTCTAGGGTGAATAATGAGAAGAGGAAATAGATTCAGGCCTATCCATACAACAACAGCCCAGCAATGACATCTCTGCCTTGAGATCTAGCAGTTAGTCAGAGCTCCTTCCATCACCTTCTGTTACCCCCTATACCCGGGATTTCTTTTACAAACAAATATGAAAACAATCTCCAAACCAGTTACATCTAAGCACCATTTCTACCAAAGTAACAGAACCTGCTCCTATTCTGAAAGCCCTGAATTTGAATTTGTAGAAATCTGTGGAGAAGAGTCAAAATAACTAGTAAGTGTAGACAGTAAATGTCTGGCTGACCTGAAAACAAATGTCTGAAACAATCAGATAACTCCTGCAGAATTTTTCGGTCCTGGTGCTGCTCAAACCAGTTCAGTTAGAGATGGCTTGGAGGTGCTCAGAGATGACACCTTTATATCTGCAGGTGGAGGAGAAGCATTGCTAGTGGCCTTTTGCTAAGCCAGCTCCACCAATTCCTATTATGCTGGTAGGAGACAAGCCCTTAATTACCACCACTTCTCACTTTCCTGGCTATTTTCACTGCTTTGCTGGATGTAGGAAGACTGTCATAAATGTTAATGAAGAAAAAAAGAAGTAGGGAAATGAGGAATAGTCATGGAGGCTTCACAAATCACACAAAGCCCTCAGCATATGAGGGCATGTCATCATTTTACGAACTGTCTGCAATCCAGTTTAGAGCTTCTGATACTGTGAGAAAGGAAGGAGCCAGTTCAGGATCCTTCCTTAAAGGAAGAAAAAAGAAGAGCTGGAAGCAGGCAAGAATGTCTTCCAGTAACACATGCCTTTAGAAGGATCCGATAAATCTTGGCCTGGATTTATTTGAAAAGGAAAATTCACATAAAGACACTCCCTTGATCAACATAGCTTGAGTGGCTTATCTTTAAATCAAACCCAAAAGCTCCAAGGCACACATCTTTGAAATCTGAGCTTTAATGGCATTAAGAGACTCAGAGACCACCAGTTTCAGACTCAGATCCTGAAAAGCAGGACTTGAACCAAACTGGTTGATTGTATCCAGAACAGCATTTTTGTTTTCAGCTTGGGGGAGGCTGGAGAGCGAAGGGTCAAGCAGGACTGAGATTTATTTACTGGCACTGAAAAGTAAACATCAGGCATTATACTGATAACAACCTGGCCCTGACAAAGGCCACTGGCAAGGCACATTCTTGAGGAGGAAGAGTTTTGGTTGCTATATTTCTGCTTTGCTAAGGGGTAGACAGTAAAGCAATTACATTCTTAAGAAGTACAGACAAGACTGGGAGAGAGCTGCCCCGTGTTTAAAGTGGCAGTAGTTGCTAGCAGAGGAGGGAAGGTGGAGGGGTGGACAATGGCTGCAGCCCAGCGGAGGCAGAATCTGGGTTCAGCTCTCTGCCAGCCCCTCTTTATTTCCCTGCTTCATATAAACAGGACAACAACTCCAGTCTCCAAAACCCATTAGAGAAAATGAATGACTCATTAGAGAGCTCAGTTAGCCTTGCCACAGAGCTTCAGTGTGAGAGCTTTGTTCTCACCTGCATTTACACACAGTTACACTCTTCTGTAGTCTCTATTCATTCATCCATCCCACTGACATGAGTAGGAAAGAAGCTTACTCCAGAAAGGGATTTCAAGGAAAATCCTTTCTGCGTAGGCTTAGAGCAAAGAACTGGGAAGGACTCTATCAGGGGAAGAAAATAGGATTGAAAATCCTTATGCTGGGAGGCTTGGGAAGAGCAGTACAGACCTTGGCTGGGCCCTCAGGAACATGCACCCACTGCCTCATGGGAAGCAGCAGCAAGTGCTGGAAGCATACCAAAAAACCTGTCTCCATTGGATAATGCAAGGCAGTCCCCAAAGCGTCATCATTTTATTAGCCAGCTCCTGCTCCTTGCTCACCCGCTGTGTCTCCAGGCCCGAGCACAGAACTATCCCAAAGCGGCTTTACTGCCGGGGAGCCGCTGCAGCAGGCGGAGGTGTGCCCAGCCCCCCGCAGTGGAGAGAGCTGCAGGAGGAAGAGGAAGGTGTCTCAGAGGTGCAGAACGGGGCTGCTTCGGACACCCTGCACCTCCCAGCCTCCCCCAGAGCACCTGGTGCTGGTGAAGTGAGGCCAGGCTCACACTGATGGGCCCTTCCCATCTCCCAGACCACAGGGCAAGGGTTCCTGATGCAGGAGGACGGCAGGGTGTCAGAACATCTGCGAGGCTCTGCTGACTCACTCTTCCCCCGGCAGCTCCCCTCCGGGATCTGGGAATACCACGCCACGTGGGTCCAGCTTGAGAAACATGCTGATGGGACGTTCTCTGCCTTGGAAGCAGCCGTGTTTGGGGCTTATCATTGGTGGCCACACCCTCAAGCCACACATGTTGGCAGATCCGTGCAACCTGTTAGCCAGGGTATTGAGGCATATCAGCATCCCAGGAGGGGTGCAATGCTCCATCATCTTCCTCATCCTAACATGGATAACCCAGAGTTGCCCCGTTTGCATTTGATAGTTGTCCCTTTGCATCCTGTGAATCCATCCTCTCAGCAAAGTTCTCCTGCCCTAGACTAAAATGTCCTGTGTTCGACACGTTTCTAAATTAGCTCCATCCATAGCAGGGACAGGCCAGTACTGTGGAGATGGGGAACAGCTTCACCTCCTTAGATCACCATAAGGCAGGATGGGAAGGAAAGCCTTAGCATTAAAAAAGCTAAATGGGGCACTGAGCAGCTCGGAGGTGCTCTCTTTATGCTGACATTGCTATTCAGGGTTCAAAATGTTTTCCTAGCACAGTAACCATTTGTGAGAATCTGGTATAAAGGACTCAGGTGATAGGCAAGCTGCTTCTATAGCATCTTTACACTCTGGATTTCATTTTCCCACTATATTTAATTTTTAATACTTCTTAAGTGCATTTAACTCTTCTTAAAGGACATTTCATTTAAAGAATATTTAATACTTATTAAAGGAGAGTCTCCTGTTACTAAGTATACCAAAAGTCAGAAGTTTCAGTAGCTTTCTGAATCCCCTTGCTCAGTCACAAACATTCAGGACACCACAGATCTCATTTTCAAACAGGAGCATTAGGAGGATACCAAAGTGCTGCACTAAAGCTGCCAGGAAGGATGCTGGCAGTAATCAGGGTGAGCGGCCAAATGCACAAAAAGGACAGCTGCAGAAAGACCTCCTGCCTGAAAACTGAGTTTCTTGTTATAATACACACGCTTTTCTCAGGTGCAGGTGTAAATGGCGGGGCAGTAGGGGCCTGCAGCCTTAGTCCTTATGAGTAAGGGCACAGCCACATGCAGAAGACTGAAAAATTACTATTTTCTTAAGTGTGCAGCTGTAGGGAAATTTCTTATGTTCTCATCCCAGCCTGCTTCCCTTTACTTGTGGATTTAATCGTTTACATTAGAAAAACTTCTGAACAAAAATACTAAGAGGTTTTAAATGCTTAGTTCTCCTAAAACAGGGTGATGGCTCACTGAATGCCCTTTGTTGTCACAATCTTTTTATCTGCTTCGTATTTCTGATTTTCTTCATTTTAAGGAACTTTAACGTATAGCACGGTTTGATAAATTTACGTCTCAAATTACTCTAAGAATAAGCACAATTTAATACTTTGTATATTATTTGCAGATTTTATTAACATTTGATGACAATGTGTCTTGGCGGGGAGCCCAGAATGTACAATGCACCTGTCAAAAATGAAGAGGCCTTTATACCCATTGCTTTCCATGTGACGTCTACATTAATCATCACAACTTGCTGCTTTTTTTTTCCCCCACAAAGAAACCTAAATACTGGGTTTGGACTGAGTGCCGTTGAAGTTATTTATGGGTGCCCTGATAGACCAAACTGCTAGCTATATGAGTGGACTTTACTGTAATCTGCAAAATGGATTGGCTAGTATCACCAGTACCTTTATATAGTTTGCCACCCGTTTCAGATGAAAACAGAGGGGAATTTAGCTTGACAGAGCAAAACGCCTGGGAAAAGCAACAGAGTATTTGTGATGGTCACTTCTGCATGGAGAAGCAGCTCTCCTGGCTGCTGCTCTCAATGGCTGCATTTCAACTCAATTCCATATTCATATGTTTGGGGTAGGGGGGTCTTAAGGTTCAAAAGCACCAGTTATTTGGTAAAGTTCCTGCCTACAAACCAAAAGTACCTCTCAGTTTTCCCAGTGATAGCAAACTGGGCTACCACATAACCAGATTCAGCGAACACTGATAAGACTAGGTATGGCAAAAACATCTCAAAGAACTCCACCAAAGCAGGTCTGTTCCCAAGAGCACATTTTCTAGTACTTGCCTAGAACAGGTACTGGGGTTTCTACTGTTTTATTTGTGTGGGGCAACTCTGCAGAAGTCTAAACCTGAAGAAAAGCCACCACCAATGCAACAGTGCTGTCAAGTCCTAGACTGAGTCTATGAAGTCAGCAGAGGCATGGCCGGGATCTGCAGCCCTGATTGCTCATCCCAGCCAGTGTTGGATAAGAAAGAAAAATATGCGCTGTCTCATTGTGCACCATCTGAAAGGCAGGTTGCTGTAGATGAAATATGGAAAGTAGCGGTAGGAAAAACCTGTGATATTTCAACATTTTTTTGGCTACAGAGACCACACGGCAACAGCCACTGATATGGAAACACCCCAAGGCACTTTTTTTCCCCTGGGCTTCTCCAAAATAATAAAGACAGCGTTGACAGGTGACAAACCGCAGTCTTCCATACTGAAAGATGAACGAAGAAAATAATGATGTCAATCCATGCTGCATCTCCTTCAGAGCAACGAAGCTGAAGGAGCAAAAGCACTTGCACAAAAGGCCAACACGAAACAGGGAGTCTCTGTTTAAACAAACAATTGCCCTTTATCATTGTGTGTTTTGACATTTCTTTTTGAACATTTACAATCATTTTCTATTATTAAAAAATGCAAAGCTCAGAGTTAGTCCTGTAAGCTGTCAACATAAAAGAACCATTTCTACTTGCTTTAGCCAGCAGCATGCAGGAGTTTAAGGTATTATTAGTTAATGTTTCATATTTTGATCCTAAAAAGCCCAAGAAGCATCTGAGGTTGTGGAAAGCTCAACCTCAGCTTCTCTCTTTAACTTAATATTAGGTACCTGCACTGGTACAAATGGTTCATGCTGCTGTCAGATCAGAATGGTGGATTTTTATCTTCCCTTTACAGGCCTGCAGATACTACCAGGAAAGGGACAGGCTCTGGCAAGAGAAAATCTCCGATCTGTCCTTCCATCACCTTCCTGTTCTCCCACATAGAGAATCTGGACTTGCATGTATTCCCTGTAATGCTGCTGGGGTAACAGGGAAGAGCACTCCCTCCTTTCCCCTCCACCTCAGCTTTCCCTGCTAATCTCCCTTTCTTTAATATTTTATTTTATTTACACAAATTCCTCATGATTTTTTTAATCTTTCTGGACACTGCTGAACTATGTTTTATAAAAATGTTTAAGGAAATCTCAGTTCTGTTTATATATATACATATAACAAAATGCAGTAGGTAGCGCAAAATAAACTTTCCCATAATCCTTATAAATCTGTCTAGTTTCAGAAAATTGTTCTGCGTGGGAGAATGGTGAGGTCACTCTAAAGTCCTAATTGCCAAACTCCTTTGGCAATCTTTCCCACCTTCTCCTTGTCCTCACCCCTCTGCTCTCCTTCCCCAGTCCGCTCTGTCATCATTCCCGTTGTTCCTTTATTCATTTTAATACTAATTTCAGTGCACCTGGAAGGAAACACGCATGATGGCAACCTGAAATAGCAATAATGAAGACCATAAAGAAAAGCATGTGGCAAGTCTGAGCACTAAAGAAGCCCTGCTTGTAGCTCAGTGTGTATTTTGTCCTGAACAGAAGACCTTTTCTCACCTATTAGCACAAGGGAATTCAGATCATGATTTCCAAGAGCAGTGGCACTACAAAAGATAAGAATATACAGCAACTCCTTCTTAGCAGGTTTCCATTCTTAAGCTTTTTCTAGAAGCTGGAAGAGCAGTGCTTAAGGCCCACATTCAGTAAATCCCACTGCATAAATAATACTGCTGAAAGCATAACCAAAGCTCTGTTGTGCTATCATACTACAGAGCCAATAAACTAAAACAACACTCATGAAATCACTTAACCAAGAGGAGCTTTCCCAGTCTTGTTTCATTAGAAGAATGGCATTCAACTCTGATCCCAAAAAGCAGCAATCATGCTACAGTATTAATAAAATGAACTTCAGCAGACGCAGTTCCACCAAAAAACATGCACTGAGGTTCTCTTAAAAAAATTCCCCAGCTAGCAATGTAAGGAAAAATATGTGTAATGCCCTGATATAACTGACAAGAAAAACAGAGAAAAAGATTTATAGAGTAAATTCATTAAGCTTTCAACTCACATTCCATCGTTCTGGAGTCCAACTCAAATTACTGTATGAAAGCTCTTTCTCATGGAACTAGATGAAATTTAAGATTACTTTTAATTACAAAGGGTGTGGGAGAATGTTTTCATGGGAGACAAATACCTCTACACCTCTTACCAGTGTGGATTTAAGAGGTTCACAACAAACAGAAACTGATTTATGAGCATTGGGGCATCATTGTGTCAGGCTGCAGCATGGCCTAAGACTTAATTTCTTTACTTTTACTGCCACATATATATCTTTTGCAAGTTCTAATTGGAAATTAAAATTGCTGAACTTTTATGGGAGGAAAGTTTATTACTACTAATGGTTTTCAAAACTAGGCTAAAGAAAAATATTAAACATGGTGATGATATGTTCTTTTTAATTTAAATTTAGTTGTACTTCCAATAACTTTTTACATAAATCATGGTACTGCCAAATTGTTTCTCTGGTTAATCAAATGTATCCTGTTTATTGAATAAATAGTGGTCTCAACCTTGCTTTTATTTGGGTATGAACAATTGTGTAGGAGCTATTAGCTCACACACAGGTTGCAACCCTTCTTTTTATCAAGATTATCCAAGTCTGCAAAGAGAAACCCTTTCTAATATTGCCTGTAGCCCTGCCAAACTTTAACCATTTCTGCTGAAGCTTTCCATGCTATGTACTGATATTTTTTTCCTAACCAAATGGCTCAGCAACTTCAGAGGAAAAGGGTTAAAACAAAGGAATAAAAAGCCCCAGCAACCTGTCATTAAAGACAGATAACACAATACATGCGCCAAGGGGTCAGCTGTAGGTTAACTGTGACATTTTTGAACATCCAAGCACTTGACTTTGCAGAAAAATAACCATCTCCTTTTCAGGTAGCTCATGTTTGTATGTAACAAAATATAAGCATGTGCCAATGTGCTGAGCATTCATTTGCACACATTCACACCCAGCTGTAATTGATAGAAGAATAAATGAAATCCACCAAAATTTAAAAAAATACAACTTTTGCACACACAAGCACAGAGCATCTTTCTTTGAGATGTGGACGCTCTGCATATGGAAGCAAGATAAAAAGAAGCCGCCATCTGAGGTTGATGAATTATCAATTGATGTACAATTTAAACCTTAAACTATTTTCCTTTTCTGATGGCTTTTGCATAAAGGTGTAAAATATGACTGCACTCTACTCTGAGAGTCTTCAAATGGCAGAGGGAACACTAGGAAGTGATGCCAGCCCAGAAAGGTAACAGCAGCTCTGGTGAGACAGGTAGTTTGCCACCTCTGAAAGGCTGGCTGCAGCAAGGGGTTGGAGGCTTATGAGAACAAGGTTTGGAGGGTTATGAAAAGACCTCATGATAAAAAATTCATGTCAGTTATTGCTTTTTCAAATTCAACAGGCAGGAACAAAAGAACAAAAGAGAGCAAAATTCTTCAAGCATGACTTGGGCTGCACTAACCCAGCCATAGTATGCTAATACTTATCTCTATGCATCAAACATTATTTATCACTGGGTCTTCTAAATATAGTACCCAGGCTAAATTCTGTAGACAACCTTCTTGCTCTCTAACTTCTGTCTTCCATCCTATTTTCAACTTTTACAAAGGGGTGGAGAAATGCTGTAGAAAACACCATGATGTAATTACAGGGTCATTAAATCCGGCATAAGTCACTGCTGGCACTGTGTCCTCCTCCATGGCTGCTTGCTCTTGCTATCTGCCCTGTGCCAGCGCTCTAGTTCTGTGGCTGAGTTGTGATCCAGATCAGGGAACTGATCCAGCTGAAAAATAACTGAACCAATAAAATGGTAATGTCAGCACAAGAGAGAGGAATGGGGATGAAGAGCAACAGCAGGCAGTGGCTGGGAGGTGGAACCACCCTTTTCAGCAATACAGCAGACATATGCCAGATTAAAGTAACCGTATAAATACAATTTAAGAGTTGTTAAATCACTCCAAGCTGCTGTAATGTGTTCCTTTATAAACGTACACTTCAGATTTGCTTTGCAGGTCCATCACATGAGTTCCTTAGTTTCACTGCCATGCCTCTAAAGGCATTCAGAGAGGATGAAAGACTTCGCTTGTTCAAAATGCTTCACAAAAGCCAGTTATAACTTCTGTGCTGTCTTTCAAAAAAGAACTAACAAGATAACATGCAAAGGCACGGGTTCTTCAGGTTAAGAGTAGTTTTATACCCCTACACTACCAGGGGACTGGATCTTGCTTTCAAGAAACTGCATTTCATGCTGTTATACTTCTAAAGAGGGTATCCCCTTGATTATGGCAGGAATTTAAGGCAGGAACCCAGGCTCTGCCATTCACAGATTTGGATTCAGAAGCCACATCCTCAAATAAAAGAAATTCAGATGAATGAACAGTAAGAAATTATTCATGCAAACAAAACCATCAAATTGAATTGATGTCCAGGTGAACACATGCAAGCACAGGGGATTGTGTTACTGCGCTTCTGAGCTAAACTTTTTCCTTGAACTGAGATGATGATGTTATTTTGATTTTAATTCATTTTCCAGACAAGAACGAGGTCTGCTTTAGTGTTAACTGAAGCTGAGCTGGTACTTCTTGTGAAGCTGTGCTGTATGTCGAGTTACAATATTAAATTGGTTAATAGCATCTTTCAAGTGTCAGTACCTTCATTAAAATGCCAATTAAATTTGCAAGGAGACCATGCAAGCTCACAGGTTACAATTCCCTCATTCTCTGATATTTCTGAAGACCGGATGGCGGCAAAGAGGAACTGGTCATTAAAAGTTAAGCTCCTAGCTTGAAATACTTCTGCTTGAAAATTGCTTGCCTGTGTCACTCTTCACTTGGAAGACCTGTTGCAAAGTAATCCATCTACTTATAAGCACCTAAATAGCAGTCAGTGTTGAGCCACCCGACTAGAAGAGAAACAGCTGCTCAGCTGATGAGTGAAGGACAGCCTCGTCCATTCAGCCCCAGGACGATCAACGCTGCTGAACGCCTGAAGGGACTCACTGAGCAGAAGGGTGCCCAAGCAGTCTTTTCACCACTTACCTAGGGGTGTGACCCACACATCCCCATCAGCTTTCAGATGTGGAGAGAATGCGAAAAAGTAAGAAATAACACATTGAGCCCAATGGCTGCTTCAGTCGCAGAGGGATGGGAAGGGTGGCATGTGGGTGATGCAGGGCTGACACCTAAAGGACTGCAGGCTTGAGGAAGAAGCCTTGTTTGCACTCCACAGGCTGTCACTAGAGCCCAGGTGTGACTTCTTGCATCGTGACATGGCAATTAAAAGTCTCACCTTAAAGTATCACACTACAAAAGTTACAAATCCAGGCATTGGTCATGGAAGGAAGAAGCACTCCCAGAACGGTCACCATGGCAGAGATGATACTGTGGTTTAATCTTCCTAACCAGGCGGGGCAGGGAAATGTGTTATACTCTATAATCAGCTCACAGTGTTAATGCTGTCACCTTCAAAGTTTCCTGGTGAAATCAAGAAAATGCATCTTCATCACAGCCCCGTCATGTTTTGACTGTGACACCCAGCCTGAGTTGCAGGAGGAAGTTTGCAGTTGGGGAAGGGCAGGCTACTAGGTTTACTCCATGGGTCAATTCTAAGGAGGCTGGTGGGGAACAGTGTTCACAGAGGAAGCTCACAGGGGGCTTTTGTTGTTCTTGCACAGCGTTTGGTGTCTACAAATACTTACGAAATACTTAAAATGTCTCGACACAGCACACAGGCCACCACACTGATAGATGTGCAAAAATTAGAATTTCTTCAAGCAATTGGTAAATTAAGACCACGTTCTCTAGCTCTGTAACTGCACAGGAATTTTTGTCAAGCTAAAAATTGAACTTTAAGCAGTGCATTTGAACAGCAGAGAATCAACCACCTATCTATGTAAGACGTTTCAATGGTTACCTATCTTAATGGATGAAGAAATACAAAATAAAATAAAAAACACCATACTGGTAGACTGAATATATCCAGTTTCTAGTTTCCAGATCATTTCCTCTTCTTCCTAGTAAACAATGTGCCTAACATCCACCAAGTCGGGTCTCTCTCGCATAACCTGTCTGAGAATTTAAATAGCCTCAGCCTTCTTGATTCCTCGCTCTGAGATAGGCTTTCCAGAGCAAAAAACATTCTTGTAACTCATTTCTGAACTCACATTGGTTTATCAATTTTTTTGCAATCACTGATCAAAAATGAAACCAATATTTCAGCATGGGTCTCTATGACATCGGTGGTGAAAATCTAATCTCCGTATATCCACTGGTGTTCACACAAAAGTTATATTAACTCCCCCAAATAACTGTGCAGGTGGTAATTATTGACAAGGTTGGTTAATCACTTGGATCCATTTACCTAAATAAAGGCCCATGACGTGTGACCTACATTATTTAACTCATCTGAGATTAAATTTTATCATCTTGTGGGACTGTTCATTTCCCATTATTATTTTATTAACCACTCACTTTTGCAGTTAACACAGTAACAGATACTACTAACATTTTTTCTGTATGACAAAATCAAGATACTGAACAGAAATAGGTAGGCAACAGCAGCAGTAAAAAACCCTGCTTTTTGAGACATTCTCCCAGAAACCCTTAGTACTGGATAATGTTTCTCCATTTTCAAGGACTTGTCTGAGAAATAACATTTAACCAGATTTTATCATATTTAGTAAGTACTACCTTGATTTTATATAATTTAGATTTCATAAACAAAACATAGCCTTATGAGAAATTCTACATCTTGCAGAAACCACATTTTGGAAAAATTACCTTCAGCAAACTATTGAAAACCAGTATCAAATTTCTTTGACAATATCTACTTTCTTAAAAGTCCTGTTGATCAATGCTAATTCTGCTCCTGTCCTATAACATTTACTGAATATGTCACTTATAAGTTCACGTGATTTTATATTAAATTAATATCCAGCTAAATAGGGCACTGCTGCTGATCTCAACCTACTTACCCTTTGTAAATGCTGACCCAACATTTGCGCTACCTCCCGAGTGCCTGGGAACCACCCAATACTTGAAGATTATTTAATTGTCAATGTTGGCTCCAGTACCTCATCAGCTAACCTTGCAGAGCTTCCAGATACAAGTGCTGGAGCTGTAGCAGTTGCTGTTCAACATCTTGGGTGTAGGAATCTAAGCCATTTCAGGACTCCTGTAACTTCTAAAAATATCATGTAACTTTTTTTTTTTTATATAGAAACAAATAATTAGGGAATTCTCCTGTCTTTTCTGTGTTGCTGTGGCCAGTTCTACTGCCCCCATCAACAACTTCTAATGATTTTCCTTATTTTCCTTCATCAGCAATCCTTACTTCATAAATACCAGTAATTTCTAGCCTCATTATCAGTCCCCTATTTTCCTTTTCTTTTTATTCATATATATGACAGTGCATGTTTTCATATGTGTATTTGTTGTATGAGTAGCTTTCATTTCCCTTTTATGCGGGGCTGAAGGAGGGGAAGGGGGTATTGGGTTCACACTGACAAAGTCCTCTTCCACAATTGCAGAACTGTGACTTTTACAGCATCTGCTGAAGTTTTCTTAAACTATTCCCAATTATCATTCACACTGTTTGGTTTAGGGTGGTTTTTTTCTTCTTTTCAAACCACTTTGCTCATAATTTCTTTAATCTTTGGGAAAACAGCCCTTTTAAAGAATCAAGTATATCCATTATACAATTAATGACTCCCAGTGGCCTTCCCTAGCGTGAGATGCCTTGACAGAAGGGAAGTTGAGCAGATTTATTTGCAATGGCACTTCACAAGATCTTGTTTCAATTTCTTGGCCATACTGCTTTCTGGGACAAGTAGGTCATTGCATATAAACAGACGGCACTGCCATCAAGCTTTCATTATCTTCCTCAATTTAAAATACAAATATGAAAAACTAAGTGAAACACTAAATTATTATTCATCTTTTTATAATGTTTTAACACTCCCATTACTGGCCTGTTTTCCATGTCCTACAGATGTGATGAACAGGCAACAGTGAAAACAAATACTGTAAAAGTGAAGGGTGGAGGATAGGAAATAGGATTATTCCCATTTTACCAAAACAGAATTAAGGCACTGAAAGATTAAACGACTTGCTCATAGTCACACAGGGAAACTGAAGAAGAATCTGGGATTGAACTCAGATCTCCCACAACACAGTCCAGTACTTTAACCACAAACCCATTCTTCATCCATAATGAATAGCTCCTGGCATGCACATACCATTAACTAGCCAGGGAAAGGGACACTCTTAGTCAAGACAATATTAACACTTAGTTGCAAAATGGTCGCTGTAGCATCCCTTGGATCTCAGAATTTAACAAAACTGTTTGATGAGATGATTAAGCAATTCAACCTTTAACTCAAGATTGATTTCTCTTATAAAAATGGCAATGATGTAAACTCAGTACAGAGGCTGATACTCTTATTTTCTGGAATAAACACATTCAATTCATATGCTGATGTATTTTAAAAAATGGAGCTCATTTGAAATGGGGTGAAGTTTTTGGCATTCTCAAGTCAATAGTTCATGTAATGTACCATACCAGAAGATCTTCGTGTTCCTGCCAAACTTGCAGCCAGCACAGTCTTTTACTGGTGATAGTTTAACATTACAGCCTTGTGAGAAAGCAGGCATTTCCCATGATATATGGGTAATAATTTTCTTATTGGCAACGTCATTGGAAAATTGCAAAATATTTTGCCTAAAACAGAGGGAGTTTCATCCTACTTTTTGCAGGAATGTGCAGGGGAGGGGGGAAAGATAGAAGGCAATTCTGCAGTTTTCAGGGGATTTCTGTTAAAGGATAGGAAAAAAAGACTTTTTTGTTTGCAAGTGCTAGTGTGTTGCTATCAAGCCTGTGATGTATTACAGTTCCTTATAGGTGCCACAAATTTAAAAGCCTGAACCACCCTTGCTTCAGCTTCTTGAGTTCATTCCTGAGGCACAGCACCCCATTCCAAAACTCTCAGTCTTCAACCTGAAACTCAGCAGGGGAAACAGGGACACATTCCCTCTAACATCACCCCCACCTCCCAAAGCATGACTGAGGACTGATCCCAGGGGACAGCTGTGCTACCGAGAGCAATCAGTAACGGATGTACAGAGGTGGCTTAATGACAGGCTCTGTCCTGTGCCTACTGCATCTCCGGTCCCCATTTGCTGTGTTAAACCATGCAACTGAGATGGCTCTAATTTAAGCCAGATGCCAAATGAGCCCCAAGAAAAAGCAAAGAGCAGCAGTGAAGTCTGACACAGAGGCATTCCAGCAAAAAACTCTTCTTCCTAGACAGCTCAAGGAACCACCACTTCTGCTTTCTGCCCCAGGAAGACTATCTCAGAATGAACCTGCTGAGATTTCTCAGTAGCGTTTGAGAAAAACTTGCTCCTGCTGAAGAGCAAAACTAGCAATGCCACACCCTTGGCATTTGGCCTCTGGCCAAGCAGAAATTTGGACACTAGTGGGAAAACTTATTGCCAGGCTCTTGCTTTGAAGACTTGTTCTCTGCTCAGAAATAGAGGAGAGCCCCAGCACGTGCTTGGAGGAGCCCCGCACTTTAGGGACAAGGTAAACAAGGGAGAGGGCAGGAAGCCCTCTCTGAGCAACCCCTGAGAAAGTGCTGCACAAAGTGACATGTTTCAGCAGTACTGCCAGTTTACCGTGGAGTTCACAACACTGTATAGGTACTCAACTTTTTCTCTTCTCTCAAATGAGGTTTACTTGCTGAGAGAGAAGGCTGTAAAGGAAAGCAGTAAATGTGGCCCCACGTACAGGCCCCTGTGTCCTGCCTGAGATGTGTTCTCTTGCCCCCTGCCTCACATTCCCCCACCGCGGCACCTGGAGGCTGAGTCCTCCTGGGGCAGAGCGGGAGCTGTTACTCATGCCCGGATCCTACGCGCCCGATGCTGCCGGTCAGCATGACTTGGATTCACTGACAAGCTGTGTCTTGTGCTCAGTAGCTGCTCGCACTAAATTAGGCTTGGATTATTAAGTCTTCAAGAGTATCACCAAAACTGAATTAAGACTATTATCCATGTTATGTCTGCCAAAGGTAACTCATCTAAGGTACGGCTATATCTCCTTTTTTGGTTTATGAACTCAGGATGTGTAAAAAGGAAACTTGATTTTATCTCCAATATCATGAATTGGAGACCCTGGAGCTCCTAGCAGAAGAAGTGGCTTCAAACTCCTTCAAAGCAGGGACAAGATTCCCAATGCCAGAGTAGGCATGTATAGATCTGGAGCCTGGTTCTGCCCACTGTGGAAATGAATCTCAGTTCTGAGACAAGCCCCCACCCAGATCCTTGTCTCATGGACCAGGTGCGCAGAGGCCAGACCTGGCCCATGAGGGGAGACAGATGGTTCCCCGAAGTCTGAGTCTTTCGGGGGGTGTCACTGTGTTTTCATTATGAAGGCTCCTGAGTCCTCATCCTAGTCCAAAAAATCTGCAAAACCGGTAGATGTCTGTTCTGTTCCCTTTATGACGATGCAAAGTGCCCATTAGCAGGCTGCCTGTATGACAAATTTGTCACTGCAGCTACATCTGCATCCCAGCACAGCCCTTTTATCCCCTGGCTGCTCAGAGACAGGTCTGTCAGCACTGGGTTGGGGAAAGACGTGTCATCTACTGGAGTGATGCTGTGTCACAGCTATCATCTGTCATGACCCCAACTCAGTAGCACACCTTAAAGCTGTCTGGCTGCAGTTTGAAACTGCATCTGGAATGGGGATGCTCATGGAGAGATATTCCAGGAAAAACACATTAGACAATACTTTTTTTAAAAAATACATGCAGGATTCATAGCTCAGTGCAAAGTTTGCAGCTATAACCCAAAATGCTCAGACAGTAAATCTTGTTGGTGCAGAACCAAGTCCTTGTCCTGGCTCAGCAGAATGTATTAGATTAGGTGGTGGCATGTGCTGCAGGTTTAGGACGAGTTTGTATAAATTTATCTCTGGCTCCCAACTTGGTCAAATATTTCCCCCCTTTCCTCCCAAATCTGACTCTCCACAGAAACTCAGGTAATAAACGTCATCTGTTACAAATTACACAGCATGACTCCCACCCGAGTGCCTCAGAGCTGGCAGGACTGCAGCACTCCGTCTCTGTGGCTCGAGGCAGAAGCATAGCTTATGTATCTCCAAATATTTGCCTGAAAACGCTCTCTTTGGATCAGGTTTTCTGACAGTTGCTTGAATAGTTTTCAAGAAACACCCACCCAGTGTTATTGTGCTATGCAGAGAAAGTCATGCAGTCTAACATTCCAGATTATGAACTCTCCAGCAATATATTCCCCTCTTGGAGGGTCGGACACTGATTCTCAGTGAGGTCGGTATCAATTGTCAGCAAAACTCCACATCCTTGCAGGTTCACAACAGCATCAATGAACTCAGAAACCGGATGCTTTGCACTCATGCAATTCCCATTAACAGCAATAGGAACAGTAAGCACACACATGCACACATGCACGCTTTTTCCCTTTCATTCCTTCCCACAGAGAAAGAAGAGCAAACACCTACTATTTTTTTTAATCTAAGGTAGTCCACTGACCCTTCCATTTTGAGAGCACTTAGCATGCTCTCCAGACACCTGCAAGGAGGGAAATGGAAAACTATCCCATTATTACTCAATGAAGAAAGATGTCCATCTTTCCTTTTCCTCTCTGCCTTTGCTGCAAGATCCATTTTCAGTTTGGCCTTTCTCTTTCATAGAGTTTCATTTCTCTATGTTACACTTTTAACGCAAAAATGAAGAACTGAAGTAACTGCTTGAATCTGCTATGCATAACCTTGGTTTACCCAGGAATGTATTTTGGGGGAAGCAAAAGGGATTACCTTGTTCTAATCTTGAAGCTGTTGCTTTCTCTTGACCATAACATATCATTTCCCTGTCATCTCATATGCATGCAAGTCCACTGAACACAATTCAGCTGGACAGATGCCAGCCCAAAATTAATTCAGACTCCTTGTTAACTTCAGTATTTCACAAACCATGGTGTAAGAGCTAATGAGAAATCAGAATCTGGCGCCATGGCTGGAATGAAATCAAACCATGAAGCTCCTTCCCGACATATTATAAAAATTATAGTGTGGAAAGTGAACTTAATGGTGCAGAGTGCTTAATTGTAATATCAGTAAAGGCTTTGATCTGGATGACTCTTGACATCACAGAATGAGGAAACTCCCTTAATGATTTGAAAAACCACACGAATGGTTGGGGAAGGAAATTTGTTTTATGCGTATATATTAAAAAATGTTATTAAGTCTCAGGGAGAATTTTATTTTGGCGGGGGGAGGATTGTTTGAAAAGGGATCTGTATCACAAAGGCAAACAAAGGTTAGCTTAAAAAAAACAAACAAGACATTGAGGACACTTTTAGTACAATGGAATTACAATGGCCTACTACAACTTTGCTGAGGATTAAAATACATGCACATTCTTAGCAAGGCCTGTGTTAAGTGTGGGGTATCATTCCTTTAGCCCAGAAGAAGCTGTGCCTTAGATGCATCCCCCTGCTCTCAGAGCTCCTTTTACCTCAGGGATGGAGGATGAATATATGCCTCCTTAGCCCATTGGCTGATGCAAGGTAGATCCTTTTCCAAACCAGCTGACTCCAGTTGTTGTGTATGGAAAAAAGAGACATGGCTCCACTTACTCTTCCAAGTGAAAGCATGAGAGTTCCCCCTGATAGAGGCTGGCCAAAAGACCCAGGCAGAGAGGAAGAAACTTTCACCCTAGGAATCAAGCATCAGTCACCCTCCCATCCTCCTTCCCCAGCCAGAGGTCTAAACACTTCAGCTATGCACTTAGCAAGAGGTTATACCTTCAGCTGGCAATGAAGAATAAGCAGTCTTACTAGTTCTGCCCCTCTTATACTGAATCTTCTGCGTATCTACCTTAACGTCAGAGATGACATTTCATTGAGCCAGGTCTCCTGAAAGGAAGAATTTCCTGCACCTTAGGCTGCTGACAGCTGCCAGAGTTGATCTGGCAAGACTTTTTTCATATGCTGATGTGAAAAACAGAACCTTCATTGATGCCAAGACGCAAGAGTGTGATATGTGGCTTAGAAGGAGAAAAGGAAAAAAATACATATATTGGGACAATTATAAAAAAACAAGTCAGAGTGACTCATGATTTGTCTACAGTCTTTCAAGGAGCCAGTGAGGGAATCAGAATTCACAGCTACCTGGTTTCCGCAGCAGTGCTCAGCCTGCTAGGTCAGGCTGCCTCAAGTAAGCCTCCAAAGCCATCTGCCTGGATGGAAACAAATGCAGCCTAGTTTTGAAGAATTAAAACTTACAGCTTAATTCTCTAGGGTATTGTCCTTGCTCAGCCTTGCAGGGAATCTCCTGAGAAACTCAGCTTGGCCTGAGGTTAGGTGGAAGTTTATGTAGATGCAGCCCCCACATGTACTGGGAGAGCCCCTCTATGGCAGGGTCCCAGCAGCAGCATCACGCAGAGGTATCTTGGCTAGATTTCAGAGAGGAAGAAGGCCGGACTACAGGTCACAGTCTTCAGTGGTTCCCCAGGCCTACAGTCTCTGAAGAATTAACAATGCCATGCCCACTGCATGGGGATTCATATTCTTCTCTTACAGACCCAACTTCTACCCTATCAATTAATTTCTAGAAGATTCTTTGGACCTAAAAATAGATACAAACCACAAAAAGAGGAAACAATGCAAAAATTTTCTCCCAAAGCTCACAGTAAATGTAAGCATTGAAGTTTTTTGGCTAGGAAAAGACTTCTTCTTGGGGACTGAATCTACCCGGAGTCAGGATGTGGTACAAGACAATTTCAAGTGAAAACTAGACTAGGTGAGATGTCCTGTTATTTCGTGGACCCAAATACTTTGGTTCTTACAAGAAAGCTCTAGGAGAACAGCTATGAATCTGGATATTATGAATCTGGATATTTTATCTGAGCTGAAAATGGACGCCTCTCAAGTAAAAAAAAAAAAAAAGGCAAAATTTAATTGTGTACCTGCAAAGTCACCTTCCAGGCACTGAAAAAATTCCCATTACATTCAGTCCCTTTGGCACACAGAATTGGACCCATACAACTGTAAACCAGACTAAATATTTGGCTCTTAGACTGCTGGAAAAGTTAGCACAAAAGAGATAGAAATTTCACCCCATCTATTTCACCCCAGCTATAAGCGCTTTCCAGGAAACACATTTAGCTATACTTTGCAGCATGCCACCTCAATAGCTTGGTCATCGTTTTCTTTCCCTTCCTTGCAAAAGCAGTGTGACAAGTGCTGGGCTTGCGGCACTACAGGAACGGCCATCTCAGCTCTGTTTCCCACTATCTCACAGGCAGGTCTGGGCAAGTGTCTGCCTTTCTCCATGCTCTTATTTCCTTTACCGTTTTTTTTTTTTCTTCTTTGTCTGTTTTAGACTGGAATTTCTTTGGGGGCAGGCAACTAGCAAGGCTGGGACCCCTTAGGTATAGCCATATGCAAACAACGTAAGATAAATGCCTCTCTTGCAAAGTACATTAAGTGCAGCGAATTTACTTTTCCCCAGCGGCTGCCCACTGATACAGGAAATCTAATCCTAAATCTCATTAGGTTCTACAAACAATTCGGACTCTTTCCCCAACAAAGTCACCATCCTGGACTGCTGAATGTTTATGTTTTATTTCTCAATTCCCTTTTTCTCTCCATTCCCCCGCCCTTGTGATTTTTCTTTTGGTAAATATTTCTACATTGGAGAAGTCTAGCCAAAAGAGATTTAAAAAAAGAAAGCGAGCAGGAGAGACAGAGTATCAATCATTTACCTTCAATTCCCCAGGGAAGAGGTGGGGAGAAAGAACAGCAAGGTAAAAAGTTAAAAAAGGCAGAACCACAGCAGTGTTCTTTGAAGACCATCCAAATCTATTTCTTCCAATGTTGGGGCCCTTGCAACTAGTGCCAGGACTTGGAAGGAAAAAAAAAGTGAATTTTTCAGCATCAAGCCAAACTACTCAATGTTAATTTGGTTATTTGGCAAAAAATAACAATAATACTAGTACCTGAACTATTGCCATCTGCATCTAAAAGATTCCGGCCAGCCCACTTCCCAGTCCAAGAATTACAGCAGATACCCCTGACTATTTAAAAAAATAGTTTGTTATTTTAAACGTCTATCATATAATAAAGCGTTGCATCGTGTTGGGAATGTATTGACATAGTATCTTATACACAAACATGAGACGAGGTAGGAAAAAGCTATATGTCAATTGTATAAACATTTCAGAGGTCAAATATTGGCTCTCATTTCCTGTCACAAATGCACAGCTTTAATTAAACATTCAGAAAAGTGCTGGTGAGATGACGTATTTTCATTTGTTACCTACAAGATGTAAATGTTAAACAAAGATGTGTCCTCAGATGCCACGTGTGAGAATGCCTCAAATGGGCAGGAAAGGGACACAGCTGCCTCCCAACTAAAAGCTACCGGCAGATCCTGGGGATAGCAACGGGGCAATCCCAATGAGACCACCCCAGCCTTCTCTCTAGTGTAAAGCAGCAATATAAGGAGCTTGCAGAAACCATTTTAGCCAGAGCCATGGCAGGGTCAGGGGAGAGGCACGGGCAGCAGCCAGGGAAGGAGGGAGCGCGGCGAAAAGCAGCGTGCTGTGCTAGGCTGAGCCTGCTTTTCCTGCAGCCAGAAGGGAGCCCTGAGGAGCTGCTGGTCTGAAGAAAGAGTGCTGGAGGGAGAAAGGAGGGGAAAATAAGGTAGAGGCCTCTGCTCACTGCGCACAGACACCACAGGGATTTGCTTCAACCCCAATTCCAGCAGCAGGCTAGGAGACAGTGTACAGCCAGCACACATTCTGCACCTCGGTCGTGTCCCTCAGTCACCATCTCACAGAGAGCCGGAGGGGCGAGCCGTGGGACTCAGCCCCGCTGCCTAGGCTGGCCTGCCTGCCCAGCCGGGATGCTCTGCTCAGCAGCTTGTTAGGCATGTGCTGCTCAGACGCCCACGAGCCAGTTAGACAGAGCTGCCTCTTTAAGATAAAGCAGCAAGACTCTCTCCTTCCACTCCCAGACAATGCGTTGAGTTGCCACTAATTATATTTTGGATGACTCCTGAAAATCATGCCTTCAAATAATTGAACAGTGGTTTAATTCAAAGCCTGATAAAAAACACACTGAAAGGAGAAGGAAGGGTGCTGCTGGAATGTTTATTTGTGCAGGGCTCTTTCTACAGACAGTCAATCCTCTTTTTCAAGCTTTCACTAATGGGCCAGGCAGGTTGGAAATTTTCGTCCTGATTGAAACGCTCTGGGCCACACCATGGACCTATGCTCTTGGCATGAAGCAGAACCTCGTCACCCCTTTGAGACCTCAGGGAGGACCAGTATCTCACCAGGCTCTTTCCCTCTAGACCAGACTGTCAACATAAGGTCATGATGCAGCCAGCTCATAGCATGGGCTAGAAAATAGGCTAGGGATTGTGAAATAGATCGCAAATTCTCCTAAATTCTCCTCTTTTCTCTCATGAAAGCCTTTCACACACAGGAAATACTGGGGGATTAACCTGTTCTCCAAAGAAGGGAAAAGCTTGCAATCAAAAGGAGCTCCCTGCGTACTTGCCCCTTATCTCAGCCCCTCCCATAGAAAGGCCAGGCAATCTCCATAAAAAATAACCTGCAGAGCAGAAATCTGGCATATATGGGTCTTGTGGCCTTGCAGTGACATAGCTGTGAACCGGCAGCACCAACCAGTGCCTGGGGCCCAGACTAAAAAGCTTTGTCCGAATGACACCGAGGGTCAGGACTGATATAAACACAATGGAATTTTTACTGATTAAGGCCTTTCCTCCCCACGCTGGATATAGGATTTCCTGTACTGAAGCATGTTTGAGTATATTATTTCTATGCCAGGGAAGGGAAAACGCTCTCACTCACTGAGAAGAGAAAAACATATCTCATGGGGTGAGGAAAAGATACAAAGCAAAGAATTCTATCTAATAGCCCAGGAAGCATAAAGAGTACAAACTTTGGTGACTTGCATTACTACTGACCACCCTCTTCCCCAAAGCTTCTAAAGAAGGAAAGGAAACCCCAAACCCATAGCCATGAGTATGGGGAAGAGGGGGAAGAGACTCTTAAGCATTTGCATTATTAAACCTATACTTTGGGTTCTGAAGTAGCTGGATAACCCCATGGGATTCTTCTGCCACAAAATCATAGGAATTTGGAGGATGATGATCAGCAGGTTGACACAAACACACTGTGATCAGGGAAGTTCCCTGAAGCAGACCTAGTAAGCTTTTTGACAACTAAAGATTTACCTGTACCAGTCCACACAATTTAAACTGAAAATGCAACAGTGAAGCAGAATTTCCAAATCACCAGGCACATGGAGAAATAGCAAAAATGGTCTTCACAAATGTGTAGTCCAAGATAATGATTAAATGCAGTAAATGGGTGATGAGCACAGTCCACCACAGGAGTGGGACCACAACAGTGTTACTAAATCAGTAACACTGGGAGTACATTAAACCTCCCCAGTAAAGTTCTGCCTAATAAAAATTCCCCTATGCAGGACATCTCCTGCCACTCTTACAATATTCTGCAAGAGGATTGAAAGAATGAAAGCAGTTTATGGTGCTAAGATGATAAAACAGATCTCCAGGACATCCTTCAGCAGTGCAAGCAAAATAGTACTGTGACTGTTAGTGATCCCGGTGAAAATAAACAAACAGACTCTAGCAATCCTCAGATTGTACCAAGAGGCTCTGTGGGTGGTTTGCATAGCATTAAAGGTAACAAGGTTTCTTTTTCAAATGAAATTTGCCATTTAAAAAGAAGTGAAAAAATATGCATTACAACAAGTGGTCGTTCTAGGAGATGCATGAACTCGGTACCGACTTTACGAAAAAGGCACCAATACCTCAGCTGCTCATCAATCACAAAGATCACACGCTCTTGCTTTTTGCTATTACAATTGAGGAAAATACAAACGCCTTCCAAAGAGGGTCCTCTACTCCAAGCATTTCACTCCTCAGGACACTCTTCAGTGGGCAAGTACTGAGCAGCAGTACCACGTGGAGTGAGACAGACCTGCTCCAAAGCACATTTTATGAGCAATATGCAGAAGTTGTTTGAATACAATGTTCACAGAGAAGGCTGCAGTAGGCATGGAGACCTCCAAGAACAAAGCAGTACAAAAAAAAAAAAACAAGAAGAAAAACAAACAAAGGGCCTGAACAGTTTTCAGAGGAAACCAAAAGTAACCCTTAAAAGGATTGCATGACTGTTGGCAAACGTGTAGTTGTGAAGTCACCAATTAACTGATATTGTCTCAAGCCGAGGGGAATATGGAAAAAATTAATCAGTATAATATGGTTGTGCTAGCAGTCCATGTGCAACAAAAAACATTACTCCTTTACAGAAACCAGTAAGCTGTTGCTAAGGATCCTGGAGGAACACAGCTTCACAGTTACAGAAATTTAATTCAAAAGGGAAAGTCACAAGGAGCTAAGTGCCACTTTAATGTTTTTGGCCTGGCCCAATGCAAATCAACTTCAGCAGACAGTTCAGCTGGTATATATGGAATGGATCAATTCTGGGCACCCATTCTTTTTCATTTCCTTCTGAGGCTGGACTCAGTGCTGTAGTCCTTTCTCAGTCAAAACTCCAGTGTAGAGACAGTTCTGCCTCTTGCCATGCAGAATTAAAGCTCCAGTCCCTCATCCTCTCCCACTGAAAGGCAGTCTGGATGCTATTGCCAGCAGGAATGATGCCTGTTGTCACCAAAGATAAATTTCAGTTTACACTCACCAATTTGATCTTTCAAATCCTTTCTTTATAGATGTCAGGTACAGTGTCACTCCAGTAATTTGATAAAGTAGTTGGTGCCCAGAAGAAGATGTTTAAATGATCAAACCAGCAAATTTAAAAGAGTTTATAAAATCCCATCTGAATACAAAAAGTTAAGCAAAACACTGTCATGAAAACATTTCTGATTCCCATCCAAAAAAGCCTACCATTTATTATGAAGCCTTTAAAATTGACAATGAGGGAATTCTTCACTGTGGTCTCGCCCTCACTTTCACCCTACAAAGTAATGCTGTATGGAGGCAGAGTAAACACTATGTGCTGTATTTTCCTAAATAAAGCAAAGGAAAAAAACAGATCAATGTCTATTCTGCTGCCAGCAGATATGGAGTCAATTAAAAAAGTAAAATATACAATAACTTAACTCTTTGCACAGAGCTCCAAACATATCAATACCGTGAGCATAAAATTATTTTCCATAGAAGCATTGAAACACCCTGGGTTGAAGCACAGTCTCAATTTTCAAATTTTGAAGGTGAATTTGTTGTTTCAAAACCTGACAGATCAGCAGGCAGCCCCAAGGCAGCTCTCAGCCAGGCACTGTAAGTTTTCTCCCTGGCCACTTCTGCCAAGGATGTTACCCGAGTTTCTTTTTTCCTGGGTATGTGCCAGGTATGAACACCCTGGAAGGCAGGAGAGGCTGCCGCCATTCTCCGGGCTCCTTATCACGGCACCCACAACACTCTTTCCTCCAACTTTGGGAGCAAGGACTCCAGACAGTGCTTACCCTCCTACCAGGCAGATGCAAGCGGCCCCTGAGTTTCTAGAAGAGGAAAGATACTACAGCTGTCTACCTGCCGTGGAGTGAATGTCTCTCCTTGACTACAACCCCACCTCCAGCCTATGGCCCATGCAGGTAACAGATCTGCATCACACAGCCTGCAGTGTCCTACAAAGGGTAGCATCACGTCACCCACTAGCATGTGAGAAGGGTGCAGATTTACAGCTCCCTCATCAAGGCTGCTTGCACAGAGCCTAGTCTGCAAAATCCTTCCTAGTGATTTGGTTCAACACACACAGCCAAAGGAGCTCCTACTCTGCCACAGTCAACAGCCTTCACCACCAACAATCTTCGCTCACAGACACAGGACTGAAAATGGGTACCCATGAGAAGCTTTAAACAGCCATTAACCTTCATTTTTGAGGTGCGAGTTTTGTCCTCCTCGTTCCAGAGCTGCCTCAAAAACATTTACCTCATCTTTTCAGCCGCTACCAAACCAAAATCCTGTGATCAACTTCTGAGTATGGAAACATTCTTGAGGTGAATCCACTTCCAAAACTCAAAGCTGGAACTGAGCTGCAGCTCTCCCATGCTCCGTGTGCTGTGTGGTGCCTTCCACTATCAAAGTAATTCTGCAGGCCTGGCCAGGAGAGCCAATGTTATGTATGTTTCTCTTAGGACAGGATTCCAGGTGCCACGTCCTCGCATGATGCTGTTACATGCTGCTGTAGCCAAGCAAAATTTTTGCTTGCAAATTTTGGCTCTTCACTCCAACTTAGCCTTTACTTAGACAAACTCTCCTGACTTCAGTTTTTTAATTCCCATTAGCATCAGCGTTTTCTTGAGTAAAAGTTTTTTAAAAAGGGCAAAGTCCAGGAGACTTTATTAGAACAGCTGCACAGCTAGCGCCTTACAGCTCTATTTTCAAAATTTTTCAATGGTGTGGCACAATCTGAGAAGCTCACATATATAAAAAATAACCTTGACATACTTTGCAACATAAAGAAGGTAGCTAGACTGTATAGCAAAGGTACTAGAAACTACCATTGCTGCAGAGGCCAGACTGGTTGTAACTGTGACAGCAAGGACGGTCACCAAAGAGGTGGACCATTCCCACAGCTGCTTTCCAGTCACTTTATCTGAGCACATGCTTCAATAGTTTGGAGGCAGATCGGATGCTATAGTCTCCTAATCCCTCTCAGTAAACTCACCCCAGAAATGGAGAGCAATGCTGCTAACACAGGTGGTAGGTACCCTGTTTGCACTGTAGACACTCTTCCCCTCTGCCTTCAGGTTTACTTATTGGTTGGAAATAAAAATTCCTACTAGTAGTATGCTGAGGTAGCCATGGTATTTCTCCAGCCCCATAAAATAATTCCTCCAACACTGCAGAACTTGATTTTTATGGTAACTTTTGTTCACCCAGCATCTGGTAAACATTGGCCTCGAATCCCTGTACTGCACTGGAAACAGAGAGCAACTCCGCCATACAAGGCCTGGAGTAGCCCAGCCACAAATATACAAGTCATGGACTAAAGCAGTAAATACCTCCAAATCAGATGTGCCAACCTCCCACAAGCCATCACATTTCTGAGCACACCGTATGAATCAGGTCCAGATAAAAGCTATTTACTGCTTTCATTTGCTACTATGCACACTAAGCCAGAAGTTTCTTGAATGGCTGGATGAATGCACGGCATTCAGGCTCTCAAGCAAAGAGCAGCTGGAGGGATGCACTTCTGCTCACCAATCCACCGTCCAAGCTGTACCCCAAGCTCCCACCTGAGCTATACACAGAGCTTCTGCGAGCCCACTGGATCATAGATAAGCTCAGCCTGTATACAGTACTCTCTTTCCTCATTTGCCTTAAGTTTGTCAGAAGATTTCATCCACTTAAAAGTGTTTAAAATAAAAACCAAAGACTTAGTACTCAGGCAGCGTGGCTGGCCGCTTCTCCCAGACGTACATATAGTGAGCACATTCCTCCCATGGGGCCTACCTACGTGAGGGACGGCTGCCAGGCAAAACCAGGCCTGAAGAAAACCAGATTTTAATGTAATTTAACAGAGTAGCAGTTTTACATTCTTTGAGAGTTAAATAACCAGTAGAAATAATCATAAATTGATCAAGCTGTAGCTTTCTTTTTTCTTTTTATGTCGATATATATATCCACACATATCCATATGTGTGTGTGTATATGTATGTATGTATATAAAGCTTTATGCTCCTCTTGCTGTGTTGCTTACAGAGTAACCAGCAGCAGAGCCAGGGGGACAGCCGGACACCCCGGAGCTGACACAGCACTGCTGGTCGGACCATGTGCTGCACAGGACAGGTTCAGAGACGATCCACCCTTTGAGACAGGCTGTGATTTCTACAAGGTGGATGCTGGACGAACAACCCATAAAATAGCATTTTTAGTTCCTTCAAGTCAGAGAAAATTTAACATTCACTTCCAAGTACCACCAGCCCTTGTTGCTGCTTTGTTTTCCTTACCTGTTCTTTTGGCAAATACTGTGCTGTCATGAAACTCTTAGTCAACAGAGGTCAAGAGCCCATTTCAATTTCATTCAGCATCTTCACAGCACTGCTAAATCAAACTTTTTCAAGTACATCCAGGCACCCACTAAACACACTTCTGATTGTTTCAGTGAATTTTTTGATCAGCTATATACCTATAGATAGGGCTAACCCCATAGCCTACTACTAGCATTGCTTGCCTTTTAAAATGCTATTTTCAACTAATTATTATATGATTACTTTCAACATTTGGGTTGTCATCTTCCAAGCAAGAGTCTGCTTCCAGTTGATTTTTTTACAGTAATTTAAACCCAAATTGTCCCTGAAAAGGAGTATATGAAAAAAAATTGATTTGTCCTTGTGTCAAAATGGTCACATCTCCTTTGAGAAGGCTTCGCATCTCCGTGCTTCGTTATAGGAAACTGAAATTTTCCTGGAGATGAGACAGGCAGTTTTTTGTGGCAGGCACACACTTTCTCCTGGTCTTAAATTAAGTCTGCCTAAATTTAGTTAGCGAAGTACATGTATGTACATTGCAGAGACAGCGGCACTTTAATAGCTAAAATCTCCAGTGACTCCTTTCTCCCAGACCATGTTCCATTTCCCACTAGCTCTCACATGTTGGAGCAGCAAATGTGTATGTTTTTCCCAGTCCAAGGCTGCGGACCACAAATAGAAATTACCAGCCAGCATGGACTGCAGTCAGTGCCTGTGCAGGTCACTCCTGTATATTCACTAACACCTGAGCCACTGCTTGGGTAGCATGGAAAAGGAGGAACCCGCCTGATGCAGATGCATATAGAAACTGAGAAAAGAGTATTTATTAAACTGCAAAGTCAAAACCAAGGAAATTACAGAAATAAGGTTGCCTTTGCCTGCTCAACCTCTGTTTGACCTCTCTGAGTGTGTACATTATGACACAGTCCAATTACAGGATAACATGTCACTTTTCCATAGGACCTGCTCATAGGATGGTCTGGCTCCAGGAGCCTAGTGAGGCAAACTGTTGTTCACAGAAGCTTTTTTGTTGAAGAAGTGGTAAAATGCACAGTGAACAAAGCAACAAATTTCATGAAGACAGAGGCTGGTCTTAGTCTTGAACAGATGGCTGGTCTAGAGTCTATCAAGAACCTGCCATAGATTTAAATACTGTATTAAAGTGTTTAATGGCACAAATTCCAAAAGTTCAGATTCTAGCTGTTTCAAAATAGGTACTTTTATTTATTTATTTTATTTAAAAAATATATTTATTGTACAAAACAATCCTGAGTTACCAACTTGTACCTTTAAATGACAGTAAAAAGAAAAAAATCCCTTTTGATAGGAGACATTGGAAAAAACCACCCATCTTAGTGAAGCATTCAGGTTAAAAACTGATGAAAATCACAAAAACACATGGAAAATTAATCATTCCAGCTCCAGATTAGTTTTCATAGCTTGTTGCAAGTACAACCTTGGCCATATAAAGAATAAAGAGGAAGAAATAATATACTGAATAGCTGCTAACCAGTAACTAGTACTGCCAGTAATGGTTGGGGTGCAGGGTTTTCCTGCAGCGAGTGTCTGTACCTTGCATTGCAGTGATTGCTCATGCAGCACAAAACAGCCTAGTAGCTACCACAGAATGTTACCTCTGTCAGCCTTAGGGATGTGACAGCTGAAGAGTTTGCAAGCAAATGTTGGGTGGGCACACCTGAATATTTTCTCCACTAAGGGTTAAAAATATAAAATGAAATCTGGGGGTTTTCAGCTGTGAAGGCTAAGTAAGACTTTCAAAGATTATGCCTTGGACCTGGACACCCAAATGTCCTCTGTAAATTTGAGCTTCCTAATCCTGCAGAAAATACGCGTCTACTAAAACGAGCAGTTCTTTTACATTCAGTGTGGCTTACCTTAGCCAGGATGCACACCCAAAGAGACAGGCAGGAGGAGGCTACAGGGCTCCTTCACCCCACCACCACGAAGACACACACAAACAAGCTACAGGCTGCTTAGGTATGGCCTTGTAGAGTTATAACCACTTAAATGACAGCCCCAAAAGTGGCAACCTAAAGCACTCCAGTGTGATTCATAGACCCTACTACACTAAACTGAGCCATCTCCTGTCCCTCCTTGATACTGTGCAGTCCTGCTTCCAGGGACCCCTGTGCTCTGTCACCTCCGCTTGCTGCCTTCCCCCAGCTATTAAGGCTTCCCCTTACATGCATACCCTGAAGGGTTTCAGAAGGTGTAAATCTTGGTTTGGAGGGGTTTTGTTTACTTGTTTTTAAATGCAAAACTGCCAAAATTCAGGAACTGTTTTCTAATTTTAACATTCTATTTTCAACAGGGGAAAAGCCAATCCCCACAATACAAAGTAATTGCCATTCAATCTATACACTGGGTTAGATTTCCCAGTCGGTTTCTCATCTTCCAGGGCTGAAAGGAAAGATTTCCTTTGGGAGCTGCAAACGATCCCTCCATTATGTGAATGCAGTGCATGCACATTCATAGTATTACAAATCTGAGTTTACTTGAGTGACTTTGGCATGGCTATCATGAATCTATATTAAGCTATTCCCCAATATTTATTGTCAACAGCACTGAGATTAGACGATGCCTGCCTCCTCTTTCAAAACTTAATGGCCGATTGACCACACTTCCTCTGAAGCACAAACTCTATGTCCCACGACACTAAATCTGTGCCATGCTAATGAAAAGCCCTCTTTATTTCAGGCCAGTATCCAGAATGGAAATGATTTAGGTCACAGTCGCTGTGTATTTTAACTCACTAACTCACTATTTCTTTAGTAATTAGAGATGAGGTCCATGGCAATGCCAAGTAGTATGCTGACCTAAACATGCCTATCTATTCTGGATACTCTCCTGGAGATTTTTATTTAACACATTTCAAATTGGAGCCGAGGTGGGAATGAAAAATTCTTCAGCACAAGCGAGGGACACAGATGAGTGCATTTGCCACTTTTTTTTGGTCCTTAACACAGCAGTATTTTATTTCATGGTAAAGACACCCAGATGAGACATGACAACAGTGACAAGCATGGATTTAAACAGGGTCCTGCTTAGCACTACAAAAGAAGAATGATTTCCTCTCACCTCCGCTGAGCAGAACCCTTTGGGCTTGTTCTGTGGGGTGACTTGGAGAGTGTTACACACAGAGGTTGGCAATCATTTTCCTCCAGTTTTTATGTTTGTTATTTTTCTAACCTCTTCAATCTCACTTTGCTGAAGCAAAGGAAATGAGGTAAATTGGTCCTAATGCAGGCCAGGAATTGCTGTCCTACTACTGATGTGGGGTTTAAAGGTACTGTGGGAGTGGAACAGTAAATCTCTGGAGCACAAATTTCTTGAGATAACAGTAAATTTACCCAATATTTATTGCTAAGATACAAAGTGTTATGGCAACACGCAGGAAACCAAGTTATAAGGTTTTCCTTTAAGGCATAAAGAACCACAGAACTCCACATTCTGCTGCCTACATTTAAGCAAAGACATGGTGATACTTCAATAATATAACTATGCACTCACATGCTCTTTTTCACTCCTCTGACAATGTTCATATGACATCAGACTTTGGTTTTCACTGCTCATCAAGCAGATATATAAGCCTGCTATATGAACTAAGATATTTTGTAGATTTGCTTCAGATAGTTATTTGCTTTAGCATTCCACCTTTATTTTAACAAAGAACCACAGGAGCACCACACTATGGGTGGCATGATGGCAGGTATAGTGTAAAAGAGTTTGGAAGTGTAACTAGAACATTTTTCTGCAATTTAACAAGAAACAAGTACTAAACGCAATGTAATATGGCTACCCTCTCAAGCATCCTAAACAAAAATGAGGGCGAGACTAATAATACAAAGGCTAGCATTTCCAAAAACATAATCCATTAGAAACAGTTAGTAATTACATATATAGGCATATATATACACACACACACACAAATGATCCCATGCTTCTTATACAGTATTTTTCAACCCAAGATCAATGTTCTTCTACTTGATTTGAAAGTATCACCTTGCTTCCACTATGGATGCATAAACCAAGCCTTCCAGTCTTTGCCTCTCTCCTATTTTTGATAAGGTGTTTCTACTGTGTATCTTAACCTAAGTATTAACTTACATGAGAAACAGATGCTTCTTCTTTGCAAGGAGAAGCATCTTTTCAAAGGTCATCAGTGAGAGAGAAGGACTTCCACAATTAACAAAAGACAGTGGCAGCTGCCACTGTCCCTTCTGCTTTTAAGACATTTTTCACATGGCCTTAACTCTACTAACAGTTTTAAAGAAGTTGTTTCACCTCACTATCTGGTAAAAGGTATTTTCCGTACTTCCATTGCATTGAGATTCATTCATTGGGCCATTCCTGAAACCGCAAAGACTATTTTCTTGAACAAATCCAATCCCTGTGTTCATTCCTAAACATAACTGAAAATATTTCAACAGTGCCTCCCCTCCTTTAGATGTTTTTAATATTGGATAGGGAGATTTGCAGGATGTAAGCTTTATAGCCTGTGAAGTTTTCACATCTCCAGGTGGAATTGCTTAACAGTTACAAAAAAAGAAAACTTAAAAAAAAAAAAAGAAGAGAGAAGACTTGAACCTGCTGGTCCACAAAAGAGGAGTTAATAAAACACAAAGAATTGTGAAACAAATAGTTTTCCTCACTGGTTAAACCTAATGGAATTAATGATCTGAGTTTCAGTGATACCTAAAGGCTGTACTGTATTACTATATATAAAGAATAAAAAGTCTCTGTCCCCTTGCAGTATTGCACTCTCTTCAGAAGGTTAATGAAGAACATTCATAAATAATAATGTATAACTATGCATATGTGCAAAGATAAACAGCACATACAGACCAACAGGCAGAGCAGAGAATGGCTCAGGCCAAAATTAGGCTTCAGCACCCACAGAACTAGCAGAATTTCATGTGGAATCCTTGATCTCAGCACATGAATAAATCAGGTTTTAGGAAAATGTAGATCCTCAACCTGGATCTGTTAACTTTGGTGTCAGGCAATAACATTTGAATTCTTTAAACTGCCAGCTATGGGAATATTAAATCTTTGAACGAGGAGACAGAGGACCTGTGAATGGAGAACTCTCTCTTACTCCTTTCTAACAGCCTGTTCCCTGGTGATCTTACCTGATCTCACAGAAGGCCTCAGACCTGTCCCTGAAGACTTCTTACATGCAAGGGGCTACAGTCCCAGTATCAGAAGGACTTGGATCAACGCCTGCTCTCGCTTAAGATTACCAGATTTTTTTCCCAAAGCACAAGATCTTCCCAAGATTCACTGTCTCCTGCACATGCCAGATTTAATCGGCTGTGGCCCTGTGCTGAGAATAGGGAAAAGTATCCCCAGCCTGGTGGATGTGGCCCATGCCTACCCTGCCAACACCCACTTTACCTCCCAGAGCGGAGGCAGAAGCACACCAGGGAAGGGCAGAGGGATGCCAAACCACAGGGCGGGGCAAGGAGAACATCTGCATGAATTCTGCAGCACCATGATAGATAGCATCAGTGACTAATAATTTCAGTATCACGCACATTTGGAATTATCAGCAAGTCACCTGTTGGGAGTGCACAAACAACACTGCATGGCATTGCGCTGACTTGGGCTGGTCCTGAGTCTTTTTTATGCTTTAAATAAACAGAATCAAAGTCCAAGAGGTAAAACTCTATTTCAGCTCTAATAAACTGCCAGTTTCTGAAATTACACAAGCAAACAATACTAAAATAAATAAAACCTAAGAGCAAACACTTTCTAAGAGTCCATACCATTGTTAATGTCAGTACCAGAGAGCATTTGCTTTTTGTAAAGTTATATGAAGTCTTGGTTTGGCTGAACTCACATTGTCTGGTCATTTCTAGCTTCCCTAGTGAGAGAATATGAATGGTTTCTATTTAGAGGAGATTACAGGTAGCCATAAATTATCACCTAAGTGTGGGCTGCCTTGCTAGCCTGAGCAACTTGCCAGCTCTTCACATCACTAGATGGCTGATGCTTTGGCAGTAAAACCTGCCAAGTCTTGGTCCACGTAAACGCAGTTTTTGACATGTGTTATGTTGATCATAGGGAACCATTAGAGAGATCTAGTTGTGGAAGAATGAAGCATTTTTTCCCCATCTATCATAGGTACTTTTCAGATGACTGCATTCCTGCATGACTACATCATCCTTTTTTTAAACAATCTTAGCTTCCTCACTGCCCTTCCCTAAAATATCAGCTATGACCAGGCAGCTCAGATTGTCCATGTTATCAGCTGCTAGACACAGGATATAGAACAAGCATAATTATCACCTGAACATTATTGCTAATTGTGGAGCTTTGGCTTTCAGGCACAAAAAGATATTAATTACTACATATAAGTTTCTGACTCAAGTGAGTTGACATAAAATACTGCCATGAGTGGAGATGCACACAAAGGCCTTTTCCAAAGTATACATTCACTTAATGTTCTTGGTATAAAGCTACTTATACGCAATGCATGTGATATACATTAACACACTAATCTTTTATAGTGTATTAAGGAAAGTACTTTAAAGACACAGTTTAATTAAGCTTCTTAACACTCCTCTGTGAGGATAAAATAATCATGCCTGTTTTGCAGGCAAGTGCTAAAAAGTTAATTACCACAACCAGAGAGTGACTTAAAGGCATAGTCAGGAAAAGAGGTCAAAAGACTCAGTTCCAGTCCCAGCTGATAGGACACTCTCCCCAATGGATGTACTAGCTCAAGTCAAATTTCATCTGAAGTCAGATGATAATGCAAACCTCATATTTTAATGAAAAGATGACTTGAACTGTGAGAGATGTTGCTTTTCTATAGAAAGCATAAAATATCTGGGGTATTGCAAAATGTTAACAATGATAATAGAATACTTTGTATTCCAAACCTCAAAAACTCAGGGGAGAAAAGCCATTGAAATTATAAACATTAAACAAAACTGCAAGAACCTGATAAAAGGCAACACAATAATTAATTTACTTGGATCCTGAAGCTTCTGAAGGGTTCCGCCCTTTTTGTTTCCTTTATCAAGTCCAAAACAATCAGAAATAAATGAATGGTTATTACTGGATATGAAGATGCTGTTTGAAAGAAAAAGTGAGCTGGAGGGCAATCATTAAAATGATCCAGGTAGAAGGTCAACCGATTTACATAGAAATTATTTGTTATTATTGTATTAATGATGTCATTTCTTTATCAAGTCACGATATAAACCAAGTCAAGTGTTTGGCAGGTGACTAAAGAAAAGCTGTTAACCAAGTTAACATATTCAGTTTCATTCTTCTAGACTAAAGCTTGTATATTCAGTTTATTGTGCAATCGCTAGTCGATTGGGCTAATTAAGTCAATTATGTAAAAATACTCTTGCTTGCCAGGGTAGGCAAGACTTGAACAGTGGTACATACACACACACCTCTGCACCTCTATGTCTCAACTCACTGTCTCTCTCTCACTTGTCTTCAAGCAAGAAAATACACTTGTTCTGAATGATCGTCATGTAGCAGTTCTTGGGCCAGGACTCCCAAAGTCGTTGCTCTTCCAAACACTGGCTTGAGTTAATCTAGTGGCAGGTCCAGTTAGGAACAGACCAACTTGCCACAGAGATAGGAGGAGTTAAATTTCAAATGAGATTTTCAAGCTACATTGACTCAGAAATATTTTCAGGATCAGGAACATGAAAAACTGAGGAAAAGTCCATCTGCTCTGTGTTTTCCAAGGGCAAGTATAGGCTGAAGCATAGCAACATATCTCAGCATAAGGGCCCCCACACAAAAAGGATCCAGCAGGCAAATTCCATCCTCTACCACACTATTAATAATAGTTATTATTACTTCAGCTCCCCTAGCTATCCTGGGTGGTTCTCAGAAAACAATGGCACAGTCTTTGCCTTGAAATGGTAATCTTCCATGGAGACATGATACAACAGGCCAGAGGAGCAAAAATGAAAGACGTGGGTGGGGACTGGGGAAGGCAGGACAACGGTCACAGTAATAGGATCACTCATTATATCCAGTAACTATCTTGATGCTCCCATTAAGTGATTTAATTAATGACTTAGATATATTTCCAGAAAGGACTGAAAAGAGTATAGAGAAGGAGGGTGTGGCAAAAATGTTCAGGAGCAATAACCGGGAAGGCAGACGGGTGAAAGTAAAACCAGTAGTTCATGAACACTGGAATTAAGGAAACTTGGATGGATTTTGCTTTATGACACAGCCTGTGGTCGAGACATTACAATGCCTCACTCACATGTGGATTTCTGGGTGTCTAGCAAGGTGTGAGACCACGTCATAGCCAAAACATTTATGGTGTCTGCCTCATCAGTGCAGCTTCTTTGTATCACAAAAATTTAGTTAAATTGAGTTTAAAATTTAGTTAAATTCTCTTTGGTGAACAGCTTCAGCATTAAGAGCAAGGGAGACAGATACACAGACAAATAAACAAGACCCTGAAAAACAACTTTTCCTTGGGAAATCAGCTTCCAAATATGCAGACCATGAGAGAACTGGTGTCATGAGTGTGAAGGGACCGTGCATCTCCCAGTCACCACCAGAGAGTGGCTGGGCAAGCTGCAATGCTCTGGAGAAATACACCACCTGGATTTAGGAACCTATGGATACACCCGGAGTGTTTTGTTGCTTTCAGAGACAGTCTTGCAGCACTTCCCCTAAAGACAGCAAGTCTTGTAGCCCAACCTGATTTCCCGCTGTCTCTGACATCACTCAGCTTGAAATACCTTGCAAAAATGGAGCAGATAAAAATGAAAACATAGTGGTCCTTGTTAGAGTTTATCTTTCTGTTCCATATAAAGAGTAGTCATGACTTTGCCTTTAAGCTTGCAGGACAGCTGAGGAAGACAGTAAGTTTTATTTAATGTAAGGCAAAAGGGTTCTTGTTTTTTTCTTGAAAAGTTATTTTAATTTAAACAGAAAATCTATCAAGCTGTCATTTGCAAAACAAAATTTTAACACGAACAAAAACTGACTATGAAAATGCCAGTTTGGGCTGAAAAGGCACTTCTTGTAACTAATGGGGTTTGCCTGACTTGGTCATTATTCTCCACCAACACCAGCTGCCCTTCAGTGCCCCTGTGAACAGGACTCCCCATGACGGAGATGTGAGCAGGAAATAAGAGTTTGTGCACCACCACAGCGGCATAAAACAAGAGTCATGTTAGTGAAACAGGGTTTCTGCTGCGTGTGTTTGTCCTGAAGAAGCTGGGACATGAGCAATGGCTCTTGCCCCTTTGCTCAGAGCAACATTGTGCAGCACACCTTGGTCCCTTTCAGCAAGGGGACCTAATTTTGGTTAGTGCTAGAGAGGCCGACCTGCACAATAAACAAACGCAGACATCCAAATCCCCACAAGTGCCCCCACCCTGAACTTGTGCACCGTGCATACACTATTTCACTGAATAAGCAAAGTGATTTCAGGAACCAGGAAGCTTTCTTCTGGCTCGGCCTGTCTGTTTGTTGGCCTTGTATACTCCCCAGGTGCAGAGGTGAGCATGAGGTAATCATACCTAGTGAATATGAGGTTTAGTCTATAGGAAACCAGCGGAATTTATGTAATTTTGGCACTCAGTGACTTTCTTCTCTGTAAATTTAGCAGTTAGTTGCGTGTTCGGCTCCAGAACAGTGCGTGCACTATATTACATGCGGATGCTCCCAACCTTACTGCATTTGAGGCAGAGCCTCAGTCAGGGGAAAGGGGCTATGAACTCAGGCATTGGTCATCAAATACCCCTCAAGTCCTTCTCAGCACTCCGGTACTTCCATTTGAGTTGGAGTACCTGGTTCACAACCAAAAAAGGGATTTGAACTGAAATTATGTTTAATTTCAACTAGAATCTAAAATCTGTGTTGGGAGTACATTTCCCAAATGATGCTAATAGCACAGCATTTATTCTGGCTTTGAGGAGAATTGGAAAAGGATGTTTGAGCGTAGGAAGAATCACTTAATCTATCACCACAGACTCAAGAGAGAAGAAGAGGGAGAGAAAGACCAATCTTTTTTCTTCTCTGTTTTTTAATTCTCCTGAGCAATTAAAAGCTTTTGAGGCAGCACCTGAATTAATGCTGTATCTTCAGGCTAGGCACAACTCATATGCAAGTGACAATAGTCCAACAGCTAGAAAAATCCTCTGAGACAGAGAGGACTTCCTTCTGAATGGCATTTTTTTCAGGTCTCATTCACAGCCTGCACAAGTGACTGCTCAAGCCAGTATAGCTCTGCCTGCAACAAGGCTGCTCTCACCCTGGTATGTTTACTTAACTCCCACCACGGTTAAGGGACTCCCCTGCCTCACAACAAACCATAATCACCCTGAGCATTCTGCGTACGCAGGAGCTCTCTGACTTACCCCATGCATGTGACATTAACAGAGCACTTCCATCTGCAGATCAAAAGCACGCTCAAGTACAGTTCCCACAGCCCAGCTGAGACAATCTGTAGCAGCCATAGAGCTGAAGCAGCATGCCTTTTATACTGGCTGTGGCAGAAGGAAACAAAGTTATAGCAAGCACATAGTCATTGAGAGGATGACAATATGCCCTCTGGAATATGATGTGGCATATCTGTGCATCAACAAACGGGAAAGATTCTAGTGGAGGGCCACTAAGAGGGTTGGGGCTGACAAGGAGAAGCTGAGGGCTTGTTCAGCCTGAGGAAGAGAAGGATGATGTGACACCATACTACTGCACTCCTCACCAGCCTGAGAGGTTGAGAGAGACGATGGAACCAGATGGTTCTCAGAGGTGCTCAGTGAAAGGACAGGAGGCGACGGCATGACATGGGAAATCCTGCCTGGACATAAGGAAAAAGTTCCTTACAATGACAGTGGCTCAGCGCTGGAACAGGGACCAGGGAGGTTATAAATCATCTCCAGCTTTGGCTTTTCAAAACTCAATTAGTAATACCTGCACAACTTCATCTAGCTTGGAAGTTAGCTCTGAGTACATGGTTCAACTCGAGGCCTACAGAGATCTTTCCAGACTCAGTTTTTCTATGAGTTTATGATCACTGAGCCTTCCTGAGGTGTTACTAAGCACATGGCTGCACTTTGAGGCTACTTTAATTTATGCTTGAATTTACTCCAGCAGAAAAAATGCCTCTGTCTCCTGACGAAATGCTTCCCTTTGTGACTTATGCTGACATGCAAAAGACAGGATTTCTTCGAAGCTGGCCCCAAATCACAGACCTGCCAGAGAAGAAAATGACCCTGGACCTGATTTCTGGGTGAAGATCACTCACACATGTTTCTCCATGGTCATTTCTTCACACAGCCATGCAGAAGGAAGCAGAAGAGTCTAGTCTTTCTGAGGCTAGGAAAAAAGGGAGTAAAGCAGCTTTATCCACAACTAGCATTTTACATACTGACAACAGAGATACATTAGCACAGCTGGTTTTTTTTTTTGCCCTACAGAATATATCCACATTGGTGCTTCCCAAGCAACAGTAACAGAGGGCTGCAGTCCTATTTGGCATTACAATGTCATGGTAACAACTACAGCAAAAGCTGCCATCTCTTCCATGCAAAAGGTTGAGGATTTGGGGGAGGGTTTTCATGTTTGTTTTCAGGGTTTTTTTATTGCAAAATGCTTCTGTAGATACAGGTCCTTTACCAAGTTTAAAGTTTTAATTCCATTTTGACTCCTAACTCCCCACCTTAGAAATCAGTAGAGCCCTTTCAATGAATCAAAGGCTTGAACTTAAAGGAACAAAACATATTGTTCTAAAGGTAAAAACATTTCACAGCTTATTAGAGTTATTCATCCTCACGCTCTCAGACAATGTGTTCTAAAAGGTTTTCAAAGTCATTGAGCCATTGCTCCTGTCATTAGATTTAAAAAATTTATTAGGTTCCTCATTATGTGGCTACACAGTCCCCTGTGCTATGGCACATGTACCATGTAAGAAGCTGTGAACTTCTGCATGCTGGTGTTTCTGGGTTCTTTATTTTGTTTTACCAGTAAGAAACTTTTTACATGAATACAAGACTTTATTGTAAAAAAATTTATATTTCCCCAGTGTCTTTTTGTGTCAACAGAGGACTTTACTGGCAAGTAATGAGTTTTCACTAAGCAGGCAAACACAAATAAATGAAATCTATGTGGATAACCAAGTGTGGTGTATGTGTATATTATATCTCCAAGGATTTAAAAAACCCAAAACAGCACAAGAAATCTGGTCCTTTTAGAAAACAATAACCATTTATAAAACATTTTTCCCACTTACATTTCCAGAGAAAAATTAACCCCCAGCCCTAGGTTTTTAATTAGTCATTATATACCAAATCATGTATATGGTGACCTATCAAAAGCATATATGTGAAATACTTATGCATTATAACATTTAATATTCATTTTTCTTAATACAGTACTTAGAATTTTGCCTCTCTTAGCACTTTCTAAATTTCTCCCTAACGTGTTCAGATGGGCACAAAGTCTCGGTGAAATACCTTGTGGCAGTCAGAAGAACAGTTCACAAAGACTGCAAGTAACAAAAGCATTTGAATAACCAGAGCTGTGTCACATGCCTAACCTTTTCCTAGCTGTATTTAGGATAAAGGACATTTGGCTTGCAGTCTACCTGATATAATTAACCTTCTCAAGAATATCCGAAAAATATCCCGGATTTGCTAAATATTCAGAATGTTTGCCATAGGATTGTCTCTGAGAACAGAGAATTTATGTACATTGCAAAAGCAGCGAGTCTGCACGTCTTCAGTTCCTTTCAGACACAGACTGCTGGACTAGACAGACCTCTGGTCAGACCCAGGACAGCACTTGCATGTTCTTTTGCTCACTTTATCTTCAAATACAACAGCATTACAATTTCTCCACAGAACTCTTCGCTCCCTCACCAGTGTGCCAGTCATTCTGCTTCAGTCATGCTCCCTTTTGAAGGGAGCCGAAAGAAGAGCTGGACCAGCTATTCCAGTGTAAAGGTCAGCAAAGAGTGCAGAAAATTGAAAGGCACAGCCCTTTTTGGAAGGCAAAGCTCCAGACTGCGAGGACAACCAGAGAACTGAGGGCAGACTCCAGTTACTCTCTCTAGCAAAGGAAACTACGGGTATCAATCACCAAGATTCAGTTTGTTCAGAGAGAGAAGCTGCTAGCCCCTGCAGCACTGGCAGCTCCTACACGGGTGCAGGTCAGTGTGCGTCTGCCCCCAGGCGTGACTCTAACCTGGGCAGTGAGGGGGCAGCTCCCCACTCTGCACTGGGCTGCGCGGAGGGGCCGGGAGAGACCCCCTCCTCATCCACCCTGAGCAACAGCAGCGAAGGCAGGCTGTTATTTCCTGCATCTCACTTTGAACTACCTCACAAACACTGGAGTAAGTTTGCTTATCGCAGGCATTCCCAAAGAGATTATAAATACTCACTCTGCATCTTGCAGAGGGGAATAGGCTGGAAGCAGGTTCAGAGCTGCTGCAGGCTCCTGAGCGTGGCCTTTCGGTTGCTGCAGTGCTGGAATTCTCAAAGCCATTTAAGAGATTTAGGTGCATATGTCCCCCTGATTTCAATGGAGACAAAGGGTTAAACTTCTCCAAAACTGAAAACCCCAGCATAAACGGAGGACTGGCTTCACCACCACTGTGCTGGAATTTGGCAACGGTTTAAGAGGACACATCAACACTAAACAACAGTTTGGAACAGGAAGAGAAGATGAATATCTAATCCAATTGAAACTCCAGAGGAAATATCACGCAGGCTGACTGGAATGGACCCAGGAGTCTCACGCTAACAGCTCTGTCTTACGAAAAGTCCTCCTCTGCTCAGGGTCTCTCACTACCAGTCATCAATACCACACGTCAGCATCTGGAAGCAGCACTGCATTTTTAGTAGCCAGAACCTCAGTCTTACAGCACAACTAAAAAGATCAGTCGTGTATCTTTTAAAATCAAGAACAGTCCATTAATACGCTCGGTCAGGAATGTTTGGGAGGTTCAAATTCATTTTTTTGTTTCTTTTATACAGAATGTATGAAACAAAAGTCTTCCAAAACATACATGCTTCCTACTTAGGATACAAGTAGTGGAAGCATTACCTTGTTGCTTCAAAAGGAAAAAAAATATCTAAAGTCTTTCCATCCGAAAGTCCCAGAAGACTCCAAATTTTCTGGTTATCTAGGAAAAACCATTTACACGAATGCTGTTTCCCAACACACAAGCTATAAATCGCCTCCAACTTCTGTGCAAGGACATCCCAAGAACTGAAACAGCAGAAAACTGGGAAGCCAGCCAAAACCTTAAAGAGCTGTTGATCACGGTTCCCACACCAAAGCTGTTACATATGAAGTCTGTGGTGTCTCGGTGTTCTTCCTGAAGGCTGTTCTCATGCAGATACAGTAGAATGTGAAGAAACCTGTCTCTCCTAGCCTCTGCCCATGGAAAAAAATGCTAATGCACTGAAGCAGGGAGCAGCTCCCACATAGAAGGAACTGCACCAGTGAATGGCTGCACACAGACTTCAGATGTTCATCTTGGCAAAGTTGCCCATGGAAGGAGTAGATTCTTTGGGGGAAAGAAGTCAGCTTTTGAACTTCCCATGATTCATTTCTTAGCAGGGCTCCCCCCTAGATCTTTATGGGCAAATTGTAACGGTTCTGTTCTGACTTTTACTTCTACAAGCTGCAAGTTGCAGAGGCACTTCAGTCTGGCCTAAGTCCAAGTTAGTGATTTTTTATTTATTTATTTTTTAATAGTCTAGCTAGTTTTTAGCTGGATCACTTTCCTCATCCAGGCTGTTGCCCTGAAGACTAATGCTGGCACAAGGGAGGCAGCAGGAACAAACATCTGGGGCTAGAAGAGAGTCGGATGGGATTTCCCTTTTGCTGACAGCAGACATTTGTTTCAGAATGAAGTGACCATGTAACAGCTTCTTCACTTGCTTTTGTGAACACCTTCTCAACACACCACCACAAACTACATTTATTCCATTGCTTGTGAAACTATCCTAGTTTCACTGTATCTGAGAATCATCTCCCATTCAGCTTCAAAACAGCTTTTGAATGCATTTCCCTGAGCAGAGCAGGTTCCCCCAGTGCCCAACACGTGCACTGGCTATCAGCCGGTCTGCAGCCTGAACACACCAGATGGACCCTGTCCGGGTATTGATATTCTCCTCAGTGCAATACATGATCTTGAGTTTTCATGGAGTTACCAGTGGGAGAGAGGGAGCAGAAGTATATTTTACACTCTGGGCATTTTACTACTTTTCCAAAGCAGTATGTCTTTTCAAGAAATAGAAGACTCCAAAAGAGAAATGGCCTAACATAGGAAATATGGGGATTCAAAAGAAAATAACTGCTAGTATTCAGGAGTGCTTGGTTCTACAGCTTTTGTTTATCCACTTAAAAACCAGCATATGCCTATATTCCCTTCTCCCAAATTGCCATTGGTCCCCTCAGCTACATCATCTCATGCCACCCTTTTAAAAAGCCCATTTAAAGCTCATAAATTGTTTTTCTGAATAAGGTAGGGAATAAAGCCTTGACAGCATTCAGACACAGGCGCAGGCATGGTTCAGCGATGCTGCCACTGGCTGATGGACGGCTCCCCCTCGTGCCTTTCCCACACAGACAATCCCTGCCCAGGAGGTGAGACTGCCTTGCACGCAGCCGTACGCACACGCTGTGCGGGCACTGATACAGCATTCAAAGTCTCTGATGTACAAGGGTGACATTTAACAAAGGACACTTAAATCTCAGCTCCTTATTAAAATATATTTCATAACTGAAATCATATTAGCATGGTTTTACCAAGGTGATCCCGTCAGGGTGAGGTCTTGCATGGCAGTGGTTTTGTTTTACTGTACACACTAAATGCTTTCTCACGTGAAAGAACCAAAAAGAGTGTCAAAATATTAATGGCCACTGTCTAAGGAAGCAGAAGTTTTTGTGCCAGCAGTTCTTGGGTAAGGGCAGCTAGGTGATGCGATGAAGTACTAACCCTGTCAGTCCAGCTGGGCAGCCTTTTTCTGAGACAAATGCAAACACCACACTTTACTTATTTCTGCATCTTATTCTTTGTCTAAGCATCTAACCAATGGGAAACTGTTTGCCCTCAAGATTTCAAGGGTCCATGAATACAAAAATAAATTAAATAAATCAAAGGGAATAGGTGTATATTTAATTTGAATATCCCTTCAGTGGAGCTATTTGTGCATAATGCTGCAATCATTTCATACTGAGATTAAACATTGCACTTCTTTCCACATAAAATCCCTAAAAAAGTGGTCTGTTTTAAATGAGGGACCTATGCAGCTTTCTGAATAGAAAAAGTTGGCCAAGTCATATCTGGATTATTCAAAAAATGACCTAACCCAGCAGGGCTTCACTAAGCTTAGCTGGGCACTTTCTGTTTAGATCCCACTGTCAAGGTCCAAAAAAAGATCTGCACTTAATAAACTTTCTTTATACCAAGGATTCAAACCCTGGCACTTCAGTTTCCTTCTCTGTATGCATATATCATTTTGACCTACAGGACAATTTTTATGCAGTTTGAGTGTCTTCAACTGCAATAGAATGCACACTTCTCAATACTCTTGACAAATCCAGAGCCATCTTTTGCATAACCTACTTTCTTCTCAAGTCATAAATCCTGCTTAGAAAGACTGAATTGGACACATACTAATTAACAGCCACACACAATTTGAACAAAAAGCACACCTGAAGATCTGCAAAAATGAAGAATCTAAAATGAAATGCAAAAAGTCCAGTCTTGGAAAGACCCTCAATCCCTAGATCCAGTTTTATTGCCAAAATCTGCCACAGGATTTGGAAAACAGTTGTCATAAGGGAAGAAATAAGGATATTGTAGTCTAAGTCACTTTTAAAGAATTGTCACTGGTATTATTTCTTGAAGTTATGTAGAGGATTTAACTTCTCCCTAGGTCTCTATCAGCACTTACTCAAGTAATGACAAATCTGATTTGTTACAGGAAAAAGCTGAGTGTATCTTAACCCCATAAGTGTGTCTTAGGACTGAAGCACATCTACTACCAACCTTCCAGATCTCTTTATAAAAATTGAATACATTGTACATGACTGTTTCATTCCCACTGTATACAGCCTATCTAGCCTAAAATGGGCTCAGTGGGATTTGTGATGAAATCCTGACAGCTCCGAAGTGAGAGAGACTTCTGTCAGGGACTTCAGCGGAGCCATATTTCACTTCTGAAATTTACCTTGTCTTTAGGTACGCACGCATGGCATTTACAATATGCTCATATGCAATCGATCTAGCTAGCTCTCACCAGCAATGTTTTTAAAAGCTTTTGATGTCTTTAATTGGTATTTTATTACACATATTTCACCATTTATCCAGCATTTTTCATTCTACTCACTCCTTTTGTAGTTTTAGCAGAAGCAAACCAGTATAACTGATTTGGATATAATGTTATAGCTCCTCTTATTCCAGATGATTTGGGAGTTTATTTGGCATTGCATCCAGGCACCAGAAGGTACTGATTGCATCCTACATACTTTAACACAGTGTTGTATCCATGCGAAATTCAGTCTAAGGAACACAGACCCACCTCCCACACCAGTCACCAGTCCACAGCGTGTAAACACATGCAGCCCTGCAAAAAAGAGTCGTGGCTGCTGGCCACTCCTTTTCTGAGATCAGTCTGCTAGTTTGTCTTCTACATATGTTCAGACAACAGGACAGAGTCGCAGAGGAATCTCATACAGCCAAAATACTCTGTAACTGTAACGTTGATCACAAAAAGTGCAACTGCAATTTAAAGAGAAGGCTTCTGCACAGTTCAGGGGCAAACCCAGCTCATGTTAAAGAAAAATCTAAAGACACATGGGACTCCTCACGATGGTACCAACAGCAAGCGTGTTTACCCCAGAACCTTCGCAGGGACTTAGAAGTGAAATTAATGGGAAAGGCAAACCATCTTTTTTCATTCAGTTTTCCAAGGGGATCTAACTTTTCTGGTTTTAACCCCACTGAAGTTGCTCAGCTGTTGCAGAGGGAAATTAGCTCCTTTGCTACACTTCGAACGCCAGCACCGAAGTGAGAATTTGACTTTCTGGATCAAAACAGAACAGTGTCACCAACCATGCTCAGTCCCAGAGTGTTCATCAAGGACTGTAAGTGGAGTATATTTCCTCTTTCTGCACTCTTCAGCAGTACTTGCAGTTGATGTTTGTTCTCCCAGTGAGGTGGGGAAATTTTCTTAGCAGAAAAGGGACTTATTCTTTACAGGGGAAAACACCAAGTGATAAGCCTCTGGTGGGTTTAAGCTGCCCAGTGATGTGAGCCTGCAAGCTAATATCTGGACCAGAACTTCTGCTACCAGACTCCATCCTTCTTTCTCCAGGCTGTTGCCACTTTCTTCCACAACACATTGACACTTCTTCCTGTAAAGATGCAGTCTCAGCTCATGTGGATGGCAACCAGATGGACACCTAGAGACACGGATGACTGCATGACCGTCAACAATTCTTGAGGACAAAAACTGACACTCACTAATTGTATGGTACATAAGGTAGCCCAGAACTTACCCAGGGATTTTAGGAGATACCCAAGTGTAAATGCCAACATGTGACAATAATGGCCATTAGCATTTTTGCCATGTGCAGAGTCCATATCCCTGTTTCCTTGAAATAGACGATGTCTTATGGACATAAGTCTGCAAAGGGCCTTTTGCCATAATTATTCTATGATTCTTTACTCTCAGTCAGATGGTGGGAGAATTTTTTTGGGGGGTGTCCTTAATGTAAAATTGCCAAGAATAACTGTTGCCTCTCCTAAAATGGCAGCTGTAGCCCTGTGAAAACAGCCCCGGCGGGTTGCTTTCTGAAGTAACAGCAGGTCTTACCGACATCAAAGGGGACGTGAGGTTTTTAGTGAGGGCTGTTTGTTGATTTTTTCTCCAGTGAAGTGATATTACATGGCATTTCCAACCCTCAATCCTATTAAGTGACAGAACTACCTAATAGCACTCATTAAATAACATAACTTGGTGTCAGAAATTCACTGACAGGCTCATGCAATTGAAGTGGTAGATTTATGCCCTAAAACAATATGGTTTTGGGGTTATTGTTACTGGGTTTTTTATAAATTTAATTTATTTTCACAGGTGAAAGCGTAAGACCCAGGACAGTTCATTAAAAGGTTATCACCAATCAGCACATAACCAAGTAGAAAAGTAGGTGCCTTAATTTCACATTTAGGCGGAAGAAAGCATTAAAAGCATGTTCATTGTTGCGCTGCTGAACACCTTCATTTCTTGGAGATCATTTCTTTAGTGACACCAACCTACACTGCAGTGTTGTCACAAGGCAGTCATATGCTGCAACAATATTCAGGAACTTTCCATCTTTCTGTCCAAGGAGATATCCAGAGTTCTGTATAAATGAAAATATGAATTCCAGCCCCCCCCCCCCAAGTCATCTGTTGCTTATGGGCCCAAAGCAAACACAGATAATAAAAACATCAAGGTCTTAAATACCACCATCATCCCTTGCTCTCAGTCAGCTATTAACTGCATGTTTTAAACCTTTAACCCAATGTATTTATCTTGTGGAGTGAATGACAGTTTGTCGATGTTCACAGAAATAAGTTTATCAATGATTTCTTGCTTCTTTCTTTCTATAGCTCTCATCCTACTGGAGCCCAAAGTGCTTTTTACCAACTGATATACAAGTAATAATAACTGCAGCTTTCCCGAGGTGTTGATCTGGCAGTAGCTTACATGAGAATGAAAAGAGAGTGTGAGGTATAAGACAAGGAACAGCTAACTGTCTGCCTGAAATCCACCTTACTTCTCAATGGGCAAAGCTAGCATTCAGAAAATACACTATTACCAACAACATTACAGCTCAAAAATGATGTTGGGGTTCTCTTGATTCACATGTAATTCCTGAATTGTTATATGCATGCAAAAAGTATTAGAAACTATAATTTCTGTAGAACATTTGTAAAAGCAAACTCTATTTCTTCCTTACAAGAGAAGTCTACTTTGCAAGTTGCCAGTAAACTACCACATTCAAAACCAAAGCAGAAAATGTGCATTCTACATAGTGAGAAATTAAGTTTTACTGGTAAGTGGCTACCCTCATGAGATATCCCACTGGAATTAATTGGCTACTCATGTGAACAACTGCTCACCAAAATAAAAAGTAATTCACAATCTGAGCTGAAGGTCTGTAACTTGTACACACAAATCCTCCCAAGGTCTGCCCCTCCACACTGAAAATTCATGCTTTTCATTTGCCTTCCACTTGCCTTTTCTTGCCACCCATGCAGCAAAAATCTCTCTAGGTTATTCTATCACCTTACATTACAAGAGTCAGTCCATCTCTGGAAAGATAGAAGGACATTATGGGGCTGTTTTCAGCCAGGACCAGCACGGATCAAATTTTCATTTTCCTGATGCCGTGGGTAAGTTCTCAGTTTCAGCCACTGGAGGATGGTCAAGCCTATAGGCAATGGTTTAAAAAAATCCTCTCTTGTATTTTTACAGCCTCTTGTATTCCTACAGATACAGAAAGAAGCAGTATCATCACCAGCAAATGCAGAAGCAGACCAGATCACTTCAGTGGCAGAGTCCTAAAACACATTGCTTTCACAAATTCCCAGCCCTTGACTGCCTTTTCACTACAATTTATCATCAATGCAATGATGTAAAAGAGTGCACTGCAAATGAAATCAAATTCTTAGTTTAAAACAAGTAATCAAAAGAGAGCAGGGAATTATTTTTAGCAGAGAGCATACAGTGACCTACTCTACATGCCAGTCTCACAAGTAAAGGCAGTGAAACACCTGATGGTATGGTTAAACCAGTGTCCTGGGTTCAGCTGGGATAGAGTTAATTTTCACAGGAACCTGGGAAGGGGCATAGCGGACAGCTGACCTGAACTAGCCAAGGAGCTATTCCATAATGTGTGACATCATGCCCAGTATATATATATAGGGAGTGGGCTGGGGGAGGGGGTTCTCTCGGCTTTCAGTGGGGAAGTGGCGGAGCACCGGGTTCTGGGTGGTGAGCGGCTGCGCTGTGCATCACTCGTTTTGTGTATTCTCTTATTTATATTGTTATTGTTCTAACTTCTCTTCTTGTGTTGCTCCAGTAAATTGTCCTTATCTCAACCCTCGAGGTTCCAGGTTTCTTTCCTTTTCCCTTTCTGGTTCTCCTCCCCATCCCACCGGAGGGGGGGCGGGGGGAGTGAGCGAGCGGCTGCGTGGTCCTTTGTTACCGGCTGGGCTGAAACCACGACAACCAGACTGACTGAACTAGCAGCTGGTTGCCACCTCAGCCATGGTCTCATCCTTCCCTCCAGTGCTGCTGGCTCCAGTACTTGTCAGACTCTGCAGTGAACTGATTCAGTTCACTACATTGGTTGAAAACTAACCAGGAGGGAAGAAGTTAATCAGCTCACAGGGTCATATGAGCACCAGCGCTGCTGAGAGGGAGGGGATAAGCTGCAGCCTGAGGAAAGAGCAAATTGCACTGTTCTTAAGGATGGAAATGAGTAGCCACAAACTGCTTAAACCAACTTCACCACTGAAACCGCAGAACAGCACCCTGCACAGCTGCTTGCTTCCTTGTGCCAGGTCAAGCCAATCTAGTGAAGTTCACATTTTCTGTTGTCGTGATAACAAGGTCATATATGGGTATGTTCACATCAGGTTAAAATGGAATAATGAAATCAAGGAGACCATGACCTGGAAGAGGACTGTCTCCAAACATCCCTGCATGGGAAGAGTAAGAGTTGTGAACTGCCACTGATATAACCAAACCTATTTGGACATAAGTACAGTAACACAGCTGAGCTTGTCTAACAGCTCAATGCTGCCAAAAGGTCCATCTCACAACCTTCTCTCCCTTCTCTTTTCCAACACCACTCCCCATCACACAGTTCTGTCCCCTCCTTTATGCTGGTTTCAACATTTATCGGAATTTCACTGAGCACACTCGACCTGCTAACTGCACAGGAAAGCCTCTTTTTTTTCCCCCAGGTTAGTTTTCTGCAGGTGTAATGAGTTGAATCTGTTCAGACAGGAATACAAGTGCCAGAAGAGCACAAAGGAATTGGTGAGGGTGTGCAGTCAGACGCGAGGAGGAAAGCAAGGGGAACCTTCCAATTTCAAGGGATCACAAAGTAATTTAGGTGTAAAGGGACCTCTGGAGGTCATCAAGTCCAGTGACAGTGACTCATTGTCTTGGCTCTGCTCTATTGAGCAGGCAAACCAGCCAGCAGCCTTCTGGCTCTGTCATCAAAACACCAACTCTCACAATTTTCCAGTGACATTTTTAATTTTTTTAATGGAACATGAATGTTGTTGCAAAAAGGACCTCTTTTTGTACCCTAAAGGAATAAAATAAAATATTCCTGGAAATAACAATTAGCAGTTAAATCCCTAACTATAACACTCTAAGTAAAGCCAGAATGCTCTAAGGAATAACAAAACAATGCAGTGAATATTTGTGCAGCAGGAAGAGTTTGGAGATGTTTGTTTACCATACAGTTTTTTCCTACTTGACAGACTCCTAAAGAACCCATATAAAGAGCTTTGATTATTAATAGAGTCAGATGGCATGAAACGGTATTTCTAACCTGTTTATAAATGGTTCAAAGGAAATTACAAATAGATAAAAAACAAAACCAAGTTTACAGTAAAATGGCAGAGAGCTAAATTTGTTCTTCCAGTAAGCAGTATGTTATATGAAACTAAGCTGAGTATATCTGCCATCATTTTACCTGGAAAAAATCAAAGTGGGGAGGGGAGGAAAGTGTTTTAGTTTGCCAGTTTTTTGAAAAAGCAAAACAAAAAGAAAAAGCCCATATATTGTACTAACCTATTGTACATATGGATAAGTAGTTTAAGTAACACATACAATGATTTCACAATGTGCTTTGAAAAGATTCATTAATGTCTTTGGAAATATGGGAAAGTAATTTATAACACCACATAAAAAAGTAATAGAGGGCCCAATTCTGTCACCACTAACTTAAACTGGGCAAAGTTGAGCTTTCAGGACTTTCCGACAGATTTAGAACATTTTTCAACAGCCTCATTCAGATATTAGCAAACCCCAGCCTGGCTGGCTCCCACCACATCCCCACTTGCTAAATTACTCCCTTTTCCTCCCCCTCCCCTCACCATTACAATTTAAAACAAAAATATTTTTTATGTGTTGAGCATTTGTATATTCGGAAACAGCGCCTGTGTTTTCTCCATTCTGACAGCTCTGAGCACTGCTAGCCATTAGTGGCCTGCAAGTCAAGAGATGCAGACCAGCCAGATATACCAAGTCAGAGCAGCCCACCCCCGACAGCATCCCTGAAACCACCAGAGTTTTGTGAATTTCTGATTTTCTGCATAATACTGCCATGAAAACCATTGTCTCCTACACAATCAGAGGGCAATTCTTGAAATGCAAAGCGAGTTAAGTTTCCAAAGAACTTTATGACATGAAAGAAATATTTTCCCTTTGTCTACACAGTAAGAGAAATGACAAGGATGAATGTATGGACTGAGAGGTTGTGTTAGGGGACCAGCTGTTCTCCCCAACAGTAACATCTGAACATGGCACAGTTTACAGTATGACCTTGCACCAAAGAAAGAGCCCTTCTCTTTCTCACTCCCTGTCAGCACTGCAGTTCAAAGTGGCTGCTGGAAATACCAAACCTCCGCATGTGGCACGTGAGATTTCCATCATTGGCCTGCAAACCTGTTGCACTTTCACAAGATGCTGCTGATCAAACCAAAATTCTGATGCAATTTATTCAAAAAGGGGAAAAAAACCCAAACAAACCAATAATAAATTATTCTTTATCATGCAATCCCTCTGGCCAAGTCTACATTACAAGACACATCCACTTCTATCTTCTCTGGCTTCCATCTAGAACAGACCCAGCATGCTCAGATCCAAAAGCACCATGTCATGCATTAGGTAGTTAAATGCAGCAAAGACAAGGGAAATGATCTAAGAGTTCTCATTTACCCTCTGCTTGTCTTGCAGCATTCATTTGTCCAGGAAAATTTCTTCATTAAGCATCTAAAACTTTTTTTTTTCTGTCAATTGATGCCACTTGTGAACTGAGGCTGAGAACTTGAAGCCATACGAACATAGTAGGACTCTGCCCAGAAAATGCAATGAAGCTCCAGAGTCCTCTACGCTGCCTCCTTTAAAGCCAACTTTCCCTTCACCACCATTGTGTTAAACTCTACAAGTCAGCCCAAATGAACCACAGCCTCTAAAAGGTCTAGTGGTTCCTTCTGATAACCTCAACCAGGAGGAATAGCCAGCCAGAGGTTGGTACGCCAAGGTGTACCACAGCATCTCTAGCCCTGAGTCCCTCTTCTGTCTCTAGATACCAACACAGGACCAGGCTTCAGCCCTTCTTGGTGAAGAATCCCAAGACCTCTACTTAAGCTTCAGTTGAGACAATCTGGACACATGCCCCATCCAGTTGTAGGACACAGATCAGAGCCTCTCCCACAGGGTTTTGAACCAGCTTTCTGGTTCATTAATTTTTGTTCCTCTACGGTATGGTTTGGTTCAGATTTAAATGCAGTGCTAGCTTCTAAGTTCAGCTCTATTGCGAATGCCTCTATCAGTGCCTGGCAGTTCTTCACATTTCCAAGACAGCTCATCAAGTTAATGCAGGCTGCTATGTCTCTTCCTTCCAGTTTGACATTACCCACAAACAGTAAAACTTATCCTATTCAATTCTCTTGCTACTCCTGAAAGGCTGAAACAATGTGGTAAAAAAAGCTCCACCATAGTACAGTTGGACTTCAGTAGGAAAGTTTTTTTCTTGTGCTTTTTACTACCTTGCTGCCATTTCCTAGCCATAAGCTGGAAATGTTAAATTATAAAAAATAGAATATTAATCAACCAATTGAGTTGCCAGTTCTAATTTTGGATAGAAAAATGGACAAAGAAATAATCAAAGACTTACCAAAAAAGCAGATGGCTGGAGAGTGCTTCTGGCAGTCATGCTGCTCGCACATGGGACCACTTGAGTTTAACAAATTGGACAACAGAGAGAGTACTGAAAGGGAAATTGGGGCTCTACTCCATTCAAATTCTTCAAAATGTTTGTTTTGGATTTGTACCTCTGCTGCAATTTACAACTCTAGATTAGATATAGCAAGAGTAATATTCTTGACTAGAAGAAAAACAGAATGACTAAACCATTTGCCAAATCACACAGATTGTCTCCCTGTATACAAATAATACCAACGTACAAATGGTTTCCTAAATAAAATGTAGTACTAAACATGTCTTTTACTAACACAGCAATAAAATTCTACCAGTAGTTAGAGCACAAGACACTTCTCTAACTCAAACTGCAAAACTTCTTCAAGCAAGGCCCGTATCTGCACGTAAACAAGTGTAAGTTACAGCAGCATGAAAAAGAAACGCACAGCAACTTGAGATTTCACAGTCATGTCCATGCAACACAGAGACCTCCCATTGCAAGTGAAACTACATCCCAAAGCCACTTGTTCTAAAAGCATGTCCTTCACTACTAATGAACTAAAGGGCAGTTGTTTCTAACGTTAGACAGTTTTGAGACTGTGAGGCATAGTGCAATACTTCCTATTCGATCAGGGAGGGAAGAATCAATAAAACAACGTTGGTAGTATCAATAGCAGGTAGTAGATGACACCTACAAAGGCAGAAAAAAAAGACTCATTCCATCAGTCTTGCTGTAAGAAATCAGTTGCTTAAGTGTTTAAAAGAAAAAACATGAAGGCCTTTTTCAGTGAGATACCAGTTGCAGCTTAAAGTAAATGTATGGCCAAATATGACGTCATCTTCCACAACCAAAAATTAAGACGAAAGTTCTGCTGGTCTCAGGGACCAGTCACTCACCAGGGAACCAGTGGTTTTATATGCACGCCTTCCTGAAGAATCCAAAAATAACATTTTTCCATAGAGCAGAAATTCCTATAGCGTTCACGCTTTTCATTTCTGTAATGTTGCAATCCAAAGTGCCAGCCTTCTGTAATGAGGTAATCCGACAATGTAATTTGTAGTATTTTATTCTGTCAAAATTGATCTTTGTATTTCTATAGCAACTAGATCAAAACAAAAGATGGAGCAGACTGAATAAGTCTCTCCCTACCACCACCCAGATTTTTATATAAATATATATGTATATATATATAAAGCATTGCACATATATAAAGTTAATGTTCATGATTCATCATTAAACAATGCTAGAAAAACAGCACTAGAAAAATAGCAGCACAGTAGGATAACACTTAAAAAAAGAAATGCTAGCAAATGTGTAAACTGACATCAAAATATATAAAAAAACCCGTAATTGTTCAATTATCAAAAACCTGGGAACAGAGTATGTCTTGCCCATTAAATCCAGTCAGGAAAAGGTATTATCCATTTCTGGTTGGGATAGATGGAAGTGAATACTGTCTTTGCTGACATGAGGTAAATAATATAGTATCTTCCACCCCCTCCCCTGAGAAAATCACACTTTAACCATTACTGTTAACATGTTAATGTTTAAGAAAGTTTGACTGCCATTTAGCTCAGTTTTGGAAGTACTGTATGCAATAGTCTTGTAAATGTCTGTCAATTTATTTTAGTGCCTGTGTAAAAGCTGAGCTGAGTCCAGACACTGTGATTACAAAACACCTAGGAAAGCTCTAGATGTGGAACTCAATGGCATTTCCAATCAACTAATATGATTAATAGCGATGCCACTCAGCCCCTTCTTTTTAAAACAAAGATTGATCTGTGACAGTGGTAGGATAAAAAGCTTGATTTTCCTACAGACCATTTCTCCTTAACATCAGAGTATCTTCTGAACATTTCTTAGGAGATTTCAGTTAGATCCTGGACACAGATGGCTAAATACATACTGTGTGCAGGTGCACACATACACCTGCAAGCTTCACACGTAAGCATGCAAATCCCAGAACAGCCACACACTTCCTAAATTGAGCTTTAAGGAGAGGTTGAACCTCTCCTAACATGTGACATGTACCTGCCTCCAGAAATCTGCGCAGTGTCCAAGAACAATTTTCTGACCACTGCGTAGTGTCACTTGCAGCCTCTAATATAAAAACATGTGACAGTTTTAGACAGAACCCTGATATGGTTGGGAGGGAATTTCTGAGAATGGCATGTCAGCTGGGAAGAGGATGATATACTCACTTTTGTTGTGCTGTTATCGCTACAGGTCCAACCATGTTTCTGCTGCTGGCTGCCATCTATGGCGGTCACCACGTACCTGCTTCCCAAGCATGCTGTATCAGCCGTGGTAAGGGATTGTGGCTGGAAGGCAGTTTGTCTTTGAGGCCAGCTGCTACTGCTCATTAAAAAAAGAGAGAATGTTAGAGAAATACTGGTCATTTAAAAGAAATAGACACTCTCAAAAGCAGGATACTTGTTTGATCCCAAGCTCTCCTGCTAGAAAACAGAACTTCCCCATCAGTTTAAGAAGAGGGGTATGATGGACAAAAAAGTCTCGGTGAATACAGGAATAAAATTGTGTGCATCCATAATATGAAGCATAGGAATGTTTCCAGACTACTCACCCTCCTAAAATTAAACACACTCAAGTTGTTCACCTGAGTAAAGACCCTGACCCCATGAAGCACTCTTCACTTGATGGCAATTCGCTTGAGTAATGACAGTGAAGAATTCAATACTGGCAGGAGCTGAACTATGTATTCATGCTGACTTCACAGATGCTTCCGTAACAAGTTGTGTCTATACGTGATCTTGTAATACTGGCATTTCAAAGCTTATCTTACAACTGACACACACCTTGGCATGTCTTCAGATCAATATACTAACAGAAATGTATGCAATGAGCTGTTACTTTTTTTTAACTTCAAAAAATCTTTGACGTGCTGCTGCAGCAGGAGATGCAAAATGCTCATTTAGGCAAGGGTGTTTAAGTAGTATAAAAATAAATGAAACTGCGGATTTCTTCCTAATTATCACCAGTTTCTGTCAGAGAAGATGTACCTTTTCCATGTGAAACCCCTCATTACCCCTTCCTTCCAATAAAGGCCATCAACATTGAACTTAAAAGTTCCCGTCCGCATCCAGTTTACAGGCTTTACCATCCTGCCCTTTGAAATGGAGTCTTGTGCAAGGCATATCAGAAAGACTGGAGGAAATTGGAGATAAAAAAGATTTAAAAATAAAAACAGTATTTATGTCTCCCAAATGGGAAGCTTGGAGCAGCAAGGGCAGGAAATGGACCGGTATTTAAGCTGATTACCCAAGCAAAGTCCTCTGCCTTTTCAGCAGTGCCACGGTCCTTCAGTAAACCCATTTAAATTAATTGGAGTTTGGGGCAGG
>JANZLQ010000002.1:21909173-21935289 GCA_026212715.1 Elanus axillaris | reverse complement strand
GGGGGGAAGAGTTAACAATGACCCTGTTCTGCTTCAGAATGCCTTTATTTAAAAATAAACCATGTGTTAAAAAAAAAAAAGAAAGAAAAAATTCACTAACATTATAGTTTTCAAAGATTGTGCAGCCAGGAATTACAGATAAGCCCTCTTAAGACCATAAAGAAAAATCCTTTGATAGTGTTCAGCATATTGAACTGGCTTCTCCTCGTATTTGCAGTAATAAAGCTGTCAAGCAACACAGAAAAGGAGAGCTAAGCATTTCAAGACTCAGACACATGAACTTCTATTAACCTACATTAACATGTAATTGTTGCTGTGAGCACACTGTTCTCAGTGTCAAGTGCTTGTAAAGGACACAAGGAAAATCTTTCCATGTGAGACAGGATAGGGTAACTGCTGTACTGTCCTACAAATTTCTGAAACAGTCTTCCTGGCAAGCACTAAATTGATATGTATGAGTTATTCCTGGAAACTTCCCATATGGTTAGTAAATTTCAGAATGGAAAGATATGTTATTTCACTTTAATAACTTCCATGTTTTCTATCACACCAAGTAGTTGCTAGTTTGCTGAAGTCTAAGAGCTGGATGAACAATTTCAGTATGATCATATAGGACTGCTTTAAGTTGCTAAACAGCCTGCAGTCTCAGAAAGGCAGCAGGGGGCTGGTGATCATTTGCTTCAAAGCTTTGAGACACCCTGGCCAAATCTAAGAGGTAATATGGCAGGAGAAGACTCAGGATACAACTTCAACATTTTCACCTTCCATTCACTCAAGCTGACTGTGTCTGAGATGGATGGGAACACACCTGTAATCCTTCTGGACACAAACCCAAGCTATGAAGAACCACAGCATGGACAGCTTTTTGGATCTGGCTGCAAAGCCCTCACAAAGCCCATTCCACATCACCTGGAAGCAGTAGCTCAGAACTCTGCACTGCTCCTTCAGGCACTGCAACGATGTACCTTTTAAGATGCAACAGAAGTGAGGTTGAGAGGAGGTACAAAAGGCTCTCTGTAAATAAAGCAGAAGGGCAAACAGCAGGAAGAAGAGCTATCTAATCTGAAGGAAAACATTTGCACAACAAGCAGTGGATATAAGCCAGCCATTAATAAATTTCTGTTAGAAATTAGCAAAAGGTGCAGAAAGATTCTGGCACAGCCTTCCAACAGGATGGGAGAAACACAAAGCATACAAAAATGTTACTGTTTTAAAATGGTTGTTTATAAGTTCACAGAGAAGATGAGAGGACAGAGTGACCTGTGACTGCAGGGACTGGACTTTCTCAGTCCTTACCCTGGACTTGTGCTTCATGTTCCCCCAAATACCCTTCTTTTCCAGCCAGGGTGAATTTCTGGCATTTGTTTAACGCTCATGAACTGCAAGGGTATCACTAAAAAGATGATGTAGGAGTATTCTCAGAAAGCAAGATGTGATTGCATAGAGAGTTGGATGTGTTTACATGGGACTGACCATTTGTTCTGCTGTGAACATTGCTGATGGAGGTGAACAGATTACCCTGTCTGTCAGGCTGCTCATCAAGTCCTCTGCCCATCTTCCAGATCTTACCAGATTTACAAGCAAAGCTCTGCATGTAATGGTGCCCTAACTGCAAGTGACAGTGACAGAGGTTAAGAAGTGCTCCAAGCTTAGTAGTTTTCTCTGAACTGAGCTGGGATGAGATTACAGATGCCCCGGTACCAGTGGATCGAAAGGATGTGTGCTATCCCACAAAGCACAGCAGCTTTGTGAGAAGGAAGGTGTGATATCTCTCAGCCAGCGCAGGGGCTGCCAGAATAGGGGCAGTTTACCAGGATAACAGAGTAGTGGCTAACATCGCTGCACTGCCCTACCAAATTATTTTCTGGAACTGCTTCTGTGAGTCCTGTCATGCTCCCTTGAAGGGATGCTCCTGGACAGGTAGCTCTGGTTAAACTTCCATGGACTGGAAGTAAAGGCCAGCATATCAGCATATTTTGCTGAGCAGATAATTATGAAGTCAGCTCTCCAGGTTTCATAAAAGCACAGTAGAAGTTTAAGGTGCGTTTATTCCTTTGGGTTTCATTCCATGCATTGTAATCTGCCTCCCTCACCTTTCACCATCTTGCTTTAACAAATATAGCCTGGGGGGGATTTCAGAGCCTGTATCCTCACGGCAGGTTAAAGTGGTTGTTGATGACAGACAGAGCTAAGCATGCACACTCAGAACCTGAGCTCTCGGGCAAGAAGCACGTAGCTAAACTTTGCCAAATTACTTTCAGAAAAGTCCTGATTGAAAGGGATCATCATTGTAACATGCTGAAAGACACACACACGTAAACCCCCCAAACCACTGAAATACACAGGCAAAAGGCAGGAAGCAGCCTGGGTTTTCTGACTTTCACAGAACTGCTTCTTTTCAGCTGATGATCATATCAATTTAACGTGTTCCAGAGCAAATGCCCTGCACATAGGATCCACACGCAATCCAACCCAAAGACCAGCCTAATTTCTGCTGTAGCTAGATGAGCTGTAGAGTCCTTTAGAGCTGGAGGAAGCTTAGGTCTGCTGAAATTTATGCAAGCAGTGAAAATGTCTCTTTCCATAGAATTGCATCAAATCACTTCTGCTCCCTTGTTTTTTCTCCTGTCTAAACACAACTGCTGCTCAAAGATTCAGTCATCAGACTTGTTGTAACTCTGTCTGTCTAATGATCTTCCATTTCCTCCACTGCTTCATACCACCCTCATCATGGAAGACTTATGGTGGAGATGCTCTGGGGATGAGGCTAACAAAAAAGAAGTAAAACACATACATATTCCCAATTCAGCTATTTCTGTGGCCTACCCAACAGTGGAGATGCCTAGAGGCTGTATTAGAACTGCTTGTGCACAATCTCCTTAAATCCATCTGATGAAAATTTCCCAGAAGATGACATGTAGAGCTACGGGTTTAGTATAAAGGAGCTTTCTTGATCAGCACAAACTTCCACTTCTCAGAATACAAGAAAAGAGAAAGGGAAGGATTAAATACTGTTAATGCATGCCATTCTCCTTCACTTTCCTGGCACCAGCGTCCTTTCATGTGGTAGTTTATTTTCCTACAACACAATTTCAGAAATACATCTCTGCAAACATCTGGAAAACATCCACTTGCTCTGCCCACCATAGCAGGAACCAGAGAAAATTAGATTGTCTGTGTACTCCACCAGGGCCACGTTTGTGGATTACCTCTGCCCTTGTCTAAAGGCTGGCTTGAGACCTCATTTTGTGGTTACCTGAAAGCCTGCCATTGCCTTTAGAGAGCTTTTCATAACACAACTCCTGATGTGTTAAAGGCTTTGGTGCCTCTGTTCCTGACAGCCATGCCTCCTTTTAACCCTCTCCAGTTGCCATAGATCATCCTGGGATGAAAGAACTCATGATATACACTACCATATGTTTAAATCTGGAAACAAAGAACAAGCAACAGCTCACCTCTGAAGACTGAACACTAATTCGCATGGAGAACAAGCTCTTTTCTTAGCCCTGGGTCAAAGCTCATTCACATACTAGGCAGGAAGAGGAGCAGGGAAGGCCTAGGGTTCTCCTAAAGCCACTGGCAAGCAAGAGGCTGTAGCATCTTCCTGCTGTTTCAGTATCGACAGCACCACCAAACATTTAGTAAGAGATCCACACTGCTATCTCTGTCAGCTGCAGATCTAAGTGCCTTTTCTGTTCTGATTCCAGCCTCCCCATTTACTGAGAGCCACAGAAAGCTCACTGTGTGTGCATACAGGACAGGGACCATCTTGAGTGATGTATATCCAAATGGTTTCATCTTCATTCCCAAGACATAGTGGGGCCTGAGTGACCTACTTCTTCAAATCTTCTTGAAAGAAAGGACAGGACAGTGTTACACACAATGACTGCTGGAATTCACCATCCAGCAGTTCTCATCTGTAGTGCAAGAGCTATAACAGCTGACAGTAACCAAGATTTAGGATACGATGGCATTCGCTGACCATTTCATTGAATTGAATGTATATGAGCAGCAAAAAGAAACATCAACAAATTCCAGATGCAGAATGTAATTATGTTTGGATGGCAGAATGTTTCATATTGTTTTCTATAGGAAAAAAAAAGTCATCATTAAAGCAATGGAATTTCAGTAAACTATGTTTTGGGTTACAGCCCGGAATAGTTACACTTGGCAGTTCAGAGGCATGGGTAAAATATTCCAAGGTTCATAAATCCTTGACTTTAATTTGTAGATATAGGTTACAGCTTTAGTATCACTGCGAGGGGGTAAATCATGCTCCCACCTAAACAGTTGCCAAAGGGTTTGTAGATATAGGTTACAGCTTCAGTATCACTGCAAGGGGGTAAATCATGCTCCCACCTAAACAGTTGCCAAAGGGCGCTGCACAAAGCTTTTCAGCTCTCTTGGGCAGCTTCTAGGAAAACCATATATCAATGTCTTTCAGGTTCCCAGGCCAATCAAGATACTATATACTCATAGCAGAAGGCTTCCTTGGCTGAACAGTCTCTGCAGCACCTATTTTTAAATCACACACTTAGATGGTGGTGACCCATGAAGGAAAAAGCTACCTGGAGCTGGACTGGACATGAACAAGGTGATTCCTCTCTCACATCAGGTTACATCAACTATCTCAGTCCTGCAGGCTCAATATGAGGAGGCAGTTTGGAACTGTTAGGAACTGATTTGTAAAACAAAAAATCCAGCAGTGTTCAGTGGCCTATAAAGAAATTAATTTAATTTGCATTCTCTGGAACAAGTTAAAGGGTTCTAGCAGCACATGCCTAAAAAAAAAAGCTAATAATGTCTGAGAAGAGCTACTTGACTAAGATCTCACTAGGTATTTAAGACACCTCATCTGCATGCTTGGGTTCTTTGCTGTTATATTAAGGGTTTAAGAAATAGTACACAAGACTTATTGGTTAGATGCTGGTTTGTACAACAAAGAACTTACAATTAACATCTGTCACATGGGCAACTCATGCCACAACAGGGTAATAAAGATGTAGGATGAAGGACAAGTCTGTCTCAAGAGACTGTACTCTACAGATAGCACCCAATTTGTCCCAATTTGTTAAAATCCTTTGCGACAACAAAGCCTTGACACAGCTAAAAGAAAATTAATTCAGAGACTATAACTTAAACTAGTGAACAATCAAAAGCTGAGTACCATGGGCCACAGCCCAAAAATTTAAGCATACGCTTAAGAAGCACTTGAAGAAATTCCAGTGAAGCCAGTTGGACTTCTGAAGTGTTTAAAAGTAGATCCTTAGTCTAAGAAATTACAGAGTCAGCACTGAGAGAACCAAGAAGTTGTTTGTAACAGTGTGTAGTGTGAGTTTAGGAAAAAATAATTCTTCTTCCTACCAGGCCTCAGTCACTGCTCAGTTGATTTCAGTTCACTTTTTTACTAGCTGCATAATTATTCCATTCATATTCCCTCACTGAAGTCTTTCCTGGAATCTATTCTTTGAAATTAAGTGATTTTCCTAGCATCAGACCCTATTCTGAAGTCCTGTGCTCTGCATCTAAACCCTGTTTCCCCCAAAGGTACACCAGAATTTGGTACCTACCCATTTTCACATGGTGACAGGAAGAGCAACCCTTCATTCTAAGGCACAGCCTTTGGTTTTCAATCAGTTATAACAAGGTTATGAGAAAGGCTTTCTTTAAAGAGAAAAAAACACCCAAACAAACTAAACAGCACTCTGCTTTCCTTGTGTGTCCTACCACACCTTTATAGTAGACTAGGCAGTATTGGTTTCTTCAAAACATTCCAATTGACACCAGTGCTAACCTAGCTCTCAGACAGTTCCAAATTTCTGGAGAAAGGGAGTCTCTTATAATCTAGCCAGCCCTCCTTTGTTCTTTGAATTCCTGCTCACCCACACCAGCTCTACAAATGCAGTCTGAGGTTGAGCCAGACTCCTCCGAGCCACTGGTCCTACCATTGTCCCATAACAGCACCAGGCATTTGGGTGGTTCACCCTGAGACATTGTTTCCTTGCTGCTTGTTTTTACTGACAGCCTCCTATTAAACTAAAGCAACATGTCCACACAGTAAACATCCAATAACCGGGTCACCATCTAACATTCAGAAATTAGAGAGCAGCTCTACTGCCACTACTGAGCCAAACCCCAAAATGAAGTGCTGGCCCAGATTAAAAATTCTCCCAGAGAGAAAAAAATGTGGCCTTGTGTATTATGGTCTCACAGTTCCTCCATCTCAGAGGGTTTGCAGGCTTGTACTGAGCTGTGCCAAACAGACAGTAAATCTTTACTGGAGACAACCATGCGTCTCTAGAGAAATCTACTCTTTTGAAAACAGTGCTAGGTAAAACACAGTTGTACTGCATCACAGCCTGTCATGCCAAATGTATCTTCTCCAATAAATGTTCTAAAAGAAGTTGAAAAATAAGTAAAGACATTTCCAGCAAATCCAGATTTATATATAATATGTATTAGACTGCAGATGTCGGAGGAATGTAAAATGCTTTTCTAATGGAAGAATTCAAGGAAAAAGCCAGAGCTTTAACATGTAAAGAATGCAAATACCCTGCAAAGTCTGCAGATGCATGACCTATGAGTAAGTGTACAAATCAAATGATTGGGTGTGCAGAAGGCTGTGTAGACACCCAAGTGCCATTTGTACTTTTATGTTACTGACACCCTCAATGACTATAATATCTCACTATTTGAGTTCTTATAGACCCAGATCCTCAAACATATTCAAATCTGTGAGGCTTGGGACTCCTTATTATGATACATAGTACCTGGTCATAAACCAGGCATTGAAAATACGCTTTACAAAATGACAGTTCTGGCTACAAAGCCTGTGTTTGGAACAGGAAAAGAGATGGATATAAACAGGCAGGAGAACGCAAGGAAATGCTTCCAACTGAAGAGGACAGGCAATATTGGCAACCCAACTTTATTAACCCAAGCCAACCAAATCCACAGTTCAGCAGAAGGCTGAGCCAAGTACCTCAAAGCCATCGGTTCTAAGATTGCCCTATAGCAACCATCCATTGTGTAGGTGGCTTACTTTCAGACATTGTTAAGATATTCAACCACCGTGAAGAACCAAGCGTAAATTGTACACAACACAACGAAGGAGTTTTAAGTGACTGTGCCTGCAAACCCAGGCAGTCATTCGCACAAGCAAAGGTCAAAACCAGGACACAAAGTATTGTATTGGAAAAGGTGTATGCATCTTGGTTCACATCCGGCCTACTACAATTTCTTTTTTGCATTTTATTTACATATTTATCTGAATAGAAACACAGCAAATGAGGTGAAGTTAAAATAGTAAACAAGAATTTCAGCTTTAAGCTTTGATTTAGATGATCTGTTTTCTGATAGTGCTTATGTGAATTGTGCCATTCAGTTATTTCTGGGATAACAGTAGGCAGAGTTTATAAACAGGTAACCTACAACAATGTTTCTCATTCCCCCTACCCGCTTAATAAAGTGAAGGATCGCCTAAATTTAAAACAGTATATTCAAAACATTAAGAATCATTTCCTGGAGTGTTGCCTAGTTTGTTTTAAACTTTTTTTTAACAACAACAAAAAAGAAACCCAAACTGTGAATGTTTGTTTATTGCTTTTATGTTTCAATTGTACTTATTTCTGTGCTTGTACAAGTGGAAGCACATAACTTTTCTTTATTTTTACAGCAGCCTTTCAAAAAAGGAAGTCAATTGTGCTCCTAATTGTGTATGTTTTTCAACTGAGGACCATAAGATATGAGAAAGTGGGCCACAAAATGATAGCAAAGATTAATTTTCAATGTCTTTTTATATTCACTAATGAGTAACTTGCAACCGTGTTTAGATACACCTACTTACAAAAAGCACATGATGCCCATTCCAGGTTTTTTTTCTTTTATTTCAGACTTCCCTAAATTCTTAAATTCCCTAATCTAAATGTCTGGAGACTTTAAAGTCTCCCTCCCACAGCTTCCCCAGGGATATTTCCTAGTGCACTGAGAATTAAAAGATAAGCATTCCTTGATGGTGTTCACACTGTTTGCTGATTGTTTTGTTTTCCCCCAATTTTCAAAGAAATATATACGATAATGAAAATGCCACTTGTTCGCTGAGAACCCTTGTTCCCATTGGCATAGATGGCAAAACAAGTGAGGAAAAAAACCCAAACCACAGTGTTCTCAAACTTCATTCATGTTGCAGTCCTAAGCATTATGATTTTGAAAGTACCTACTGTTTACTACCTAAAATAGAACCCCTCTAAATTAAAGTGAGTTTATGCCATACCTTCACCTATTGCCAAAATTAATTTTTTAAAGGTTTTTCTTTCTGATTCAAATGTAACAGATGCAAAGCTACAACTACGGAATAAGGATAAAGGTACATCCTACAGCAGTGACAGGAGGAGAGCAACAGGGATTGTCTCTCTTATGATTCCTTCAGCAGATGTTTATTCCCTGGCATGGAGGACTTTGTGCTAAGCCCCATGAAGATATTCCTTCCTTTTAAAAGCGTGCCTTCGATACACAGCTGTGGTTGGGCCACCTATATCATGAGATTGACCCCTGACCCTGCACTGCCTGCTATACTAGAGGCTTCCTTTCTCTAGGGACAGGCAGGGGAGGGTAGTATTTCGCGGCTGCCATTCCAAAGCAAAAGCTAGAAATCCAAGAGTCTTTACTTAATAAATAAAATTCCAGCACTATTCACAGCAGTGATGTCTCAGTTTACATGAAGAGTTGACAGAATTTTCTTATAGCTAAGGGGCTCAAGTGAGCTACAGCGATGAAGGAAAACCCAAGAATGTTGATTAATAGATATTGTAATCTACAAAAAGGAAGACCAAAATTCACATCCATTCCAGCTGTCAGGAAAAGCAAGACGGCAGAGCTAAAGCAGCAACCAGAGATGCAGCAATGTGCGGTATCAGTGACACACTGCCCAGATCAAGTAACACTTTGTTCTTTGCAAATCCAGGAACAACTCATGTTAGAAAAATTCTAAATATCAGCACTTCCAACTGCATGGAGACAAGGCTGCAAGGACACTGCACCCACTGTAGCGACAGATTTGAGGTACTGACCAGAAGCATAGACAGAAATCCCTTATTGCTCCTTTTTTTTTTTCTTGAACCAGTTTGCAGAAACACTAGTTAAGCTTCTCAATTTTTTGGTTCTACGGTTTCAGGGCTAAACTATTAAAAAAATAAAAAATCTGCCTGTTAATGATATGGCACACTGCAAGTCCATACAGCACAATTTACTTCCAAACCTGCCTATCTCAGTTCCTACAGAAAAAGGGAACTTCTTGTCTGCAGCCAGCAAATCACAGCTCTGCCAGCTGCCAGAGCTGCTGGAGCCCTTCAGACACTTGGTAAAAGCCTTATGTAGTTCATCTGGGGAGGCTGTGAACTGCCATCACAGGAGGTTTGAGAATGGGATGGATGAACTATTGTCAAGAGTGATGTTGGTGTAGGTGATCAGGGGAATGGACCAGGAGATCTCAGAAACTTCCCAACCCCTTCTTCCAATTCAGTAAGCATTTTCATGTTAACAGCTATATTCGATTCTTACTCCAGCTAACTAATTTTACAATAACAATATATATCCAACATCCTCAATTTCACTAATTACTGACAGCCTTGCTACTACATCATCTATAAAACAGATATCTTTCAGTTTACACTCTCAGTGAAGAAAGCAAGCGGACACACATCTAACCCTAACAGAAATTACCTGTCAGCTTCAGACATCTCAGCAGAGCTTCTAGCTCACAGTTATTACAGATCACTCTCCAGAAACTCAGATGATTATGAAAAGCAGTTTTTACAAATTTCAGATGAACGGCTAGTTCTGGCATGATGACAAAGCAATAAACACACATTTCAAAGCCACTTTCGTCAGGTTCCTCTGTTGTTCACTGGACAGTTGCCAAAAAGAATAAAAATGTTACCCAGGGGTGAGTTCTCTGAAGGCATTAGGTGCTGGAGCTGAACTTCTGTGCTGATGGATCTTACAGAATCTCACTTATGAGGATGCCAGTAATTCTGAATTCGATGTTAGATTTATGGAAAACAAGGTGATACTTTTTTAAAATTTTATTTTATTAGACAAGGCAAAATACAATCAGTGCTGCAACACTGTGATTGGGGGGTTCTCAAAAGGAAAAGAAAAAGAAAGCAGAACAAAACCCAAAACCCACACTCATGGGGAAGCTAGTAACCATCAGTCATCTGTTAAATGAAACTTGTTCTTTCTTTCAGATTAGCTACTTTCTAGCGGTACATAATTAATATTGATTTGAAAGGCAGTCTGCCCAAGGGATCCAGAACAAGTGATTGCAGTACATGCTGACAAATGAAATATCATAATGGCCAATTTACAACATGGCTTGAACGAATATCTATGAGTAGGAGGGTTTTTCCCCCCTCAGACTTCCAAAAGGCTAAATTCTAATTTGACCAGATTTCAAACACTGGAAAATGCAAATTATATTAGAGGAAACTGGAAAGTACTGCTCTATTTTTTCAAATACTTGAATCAGTTTTTCATGTCAGGCCCAGTGTGTCTCAGTGAAGGAACTCCCTGGTGAAAGTCAATGGACTAAAAGATGTCATTAAAACCTGCATTCCTATGTGGGTTTTTGTGCATGTTCTGTTAGCCAGAGACCTCCCAATGCAATTAGGGGAAGGAGGGCTAGAGGTCAGTACTGTAACCTAGGATTTTAGTAACCTGAATTTCATTTCTTACCCTGCCACTGACTTTCTATGAGACAGGGCAAGACTCCATCTTTTTGTGGCTTACTTTCCATACCTGTGAAATTGAAGTAACAGGATCACCTCACAGGGACATGGAAAGGATAAAAACTGAAGAGCTTAGGAAAATTAGGCCTCTAACAGAAGAGCAACTGACCAAAGGGTTAGAAGACCCTAACCTTCTGCAGACAGTGTTGTCTGACAAACTCACTTTCAGAAATGCAGTGGAGGGACCAAACTTCAAAATACTGAGTGCTTTTAACTAGCATTTTGCTTCATAAATATAAACAGCAATTTCCTCGGAGGAAAAAAGGGAGGGGGGGGCTGTTTATCAATTCCGCCCAACAAGCCTCCTCCTGCGGAGCCACACACAGAGTCCATTCAGCATTTGGCTCATCAAAGGGTGAGGACTCTGGTGAGAGGAAGGAGGGAGCCCTTCTTGCTGCCTTCTCTCCCTCCTTCCCTCTCCTGACTGCAGGGTTCAGGAAAAGAGTGGGGACATGCTTGGGTTGAGAACACCCTAAAGTGATAATGAGAAGGATAAAGCAAAAATTGTTTGCACAAGTAAACCAGCTGCTGTATAAGAGACCTATTTACACCTTGCATTGAGCTTTCTTTCATCCCTCTAATGACTCGTCCAAGAAGCATTATGAGAGCTAGACAGGCTTCTTACCCTGGCAGCTTTGCCGCACTAGAATACCAACTCCTGAGACGCAATTATTCTGAGAATGCAAGAGAGACTACTAAAGCAGACAGTAACATTACGTAATTTAGTAGAAGCTGTGTTCATGACCAGGACAGGAGCTGGAAAGATTTCCTATGTTTCCATAAAACATCCCATTTCCCTTATACAATCCTATCTCAGGAAACAAACAAAACAAAACAAAATCTATTAATTCTAGGTTCTAAGGCTAAAGAAGGAAATGGCAAGTTATATTAAGAAAAACAGGGTGGCACTTTAAAAAAGAAAAACCCAAGATGTCCCCAATTACTAGAAGCAGATACATGTCCCCTTTGGCGTTGAAGCAAAACTGAAACAATTCTAAAACTCCTCCATTTTCTTCAGCTTACTCTTAAACAAGAATACTGAATGACAGATTTGTTTGAATAAAAAAAAATAATCAGGATTAATCCCAGAAATTATTAACATATTTCAATAAGATTTATTTATTTATTTATTTATTTAATCTCCTTAAACTGTGTTTTTAAGTCCAAAACAGTTTAAAGGTTACTATGTAAATACTGGACTTACGAGCATCCTGCTGAATTCAACAGAACAGAAAGACTAAGGCATCATTAAAAATAACACATTGTTTGCATTTTTCATAAAGACATCAAGAGTATTTAATCTCTCTGAAACACAATCTCCCCCAGGGAATTATAGATGAGCAAAAACAGAACAAGTGGAAGTTAAATAATTTTTTTTAAAATGCCAAGAAGCCAATGGGTTAAGCTCTCAATTTATCTTTGTTTCTCCAAAGATACAACACTATTTCAGAGACATTAAGAGCAAGACCACACCTGTGTTTCTTTAGTGGTGGCCTGCTGAAAATATTTGTCAGGCATTGTGTCAGAATCCAGAGCACATTCTTTCACTTTATGATTAACCTTTAAAGAGATTATGTTGGGAAAACACTCAAAGTGACATTCATACTAAATTGACTGCATTCATACTGGAAGGGGTTTACTCTTGAAGTTGGCGGTGTTTTTCAAACAAAGCCTAAGTCACCCGTAGAGTATGTGTCCATAGGAAACAGGATACGCAACCAAATGCTGAAAACAAGCCAGCAATGTTTTGCTATTTAGACAGTAGTAAATTCAATACTCCATAGAAAAGAAAAATGACAAATGAGAGAAACTGATGCTTCTTCTAGTAAGATCTGGTCACAGGGATGAGGAAATCAGCTTCAAGTAAGTAAAACCTGACCAGAACCTGGACTTGCATTGCAAACAGATCTCTTCTTCCCTTCATCACACAAATACCCCAAATATCGACAAGAAGTTCTGCCACCTCTGCTGGGCTTGGCATTGCTCCAAACTGTTCCTCCTGACAGGGTTTGCTCCCTGGATCCATGTCAGCTGGTGCAACTCCAGTGTTGTTTCATTGAGAGTTTATCTCGGAGACTAAAGCAAAAGTCAGAGGCTGCCTGAATCTGGGCACTTGGCCAAATCTCCAAAGACAAAGAACTTTGTCCAGCACAATGCTAATAAATGATTACACCGTCCTTAACATTAATTCACTTGACTTGGGGCATAGGATCCCTTTTTCAAGTATAGAGTAGGGGTTTAAAGAAAAAACATGCCCATTTGCAAGGAAACTGCAACAAGACCTGATCAAACATACTTTCCCCCTATTACATTGAACAGATGCCTTCGTCCCACATCAGAGTGATTTGTACCATAAACGAGGTGGTAGGAATGATACAAAACTAAATGCAGTCTGCTTGTTTTGGAAGAAATGTGTCACTCACAACACAAAGGCTCGGCTGCATCCCCCGCTGCTCTGCATATGTATGGCCACTTATGGCAGCAGCCAGGAAAGGAGTGACTGATTCCTCAACACCCACTTTCTCATATTCTGTTTAAGCACTGGTTGTGGACGGCTGTCCTGTCTCAGCACTCTGACTTGTCCCTTTGCCTGAGCATGTTTGGTTTTTTCTCAAATCCTTGATGCAAAATAATACAGAATGCTTCCAGAATAGCCAAGTCTGCATCTGCACTCCTCGGGAGGGGAGGACGATAAAGCTGCTGAGTGACAGTGCTGTACCCTAGCAGCCATTTGGGGTGCAAAACCTCAAAAGCTGGAGGCCCTCCAATGCTTGGGAGAACATTCCATGTTCTCGAGCCCCATCTGCTGGTACCTTGGCCATTGACACGCACAGGGCCGCTTCCACCTGCACTTCAGGGCCCCGCGCCTGGAGCTCCCCTTTCAGAGAGAAGGAAAAGGGCTACCTTCTCCCCAACAACTGCTCAACTGCTACCTTACGTATCTCTTAACGGCCATCAGGTAGCGTTTTATAGACGAGAGCAACAAACTGATGAAGCCAGATCTTTGACTCAGGGGTAGCATCCGTAATAAGGTGACTCTGGGTGTTCTGTAACAGCGTTTTAATTCAGGTTAGAAGCGTGATTTTGTGAAGCGGATCCACCAGTCATCCCCGCTCGCGGTGATTTAGCTCTCTCGGTGGGGCAGCCCCCAGCAGGACTCCCACCTCACCCATCCCTCTGCCCCCCTCCCCTCCACCGTGCGACTCCGCTGGGATCGCAGCTTTTCCCGGAGCTCTGGGGGAAGGCTCCCGGGAAGCCCGCTCCAGGAGCTGCTCTCTCCCACGCTGCCAGAGGAGCAGGAGGAGCAGGCAGAGCACCGCTGCCTTAACCACATTACCTTTCCCAAGCAGTACCAGCACGGCCCTGCAGCCTGCAGGAGGGCTTCTGCGAGCTTTGCAAAGCCTCGCCTCCCCCTCCTGCCAGCCGCAGCCCCCCCGGCAGCGCCGCGCAGCCTGCGGTTTGCGCTCACACATGCCCCCGGATCGGCCCAATAACACAAGTGCCTGTAACACTGCGCAGTTCTGTTTCTACAGTCACAGCCTATTTCCTTTCCTCTTATCCATCTCCTCCACGCACCCAGGCAAAGGGAGGGAGAGAAAGCAGGAGTTAACCCTTTGTTCATCTCTGGCCAGATAGTGCTTTTATCCCTTGCTTCAAAGATGCCTGTTTCAGAGTCTGAGGCTGGAGAGACATGACCTCGCTGTACGCCGAGTCCAGTTGGGAGTTTTAATGGGTGGCATGCTGGCGTGCAGTTCCCTGCACTCACAGTTATGCCAACAGTCTTCTTGTATTTGATATTATCTTCAGTTTCATGAGAACCTCAACATGTACTTTATTAAAAAGAACAGAAAAATCTGGTCCTTGAAGTCACAAAGAAAAACTTAAAAACATGGCTCAGATGCAAGATTTCAACGCCAGAAATCAAAACTGACAAAACCCAAGATTACTTTCCCTTTTAAGTTTTTGTTATTCTTAAAACAGTACTGCAATGTCAGAGAGTCTGACTTCATTTTTCAGTCTGAACCCAGCTTCATTTTTAATTGAAATTTATTTCATCGGCTAAAAGTCCGTAATTTGAGGATGAACATTTAGGAGTCCAATCTCACAGAGGAAATGGATGATGTCCCTCCTGAGAGCAAGGACTTTCCCCAAAAGTCTGGGAAAGGACTTCAGATCTTTCAGGACAACCTGCTTATAGGTTGTATGATTTCATCACCATCCCAGTGCATAATTTCTGTTGCTTCTTGAAGAAAGGCATGAGGAAGACAAGGAAAATTATAACATTTACTACAATAAATTTTAAATACCATTTTGATACAAGCTTTTTTTTGTTAAAGGCCATGGATATTTCTTGTGTGATTAGAATGATTCCCTGTCTTAAGTCATTAAGATGAAAGACATGTGATCACGAATTAACAGTTGTTGACCAGTTACCATAGGGAAGGTTTCACATTTCTGTAATAATGTCCAGTTTAAAGGTGAAAACACTGTGAACTCATATAACAGGGATTTTCTTGAACGCTCTAGCTTCTGCAGAGTCCCAGTTCCTCTTAATGTGCTTCCGTTTTCTATACTGCTCTACAGCAGTTTACTTCGGCCCTTGGAACACAGCGAGCTGGCAGCTACCATTAATGCATTCGTCAGGAGTCTGTAAACTCCAGATGGGAGCACAGGATTAATCCATGTATGTGGTTCCTAAAGCATCTGATATTCACAAACATCTGGGATTTTTGCAGTGTCCCACAATGCAGACCTTTTCTACCATGAAACAACAAAACTCAGCTTTCTCAGGTAGAAGAAAAACAGCAGGGCCACTAGGTCTCTCTTGGTCTCACTCTTGGGGTTTGGGGAGTTGTGTTTTTTTTCTTAATTAGAAAGACTTCATATCAAGTAAATATTTGGAACTTACAGAAGTTCCTTCTTTGTTGATTGACTTCTCAACATATGGACTTTCTGTGGTTGTTCCTGTCAACGTCAAGGATTTCTGCTTTTCCTCTTTTTTAATAAATCACAAAAAATCCTTGAAAAACACTAAGACAAAGGCATGACTCACATTCAGAATTTCCTGTTGAATTTTTTTTTAAATGACCAGGATGTCATTGGACAGCTTATCCTAAAATAGACTGATTACAATAATTTTAAAAAGACCAGCGATGTAGAAGGTTTAAAGCAGCAATTCTGTTTTATGAGCCCCTTTTGCCAGCAGTGCTGTAAGTGGAGGCCCCAGGGCAATCACTGGGACTTTTGCAGGCTCAAGATTCTCAGCAACAGTCTTTAAAGAGCCAGTTCTTGCTGAAGACTAACAAATCTCTTCATGTAAACCAAGAATGAACAGAAATATAAAACCAAAGCCATCTCCAAAATCAGAAACGCACTTCCAGGTTTGTCCTGTGAGATTGTGAGATATCTAGGCAGCCTTACAGGGTGGGAGATTCATATGAACACCAAGAGCTGATAACCTCTTCTCTTCCCCTGGAACAGACATGCTGGGGATGGCAAGAAATGACCAGTCTTGATCACATCCTCCCCTGAGCCAGGTCAGAGATATACCCCGAGATACAGTTCTGCCACCCAACGCCACCTCCCAGTCACTGTTAGTAGTGTAAACTCTTCTCTTGTGGGCTGCCAATGGCAGAGAAAATGAAGATAAATGGGAAGGAAGCACGCTAGCAAAATATTAAGCAGAAAGGAAGTGGTTTGGGATGGCACTTGGAAGAGCTCCAAGAGCATATGCCTGACGGCAGGTTTCTCTAGAGCCCTACAGAGATAGGAAGTTAAGGCAATTATGCTCCTTACAGGCACATTAACTGCAGAAGTGAATTTTCAGTTTTTCTCAAGCTCTTGCATTCATCCAAAGCATTTGTCTCTTTGAAAAACATTCTATTTTTTCATTAGATGTGAGGGATTTGTGATGACCAGAAAGACTGCATTTGAATGCCATATGCTCCATAAATCCACTTCGATAATTTTGATGATCTGTTAGTTGTTTCATTAGCATTATGCAACTACAAAGGGTGAGAGGCCACATTAAACTCCATAAAACTTTCAGAATCCTGTGGAGGAGGGGTGGTGGGGAGAGAAGGAAGGAACGAATCAGCCTTAGGAAAGTATTGGGGAAAATGATACAAATGGCACATTATGAAACTTGGGTTTAGTCAGGCTGACAGCGTTAGCAGGTGGGCAATACTTTCACATGCCTTTCAGATACAGACAGATATTTTGCAACTGCAGAGGAAAGCATTGGTAGAAAATTACAAAAGGTTGAAAGGCAAGAGAGGCTGTTCTTTGATCCATTTTAAACTGCTGTTGATCCCAGAGCATGAATCACAGAACCAGCTGAACAGGGGATGCTTCCTAGTACAAAGACAGGCACAGATCCTCACTTTGCACAGCTATTGATCTGAAAGCAACAACAAAACAGGGCGGAAGGTGGTAAAGCTGTGACTTCAGAGCAGAGTCTGTGTGACTCATTCCCCAAAAAGAGATCTCTAAAAGTCTCACAGCTGAGAAGCAGCCAGCCAAGAGACTCTTAGTATTCAGAAGTATACAAGGAATAAAAATTTGCTATGTAGTTACACATGGCACCACATCTGCAAATATTTTACATTTTCAAATGTTTAGAGAATTATAGAAACACTAACTCCTACAGCCTCCCTGTAAATGTTCGGAACACATTTTATAGAAGCAGCTAAGGCAGAAAAGTAGCTTGCTCCAAAGCCAGACAGTCAGTAGTAGTTTTGAAGAGATCCAGAGCTAAAAAATCTTGCAGAAGATTAAGAATGCTCATTTCATGGCACATGCAGATTTACTTCAACAGCATTCACTGTGCTTTTTGACCTGGGTCAGCAGGTTTCCATTCAAGTCATTATTTTGTTCAATATTGAGAAGCAGAAGTCTCAAATACTCACATTTTTGCATCTCTGCTGACAACTTTTACCATGTAATACACATTTCATAAAATGTACACGCTTTTAAAACCTCAGCTTGTGCAATCAAACCTCCACTTTTATTCTTATGATTTGGGGAATTTTTCTATTTTTTTTAAACTAAAGTTCTATCACATATTTGTGGGAAAGAGATTGGCAGCACCACCAACAACTTTACACCAGCTATGATAAAGCAAATAAAAGAGAAACCTTTAGTTATTTTTAGATACTCATTATTTCTGCATACATATAATGATATTAATGAATGTTGACAATTAATGTTAAGTTGACAAAACCAGGGACTATGTGGAGGTTTGACAATGAAACACCCAAAGCAGAGAGTCCTTTTGAAATCCTGATTTAACTCTTCCTAACTACAAACTCCCAGTCAGCCATTCAGAAAACAGGATCATCATCATGCAGTTTAGTTGCCCAATCAAGTACTGCACATGCCAAATGATGGAAGACATAGGAAGCAAAAATTTTAAGAACATATTATGGGCTCTAATCTGTTCCCAGGAAATGATTACTGCATCGGATATATGAGTGAACCAACACAAATGAAAATCTGTTAAAAAATAAAGAGGAGAAAAATTCAGTAAATTACTAACTGCAGGCTCTGGTCAGGAGTTCCTGGTTCCATTCCTCAGCTCTGTCTTCTAAACCACATTGGTTTCTGCCACACAAACTCCAGATGGAAAAGGCTCAGCTTTGGGTCTCCTGGTTAAACAAAAGAGCAAGCAGGGCTACAGCCTAGGGACTGTAAACATTCTGGTTTGGGTTTTTGGCATCTGTAGTATGCAGCTTCCTCATACATGTGCTTATGCATGTGCACACATATCCATTAATAAATATGGACTGTTACCTTGAGGGAATAGCCAAAAAACTCTAAAGTGGTGACCTACTATTATTGCAACCATATCGTCTTCTAATGAACCTTTCCTCCCTTCTCCTTTTCACTTTCCTCATGCACTTTGAGCACAGATGGTCAAACCTAGGCTTGGTATTAGGAACATCTACTCTTCTGAGCTGCATATCAATGTAAACGAGTGCTCAGTTTGGTCCACAGTATTGTGTATGTTTGTAAAGAACACAGGAACTGATACAACACATCTGCTCCCACTGCTTCCACAACACTATTTCTTTCATCTGTTTGAGTTTTGGCTTCTCTGAGAGGAAGTAATTGGCTGTTAATTATGGGGGCTGAGAACTGGTCACATCACAGAACTGTGTTTGCAAGCATGATTCATGACAGCATCATTTCTCAGCAGCTGTCAGCAGTAAAGGCTCAGCACTTACAAGAAACTATTATAATATTATACCAGCAAAGGATGAAGACAAATACTGTGCACAGCTGAGAAAGCAGCAAACAAAATATTTTTTTAAAACCTTTATTCGATAGAGAATCAACTTGAAACATGCTGTTTCTCGGGAGAGATAAACAACAACCCTGCCAGCATGGCTTCCCAGACCATGAAACTGAAATCCAAACTCTTCAGATGTCCTCCCCAGAGCTGGATGAAAAATGAAAGACCTTTTCTCATTAATAGCTGGAAATTTTAAACTTGTTCTTAATACTCCCCAGACTGTCTCTGTTCCTGTGTCTTTCTTGTCTTGTGCTTAAATTGTTTGCTCCTTAGGGAAGACATTTTGATTTGTTATCTTCATATAGGCCCTAGGAGATCTGGCCAAAATCCAGACAGTATTTAAAACCAGGAAAACAGTCAACCTGCATCAGATCAGAAGTCCATATAGAACAGCATCCTGTCTCCAGTGACTCCCAGTAGCAAATGCTTTGGAGGAGAAAACGCAAACATCAGAGCATGTGTGGACTAAACTTCTTCCTGACTATATTTTCCCTACTTCCTGCAGCCAGCAGGTTACTTAGTAAGAAACAAAGAATAAGAAATAAAAATTGACATTATGGCATGGGTGCATAACAGAAGGATCTAAATACCATTTAGCGTCCCAGTCCCTAATGTTTGTGCTGCCACACTGTCTTGGTTGCTTCTTTCAGAGGGAGCTTTGGCAAGCAAGGGGAAGTTCGTCCTGTAAAGTGCTAACTCCTAGTTGCAGATATCATCACCTGAGGTAGCTCCAGCTCTGCTGCCAGACACTGGCAGAGATAGCTGATGGGTTCTACCCATCCCATTTTACAACCTTGTATAATAACTGAAGTCAGTAGCAGTTGAGGTTAAAATGTTGGGCTGTAAACTGGGGCAATTAAGGAGTGCCTTCCACAGCTGTCCCTGCTATTGGGACAGAAGCTCATGTCCCCATCAGCCATCCCAGCTGAATCTGCCCAGACACATCAGACAAACACTTCTATCACTCTAAACAAAGTCTGCTGTTCTTGGAAAAATTTTCTCCCTAGAAACCAAGTGTTAGTGCACTGGTCATTGGAAGAGAGGGTTGCATGCAAATAGTTTTTCATAACCTCTGTTCTAGATTGGGTTTCCATGGCATGAATAAAAATGAGAAGCTCTGCACAAGCTCTAGACAGATCTTTTCTCCTCAGTGGCAGCCACTAAATCTCCTATTGTTTGCCAGAGTGACCAGCATAAGGAAGAACATGGTATAATGGACAGTACCTCTGACCCAACTTACTCATCAGAGATTGTGAAAAACAAGGTGATCCAAAGACAACACACACAAAAGAATGCAGTCTTTTGTAAGAAATGAAAATACATTTATATGGGCTTCAAACTTTTTGGTGTGGTTTTACATACGCAGTTCTCTTCAGGATAATTGATGCTGGGGAAAAGTCTGGTTTGCAGTAGGCAGGAAAAATTAAGGCATTCAAAGCAGCTTCATGTTGTTTGTGGGCTAAACCAAAAATACCAGGACTTGTATGTAAAACACAAATGAGAAGAAAGAAAAAACAATGTTATAAAAATCCCAGCAATGAAGCTTAAAGACAGTTGATAGATAACAACATCTCTAACCTACCCCCTCAAAACAGGGCCTGAGCCTTTTTTCCACTGACTTCCTTAGACTCAGGAGGAGAAACTGAGCAAAATGTTTGTCAATACCCAGGAAACTTTCAAATCAGGACTACTTATTTCAGGAGAACAGGAGCTTTAGGAACTTGAAGATTATGATATACTGCCCTCGATAGTCTCATTTTCACATGATGAAGAGCAAGACATTTCCTTATTTTCATGAAAACTAGCCCTCCCTCGTATTGGAAACAAAATACTACAGTTTTATTGATGGGGAAGTGACTGCCAGTGAGAATAAATCCCTTGCCCAAGAACCAGAAAGTGAGTATCTTGATCTCTTGAGGTATAGTTCAGTGCCTTAACCCCAAGACTATTCTTTCACTCACAGTCATACATCAAAGTCCATTCTCTACTGACTCCACCAAAAAGCTTCTCAGTTCCTCTGCACTTTGAACATCTGAATTGAAGCTTTTAGTAAAGTCTTGGTTGTGCTGCTTGAATGATAAGTTACTAACACAACTATCATTGTAGTGCTTGACCAATACAGCATGCCATTCTCACAAATGATAACATTGTCTGCCGTGACTGGCAGTAAATTGCAACTTTTCAGTGGCCACTGCTATTTTTCTGAATACAAATGATAATGTCTTTTAAGACTACACAGGGGCAGACCTGTGGTGTCATGATACCACGTGATAGATGTATGGATAACACATGTGAACATGGTTAGGTCTGTAGCAAAGATTTTGTCTCTTTCCTTCCTTGGTGAGCATGAGCTGGAAAAACTGGGGGTGCAGTGCTTTCAGCCCCACAGAATCGTGGCTTATGATGTAACATCATCTGACTAAGCTTAGTTGTACAGTCACCAGTTCCTGGTTCATAACTCTTTCTGCAGCTTTTCAGGTAGAGCAACTATCATCTCCAAACCCAATCCCAGTTCCTTGATACTGAAAGTCACATTCTTGCATCTGGCAAGACACTCAGCATAGATGCAGAAAGCAAAACAAAAGCCACCTCAGAAACCCCATGTCTTCACACCTGTTCAACACTCCCAATCCCAACATAAATTAATGCTGGCCTTCTTGTCAATGTTACCAGAAGCTATTCAATGAAAAACAGCAGCTAAGTCCTGAATCTGGAGGGCACCAGCCTCCATTTCTGTAAATCTTACATAGAAGACATATAGTTCTGATGATAGGTGTGACCTATTAAGTTGAGAATTTAGTCCGTAGTAAATGTGCCACAGACCATATTGCAGAAGCACCACAAGAGTTAAAGATGGTGTTACCTTGCTTATCCAAAGCTGATCCTGTGAAGTGTTTCAAAATCCACATAATTACTCAAGTTGTCTTCGTAATTGCTGGACCTTATTGGCATCCAGAATAGAGTGAGCTACCCAAAATTTAAGTCATCTACATAAGGGTTTCCAAGACATATCTGTCCTACAGAAGCCCCCTAATAAAAGCTCATCAGCTCTTTTAACATTTTCAGGTTGTACCTATATAATACTAACCAACAATTCTGCCCAGATCAGCATCACCTGTGAGGATTTGATTGCCAGCCTACTAGCTCATTGGTGAAACTGTGCTTAAAAGCATGCTCAGCATAAGAGTTGAGTGAAGTTGCCCAGCCAAGAAAATACAGCTGCATATAGCTGCTGTCTCTGGTTCATATACTTCTGAAGATCTTCTCACAAGGTCCCACTGAGATAGTCAGTGGGGCTCTGGTTCCAAGGCCACAATCAGACGCATTCAACCTCATATGACTAGAATCACACGGCCCAAAATCTGCTTGAGAATGGCCCCGTCTTAGATAGTATGCAATACTGCACAAAATCCGATGCCAATCATCAGTGCCAGTACATTTCTTCTTAGCCGCTGTGAAGCGTGGAAACAGGCACCAGCCACTACCACTCACCTAACACAGCAAGAGCACACTGCACCGGGGGATGTGACGCAACAGGCAAAAGAGCTTATTCTCTAAGTCGCTCCTTAGATTTTCTCATTGGAAAGCAGCCCTGGTTGGAACACCCCTAGCACAGCCTTCGATGGCTTTTGCCACCTCTAAGCAGCAGTTAAGGTGTAAAGCACAAATGTTGGCTGCATTAACTCTTCCCTGTTTAATGGGATTTCAGTCAGAAGGGTGCACTCGGTGTCCTAGAAAGGCTTGGAAGCACTGCCTGTCCAGCCAATCTCCATGTTTAATGAACTTTTGGGGCATTGAGTCGTAATGTTGAAGATCTAGCTAAAACCCAAACATCTCAGCTGGATAATCTTTTACCAATTCATTACAGAGGAAAACAGCATCTTTTGCAGAACTCGGAGGAAATGTGGACAGTTCCTTTCTGCACAGATTTATTGGAAAGGTTTTAATAAACACAGATGTTGGGAACGGATGGCTACTGTGTAATCATGTGTAGAAAAAGCCAAAGGACAAAATATTCCTTAATGAAGACCTGCATACCATGCAATATTATAAAACAAGTGAGGAAGAAATATGGTCAGTGTTACAAACAGACAAATCACAAGAATCCGGATGCCGAGATTTTTTTTTTTTTTTAAGATTGGTTCTTCTCCCACCCCTCATTTGTAAGCTAAAGAAGAGCCCTGAGCAGGCCTTGCTGTGAGCAACATACAAGACAGCTCAAGAGTTCGAGAGACCTACATGGCATTTGAGTCGGTTTTGTAGAGAATTATATCCAGTTTTAAAGAATGACATTTAGATATGAGAAGACACTTGCTATTTCTGATATCCTTGTTTTATACTTACTGGTCTTGCAAGGAATGCATGCACATTTTCATGTCAACAGGGTCACAGATGCTTATATGAAAAGCTTTTACTAGATTTTAGTCTCTGTTCTGTTTTGGTTTTTAGATGTATAAAAAAAAAATTAAAAATCTCCCTGAAAGTATTTCTGAGGCAATGAACCCATTATTGGCCTGTGCAATTCCCAGTAACAACACTGTGATTCTACTGTGACCAGAAATAATCCGAGATTAGTGCAAATGTGTTCATTTTTTCCAAAGAAGAGAAGAGAAAAAAAATTGGACGCTGAAGCAAGTAAGATGTCTGAATTCCTGGCTTTTAAGAGTTTTCAGTACAAAAATACAAATTTCAATTTTTCCTGAACTGACTATTCTGACAGGCAGAATATCAGAATAGTATTTTTACTGAATTTCCCCCTCTCCCTCTCTCTTCCCCGCCACCTCCCTTCATTTGCGATTTTCACTCACTAATCACAACTAAATAATCCCCAACAAGAGAAAGTTATTTTTGCAAGTCCAGTATCCTTGTTATGCCAGTGAACTTTGCTGAAGAATCCAAAACTCAGGCAACTTAAGAATATATTTGTAATATTCAACAAAATAATAAATTCACCACATGACACAGGAAATAATAATCAGATGATCTCAGCCCCTGAAGTATTTCACTGCTGTGGAAATGCCAGGTTGGAGAGTTCATGTGGAAAAGGAAAAGCCTTGTAACTTCTCCAAACATCAGTCATCACTTCCAGATACCTCTAAATACAGCCATTCATTTCACACTGCAGGATATTGTATTGAAAAGCAAGGCAGGGCCAACGCAGCACCTTCTACCACTAAATATGCGCTGCACAAACCTTAGCTAAGTGTGTTTTTCCTATTTGGAATAGGGCTCTTTCATTTCCAGAAAAGAGGTTCATGCTTCTTGCAGAGTAAAGTATTTATAGCCACATGCAAAAAAATATAAAAGAGCTTGAAAAGGCAAACCCAGAGGTATTCCAAGATAGCTCCGTGTCAAATACAGAATGACTCATCTACCTCTTTCAATGAAAATGTTCATCCTCGATAGATCAAAGGCACTAAGTACACCAAGCCCTTTTTGCTAAACCTGGCAAGAAAGTAAAAAGGTTTTCAATCAGCAGTCACTTAGTGGGAGGTCTGTGAGTAAATGAAAGCCATAAGACACTGCCGTATGAAAGAGACCATCCCCTACAATGCACAATAGGGACAATGTATATAATCTAAGCATAGTTTGCAAGGAATAGAAAGTCTAGATTAATATTTTTGTGCAGCTATACCAGATGCCATATGGGTCTGATGTTAGCAGTTACGCATTATTTTTGCTACAGACTTTCAAAGATCTTCCATATTGCCTATCATTCACACGCTTTCATAGACACAGCTTCGAAGACCAGGACAAACGCAGCCCGTCGCCTCTCTGCACATTTACTTCCCAGCCTCACAGTCTCTGCATGGATTCCTACCAGCTTGCAATCGGTCTGAGTATGTCTTGCAGTAAATGAGTCTCTGCAAAGTATCATATTCTCGTTAGGTCGTATTTTACCTCTTCCACCCCCGAGGTTGGGCTGTGGGGGAAGGGAAACAAGAAACCACAAAACACAGGAAAGTAAAATGTCAGAGCCGGATTTAAAACACCCCTGACCTGCTGCAGCGACTGCTTACAGCGGGACACAAGCCTGAAGATCACCTCGCAGAGCGGGGTGGTGCGTTCTGCGGCGGCTGCAGCCTCCGTCCCCCGGCAGCCCCGGGAAGGCAGCGCCGGTCCCGCGCTGCCATCGTGCGGCCGCTCCCGGCCCCCGCCACCGGGAGCGGGAGCGGGAGCGGGAGCGGGACCCCTTCTCCCGCCCCGCGGGACGACGGGAGGGACCCCGCCGCTCGCCCCGCTCCTCTGAGCCGCCCACCATCCCGACAGGACTCGCGCGTTTCTAGTGATAAGCTTTGGGACCTCGCCCCGGCGGTAACGGGGGGACCTTTACGGTGGCTCCGTTACCTTAAAGCGACTGGTTGGCGGGAGCAGGAAGGGTCAGCTCCGGAGAACTGGCTCGCGGAGCTGTCGGTCCGCAATTCCATCAGCCTGTGCTGCTGCTGTGTTCTGCTGTTTGACTGCTATCGGCCGAGCTAGGCTACCTCAACAGGGGTGTAGGCAGCTGAAGGTACCTCTGCAGAGAAGATGCAGCTCTCAGACCATCAGAAAGCCATAGGCAGAAGCTCTCCACAGTTTCCAGAGAAGCTGGAATTGTGTCTGGCACCTCAGAGCAACTGATAAATTAATTAACCCTACACTAGTAGTTCCGTTCAAAGGCAGTAAAATCACTGTGAGAGGTGAACACAACTGCCCAGATGACATGCTTGAGTGCAGGTGTTGAACCCCTCCAACAAGCACTGCGTGAGCTTGGGCAAACCCTGCTTCCTCAGGACTAATTTCATAGACGTGAGCTCTTTGAGGCAGGCAGGAGATGAGCGGGCCCTCCTGCGATGATTAAATAAGAATGAACACCTCTGGGCAGAGTATATTCCATCCCCAAAGGTTTAGCACTTCTGTGTAGTAAAGCCAACATCTCGTATTCCTCTCACTGAATGCTTTACCTCGCTGTTTGTGGGAAATGGAGAGAACAGTATCCTGTAAAGCTTCCTTTACTCCTTCCCAATTTTCTTTGTCCCGTCCCGTCCCCCCCCCC
>JANZLQ010000002.1:21879443-21909073 GCA_026212715.1 Elanus axillaris | reverse complement strand
TATCCTTTAAAGCTTCCTTTACTCCTTCCCAATTTTATTTGTCCCGTCCCGTCCCCCCCCCCCGCTTTACTAGCTGTTGTTTACCACTTTCAGCAGCAGAGACAGCAGGCCAGGAGACCTGTTTACATCCTACAGTGTGGCTAATCCATAGCCAACAAATAGCCAGAGGGACCAGTAATACACAGGCTGGCCAAATCATTCCCAGTAAAGAAAGCACTGCCAGACCACACTGCACAGCCTCCAACTCACTCCACACTGTGATACTATGAAAACGAGTAACCGGGATGAGGCAGACTTGTATTAACACCAGCCTGACCAAAGCATGGTTTCACTCCAGCTGCCTAAACAGTTACTTTCTGTACACACACATTATCTGGGCCAGGATGCTCAAACCCCGCTAGTGCAGCGCTGCTAGCTCCTGCAGTTGAACAGAAAGTTTTTAGGAACTTTACACTTCATCATGAGAACATTACAGTGAGAAAAGCTGAGTTGCGAGTTTCTTGGTTTAGGGGGTTTTCTGCTAAATTCTTGTAACCCTTTTTAAATATTAACTGTGCAGAATTGATGACTACTATAGAAGAGAAAATCCTGACACTAATATACTTCTTAGCCATAAAGAATTCATGCATTTTACCCTATTTTGAAACTCATTAACCAAGCTTCTGGAAGCAATTTTTCCCTGACCCTTACACTTCACCAATAACAAACAGTTTGAAAACTTCTCTGGGTAACAGTTGCCTGCAAAGCACTTAAAATTTATAAACTTCTCATGCAGTTCCTGACATTTATCATTGCTAAAGTAAAGGGAAGCAATGGAATCGACTATGCATCATGAGTAATATAATGCAATATTAAAGGACACCCAGTGGAGTACTTTAGAGGCTAAGGAATCTAAATCATACACTCAGTGCTGGGAAACCATATAGGAAAATGTGCGGCACCATTTGTTGGTTGACTGTAGCTGTCACTGCTCAGTGTTATGTGAGAGCTAAGCTGTACCACTGATGCGCAGGGTTACATAATTGACAGCAGTGATTTACTATTTATGTGAATTAGAAGAGAAAGGAACTGTGGAAAGAATTCCTAATGAGTGATCACAAGCATTTCCACATTGCCTGCCACAGCCTAAGCTAAACAAAAACTTGCAGCAAGACAGGGAGAAGGGATCAGGCGAATGAAGAGGCTAACTCATGCTACCGCTGCTGGGGTTCCCAGGCGGGCAGCCTGGAGCATCCCAGCTCTTTTGGGGGTGTCCATCTAAACTACTTAATAGAGAAGGACAGATAACAGGTACAACACTAAGTAGCACTGATGAGATCTGAAGGAGATTCCCACCTTCATCTCTTCTAACTTCTTTTTTGTTACCCTCCACTGTCCTGGTACAGGTAGAAGGTGCACAGGCAATGAGTAGATGCACTGAGTAGAAAAAAGAACTACTTTGAATGCACATTTATGAACACTACATCAGCCACTATGATCTCCACATGTCGCTAGGCAGCAATCCTGACAAGACTTTGGCAGGTGTGTGGTTTCCACAGGTCTTGAAAAATACAGAGGCCTTCTCCTTTGTGGCTACAGATTTTGTCTGGACAGAATCTGAAAGCTCTAGCCAACTGCCAGGGACTTGCAAATACCCAACAGCTTGGTTACAGCAACTACTCTGCACAAATGACCACTGTCATTCACAGATCAACTCTGCAGCCTATATGTAGATGTCTGCTGCAGATCAGTTTTATAGCACATGCCGAGGGGATGATGGGCTAGATACTCTGTGCCAATGGTACAGATTTCCAGGCACAGGGCAGATTTCCATCTGGGAAGGCCCAGACACAGGAGAAATAAATATGGCAGATATGGGAGTTTTGTACATACCTTCCTCCCCACTGATTCACTGCTTCTAACACATATCCCAGCAAAATATATAGATTTTTAAGCAATAATAACCAGTACTGGAATTACACTGAGGAATTATTTTCTTTTGACATCTTTCTGTTTTTTCTTTTTATTTTGTTTTTTAATCTTGACTGTATTCCTTTTCTTTCCCACTTGCTTTTTCCTTCAGTCCCACTGAAGATTCACAGGATCACGATGTAAGAAATAAGTCACCCTTCCCATTCCTCTATTCCTCCTCCAATAATCTGCAAATTCTATTAGCTGAAACAATGTAGGACACTGGGATGGATTGGGGCAGACAGAGAGGCGCAGACAGAAATACTGCCTGGTAGCATCTGGTAGCCTGGCACTCACTGGCTGCTTGGTGCAGAGCTGTGCTGTTACTGTGGAAGAGTTTTATCAGAAGGATCAGTACAAGCCCTAATCACATTACTGAAATTGTAAAATGAAAATGAAAGTTTAAAATACTTGAGTGTTTATCTTCATTTGTATGTATTTGGCTGTTAACAAGATGGACGCATACACAATACCACCTCCAGCTGAATTATGAGTGAATTTATGAAAGAAGAAGCTGTACAAACTACAACTGAACAATAGCCAGCTGAGAACTCCAAGTCTTGTCAGAAGAGTTACAGGATGGGGTGATGGAAGCACCACTAACTCCACTCCTGAAGCTCAGCAGCCCTTCATTTGTGCTGATGCAACAGTCTGTGGGACTACCAGACCTGTACAAAGGGGTGGGAGCGTGTTCAAGAAAAAATATTTTTGGAGGACTCTCCACACTGCATCATTAGATCTTGCGATCTAGACCTGCTGTAGAAAAGCTATATAAATGATACATGAAGTATCAGTCAAATAAAAGTCTCCAAATACTATTTAATTCATGTTTGTGTCTTAAATATCAAAATACATACTATTTTTCTGGTATGATGGTCAAACAGCACTTCTGGGATAATTATATGTTATTATTAGCAAATGAGCAGCTTCTGAAGTCATGAAATTGATTGTCAATGCTCTGTTTTCAGGTTTTTTAATAAGCTACTCACCATCACTATTACAGAATAAAAGTTTGGAAGAAAAATAGGTAAAAACAGTCTAATGACTCAAAAACACAAGGCAAACAACAAATTTTGAAAGTATACTTATCTGCTTTAACCTTATGGTCTTTCAGAAAATCTTATGACTTTGGAGAGCATTTTTGACTTTCGAAAGCTAGCACTTCAATACATAATGTTGGTCTTCAGAGCCATTTCCTTAAAATCTTTGCAGAAAACATCTGCTATTGACACAGACAGCAAATGAGGAAGCAAGATTCTCATACAGCGTGACTGCCTCGTGTTTCCCTGTTTTGACGTTTTTATGGCATAAGCATATTTATATGTAAAACCAGCAATGCTTTATTAGTTAACCAATAATATGGATCATGCAGTGCAGCCAGTAAGCCCATCTGCACCAAGAAAACGTAGAGATTCAACTTGGCTGGCATTATTATTTACACATAAGACTGCATGGAATCTTAACTTCTAATTACAGTTGTGCCCAGCCGGGGCAGGTGGATCAAAAGTGAAGTTCCCAGGCAGGATGAATGTGCCAACAGGACATCATCCCTTTTAGACAGTTTTCAGGTCAGTCTCCCACCTATCCAGTCTGATGCTACCAAGAGTAAACTTCAGATGGGTGCATGTTGCACCCTCGCCAATATCCCCAATTCAGTCTGGCAGGACAGAAAAACCAGAGGATCACTGGTTTCCCATTCCCAGCTCTACCTGACAAGCTATCTGGTCATTCCATCTCCACCTCCAGATTCAGCAAAGCACCATTGCATGGTCCTTCCACTAGCCAGAGGGAGGCGAAAGGAAAATCCTTATGGAGTCCTTGGCCACTAAGGACTGAAATATGGGAAGAGGACTTCAAATCTCTTGTTTTCTTCTAAAAGTCAAAGATCTGTAATCAGCTGCTATCTTCATAGGGACTGTGACAACTCTTTCACCAAGCCACTCATACTGCCACTTCCCCTCTGGTGATAATCATGTCATATACAACACATTTGGCACACAGAATCACAGGAGAGGGCAAGGGATCGTATTGGTACATCTGTTGTGAAAGGGACAACTAACCTTTACAACTGCTGAGGAACATGTTTTCTAAATGGTCTTGTCTGAACAGAGGTCTCATGTGAGCCAGAACTAGAGGTCATGGAGAGGCAGAGGCACTGATGTATGGTCCTAGATGCAGCATAGTGAGAGGCAGGAATTAGATGTCCCTGCTATCAATGTAAAGTTCGTTTTCACATACACATGTATTCGTACTTGCACACAGACAACCACACTCACCCACCCCGTCCTATTGGCCAGCTCATGAAATGGTAAATTAGACGTAGAGCTTCTTGAAGATGTTTTGGGAAAGCATTAAAAGGAAGCCATAGTCTAAAACTGCAATGTAAAAGTCTAGTCTCTATTGCTCTAATTTCCAAAACACCAAGCCCCTGCAAGACACACACACTCTAAAAAACAAAACAGCATAAAAAGATCAAAGATCCCTCTGGGAACACATTCTCTGCACTCTTCAAAGCCAAATATCCCCTCACTTGCCCTCTTGTAAACTGATTAATTTCAGTGGGCAGAATCTGCTCACAAAATCAGCAAATTCATGCCGTGAAAATAAGCATTCATGCATGTTAACTCAGTGACTGCAAGCAAAACCAAGAGAGCCCCCTGTATTTTTCTCTGCTCAATAGAAACAGAGGATTTATACTAATTCTCGTTTTCAAGCTGCAATTGGTATTTAATCTGTTACCAGGCAGTTTTTTCTTGAGTCATTTTGCACATGGATCAGCTGCAACCCCCATTCCCTGAATTAAAGAGTAAATGAGTGCACCATCTGGCCAGCCCCTTGTCTGATTCAGCCCCAGCGCCTGCGGTGGTATTCCAAAATGTGAGGAATGCTCACCCAGTAGACTCGGTTCACATCCTCTCTCCTATTGACTAAAGCTGCTCTGTCCCCTTCTGGGCCGCTTTATATAAGAATTTGGTGGGAAGACTAGGTCTCTGAAATCTTAACCATCTTCAAATGTGCATGTGTGTGGTCTGAGCAGGCAGCTTATGCAATGAGAAATGGGAAGCCACTAAAATGATTCTGCTTCTAAATATTTTGACCTTTATTGACATTTATAAGTAGCAGGCAGCTTAATTACCAATTAAAGGAAGTTATTAGCTACAAAAGGAGCCTGTTCTTTTTTCCCTTTATGGCTCCTTTCCCAAACCAGTGCTGTTAGATGAGATTTCTGTGGCAGGACAAGGCAAAGGAGCCCAAGAGACCTAGGCTATTTTACAGCTAACCTATACAGAAATCCTTATAGAACTCAAAGAACTTTCATAAAGTGGATACTCCAGAGACAGCCTATTCAGAGCAACAGACTCTCCAATTCTGTTGGTGTTAAAGCCTTGTATTACAGTACTATCATGTTTTTCTACATGGAATTGCTTGGTGGGCATTACTGCTGGCTGGTTTTCTTTCAAGCACACCCATAAACAAGGCCTATCCAAATTTGGTTTGGGTTTGCAGTTTTTCTTCCATGATATGCATTTCGGGGCTGGCATGAGGAGCTGAGAATATAGAAGACTAATCTTGATACATATTGTTAAAACAACTGGAAGTTGTACCCCAGAGATGGCTGAATTCCTACAGCAAACAAAGCAGCTCCTTTAAAATCACCTGGACCCCAACTCTGCCTACAGGACTGTATGGGCTGGTAGCTCTACACATATTTATGGTCCCACTAGAGCATTACGATTGTTTGCTGGGTGATGGCACTCATGAGAACATCTTAATTAGAAAATATTTATTAGAATGAGCAATGCTCTCCTATCATTTTAGAGTATCTTACTTCCAATAAAAACAAACTAGGAGAACAGTATACCAAAATTGCAGCATGAGCAGAGCTCTGATACCTGATAGATGTATGTATGATTTTTTTTTTAACTAAACTAGTGCTAATATGAATTAAAAATAGCTTCATGAAAGAACTACCCAACTCTGTACATCCATATTATTTTCAGTTCTGTAACACATATTAATGTTCTTTTAAGAGTCTTTTTTTATGAAGGGAGAAGCAATGTAGATAAGACATGGGAACCCAAAGAAAGCTACTTAAAACATTATTTCCTCACTGGGTGAATAATCCAAAGGTATAAATTCCCCAGTAGCTAGGAAGGTAGCTGCATGATCCAGACCACATTCCACAGTATATCAAACCCAAGACATCATGGAAATTCCAGCATTCTCCCAGGCACAGTAATTTAGCTTTTCATCAGCTGTCCTCCTGTTTATATCAAAAGAAGTCCCATGATATCTTCCACCAACCTCAGCTTCTGATTTACTGACAAACTTCTGGACTCTCAAGCAAGATATTAATGCTATTTTTTTCTTTCTCTGATTTTTTCCCCCAGATCCTCCTGGCTTTCTTTTTCTCTGTATTCTTTACATCTTCTTTACTGAGTTGGTAATTCACCCTCCGTTTCAGAGGAAAAATGGTTTTACTTGCAACCTATTTGAAACTAAGGGTTTGATCCTGCAGTCACTAAAGTCAAAGGCAACAAGGGCAGTTCTGTTCAATGGGAACAGAAGGACCCAGAGTTCCTGGACAGTGTGTTTTTAATCAGGGAGCCTTCACATTTAAAAGGAAATAATTTGCATCATATTAGTATTCATTGTCCACCTACACAGGATGGGAAATTTGCTGAACAAAAAGGTTAAGTGTGCTGATGCCAAGAGGGCTAGCCCATTGCAGAGCCGGTCTCAGCAATGAAAGCATCTCAGCTGTACCTGTTCCAGGAAATTACATCAAAAAACTCTGCTCAGGGGAATCAGACCTGTTTCTTACGGTACATAAAAGGTCAGCTGAGATTGCTGTGTGCATTATTTCATCCCAGAACAGCCCAAGTGTATCAAAACCAAAAATAAAGGTCAAGTGAAAGAAGGTAACAGAAGGGAAGCTGCTGCAGCCCATCTGACACAGTTTACTCAAATATGTCACTTTAAATCAACAGAGAAATGTCCTGCAAAGTGTTTATCAAGGGACCCTTGACTGGAAAAATCATACAAGAGCTCTTTATGCCTGTTGCAAAAAAGCATATGTGGTCTTTACCATGCAAGACAGTTCTTCGCAGCCTGTGGTTCACAGAATCAGCTGGAGTCTGGAGCTACTTCTGAAGAATCTGTGAAACACAACCGAGACAGAAAAGCTACAATTTGCTAGAGAGAGGTAGCCCTCTCCACTGGAAGGTTTTAGGCACCTGCAATTCAAAAAGAGGTTTCAAGTCCCTTGTTTAGGTTTTTTATACAAGATTACTTTTTTTCTTCCTAGAATGTTTGATCTGATATTGGATATTACCTCTGGTGATAAAAGACTCAAACCCCTAATTTTCTTTCCAAGAGGCTTTGCAGAGCTTCTCTGAGTCCCTTTCCACTGTCTTTTACTAGCTTCATTTATATTCACTGAATCATTTTTCTCTTCATCTTTCAATTTAGAGCAGAACCTGAAAGTGCAAAGCTCATCTGTTTCCAAACCTTTTTTTCTTTGGATGGATATCTGATGATGAGCAGCACCTTCTTATCCTTGCATGTAGATCTGTTAGGCATGACCAGTAGAACTGGGAGCTTACAGAATGGTAAAGGTTAGAATGGACCTCTGGAGATTGTCTAGTTACTGCTCCTACCTTGAAGACCCTACTAGAGACACTGTGTTCTCCAATATATGTATGCTGCCTGTGACCTCTGAAAGATGTGCTATAAAAATTAATCTGAGGCATAAAGAAGGGATAGAAGGGTGGATGCATTTTAAGTTAATTTAGTCTGAGTCCTTATAATTAATTGCTGGACAACTCCGAAAAGCTGGTGGAACACAACAGGTTTGGAGATACCTTTCCTGCTTCTTGACAGAAGCAGCTTCTGCCAGCTTGGTTACATATGGCTCAGCAGGTCAGGTAGGTAACAAAATGTTGGAAGCACTAGAAAGTAGCTTGCTGTTGGGACAGAAATTAATATAGATTGAGCTGAACAGGGCAGAAAACAAAAAGCCACTAGGCATGTTGGTGTAGGCAGACTCACTGCTCAGATTTAATGTAGCTCTTTCCTGTGCTCGGCATTGTGTAAAAGCAGTGAACTCCTCCCAGCCCCTTCAGTCCTGAATATAGAAATAACAGATTCATCCACCTCTTTGGGAAAAGACTCGAGAAATTAGTTTTCAAGGTGGAAAAAACCTTATAGTGGATCATTTCACTGACATGTTGTGGCTGTTCAGCACCACTAAACGTCACACCCTAAAAAGCCTGTGCATCTTTTAGGAAAATGTCTCAAGCCTGATCCTTCTTCTCCTTTGGCAGCTATTCCGGCAGTTTCTTCCTAACCAGCTATTACTGGAGGGACAGAATGGGATCTCACATCCTGTGTGAATGTCTAGTTATCAAATGTCTGAGGAGAAATTATATTCAAAGATATTTTCCTAAAGATTAATAACAAGCAAAGCTTGTGCAAATACCAGCCAAAGTAGCTGCTGGTGTGCAGGCTCCAAAGACTTGGAAAAGCAAATCAAATCCAAGCTTGCAACAGTGAACAGGTATCAGTAGGAATGAAATATTTGCCTGAATTTTGATGACCTTGAACAATTCAATAAATCAGATCACTCCACGTACACAGCTTGATAGGAGTCAGAAAGCTGCACTGCCCTTGAGAACTGGGCAGTGGGTTCTGGGAGGAAGGAAATAGCTGCCACATGCAGTAAATAAAAAGAAGTTTAAAAAAAAATACACACATAGTTCTGCTGCAGAATCATTCCATTCAGCCTGGCTAGAAACACAGGCAGCTACAAACCGATCATTCATCTCCAACATAAACACAGATTTGGTTAAACTAGCAGTAACATAGGTTTAGATTTTTAGTAGATGACATAAATAAATGTATTTTTATATTTCCTGACCACATTAAGCTTGAAATCAGAGTTCTAAAATGTGAGCCACACACTATAAGACTTCTAATAGCCAATAAATTCAGATAGTCACAGTGAAGCAATGTTTTCTCCTTAAAGGTACATTTTGCTGCAGTGTATATAAATACAAGGGGACTTGTTTTTTTATAGATTTGAAATTATATGTAGCTGAACATGATAATTCAAAAAAGGTTAAAGTTCTTTTAGGAGGACAGCAAGATGGAAACCACTTCAGAAGGCACAATCTCAGATTCCAAATATTATTTCAACATGGAAAGATGTTAGTAAGGAGATGAGGGAAGGCTGGGGAAAATTACTTTCTCCCCCAAAAGGTACAATCCAGGAGAGGAGAGCTAAGAACATCAATGTATTCCTCTGTTCCTATCTCACCTCAGCTACACTAAGAAAGCACAAAACAAGTTTTTATCAGGCCCAGTGCATCCACTTCCCATTTATAAAGTAGGGAATATATTGCTAAAATTTCCTTTAGGTGGTGTTAAAGGAATGAATGATCTTCAAGAATTACCAGTAATACCTGAGAGCTAAAATACTTAGATGCTGAAGGTAATTTTTAATCTCTAGCCCTTACAGCACTTTAAAGTGGAGATCAGCATTATCATCATGATGTCCCACGCTGGGAAACTGAATAGATATAATGAACTTTTCAGCTTCTCTGAATGGATCAGTAGCAATGTCAGGAGTGATTTTCAGGTGGTAGTTGTCCACACAACAATTAAATTGCATCAAAGATCCATAAAGGCTGATGGTCAGGCTGATGGCCAGCAGTCAGAGAACTTAATGATGAGAGAACTCGCAGGATCACCAGGCTGAATTTCAGCATGACATTGCTCACTAAGCAAGCTCTGCCTGAAGGATGACAGTGCACTACATGGTCTTTGAAGGCAAGTCCTTTGATATGAAACAAAGTTGTTTAGGTTTTGGACCTACCACTTTCTGCGGGTCTCTTACAAAGAGACATGTTCCCAGCGTATGAACAATAGAGAGTCAGTGTGTACTGGATCTACTGCCCATTATTGCCTGAATGTTGTTGGAATAGCCAAGATGAAAATATCTGAGCACTGATGTCACTTTGATACAATTGCTTTGGAGGCTCTTCAGTTTTCCTTGGGGTGCCTATTCATTTTAGGAGACTTGCTGATCTTTGTCTGATGGGTGGAATTTTACAACCAGAAGAAATGAAGATGGCACCTAAAAGCCTCACTTCACAATGAGTAAAATAATCCTTTTAAGGGAGAATTTGTCATTCCTAGCTCAGTTTAAAAACCAGCAGTTAAGACTAAGGAAATGGAATGTACTAGCAAAATAAATTTTAAAACACCAAGTACTTTCACGTGGAATTTAGCTGCATGATGACAAACAAAACAAAAATAATAACAACCTCTCCACCCATCTATGTTAAGGTTGAAAAGTCAAGTATTCAAGATCTGGAAACACCAAAATTAAGGTTGCCTTGTGTAGTCCTACTTCACTTCTCCTGTGTGATACAACTAAAAGGTATTTTTCCCCATGGCCTTACCCCATTCAGTGGGCAAGATGAACAGAGCTACTCAGTATTTCTTTTATTACCTTTTTGAGTCAATGTGTGGCCTTGGTTTTATTTATAGCATGCAGTTTAAACTCTTCACTGAAAACAGGATTATTCATATCCTTGTGGGTTTTAATACAACACTTATCACAGAAATATTTGCTTCAAAAACATAACAAATGTCTCATGACAAAACCCCTGCCAATGAGGTAGGATGGTAGCATGGTCCCTTCAGCCCAAATGCTTAATCAGAATCAGAGGTCCCGCAAGATTGTTTTGATTAGTATGAGATCATCTGAATGTAATACAGTGTATAATATATTCTTGTTTTTAGCAAACCGATGGTAACAAAACCCCATTTCTCTGAGAGAGAGCTCCAAAACTTCCACTGCCATGAGTTCTGTGTTTGAGAAACCATCTGTTTCCTTTCAGGATTATCCATAGCATTTGCAAACCTTGTTTTCTGCGGTTTAAAGCACCTCCTTCTAAGACCACTGGGCAAATGACAAGCAAGGCCTAGTCTGGAGCTAAGCAATGTAGCAGAGTAAGGCTAGAATAAACTTATTCCTTGTTCACTTGATTTTGGAAGACTCCCATTGGAATTTGCAATTTAAAAGAAAAAAAAAATTACTCCCTACTTCTGTTTGTATGCCCTTATTTGGAAGTGTACATGCATGTGATTATGTATATACACCTAAAACCAAAAAAAGTAGTTATATCTGATTGCAAAAAAACTGAAACAACTTACATTTGTAGGATTTTTGTTGGAATACAACAGTGCAAATGTTCTTTTTCAGCAGTTAATCAGCCATCAGCAAAGTTTTAAATAAACTTTAATTCAGGGACTACATAATCATTCTTCTCACAAACAAGACAATTTACATCCACCGTTTTGATTTGGATCTAAGCTACAAATCAAGTAATTTATCTTTTAAGACATTGTCTCTGTAGAAAAAAATGTTATCTCAAATTCTTCCACCAGTATGAAACCCATTTGAGAAATACAATTTTCAAGTTTATGCAAGCCTGCAATCCCACCTGCACAAACTCTCAGAGAAATCAGTTTTTGATTCCCTATGTCATACTTGTTGTTTTACATTACAGACTTAGGGAAAAATGCTTATGCTAGAAATAAAAAAAAGAAAAAAAAATTACTTACTGTTCTGACAGCCATCAGGATCTCTTTATAATCTTCTGGTCCATATTGCTTATCTGAAACTTTTCCTCAATGATACTCTCTTCATTGGAGAGGATCTGATGTCTGAAAAAAAATGCACAATGCTTACAGTTTATATCCACAAGACTGGAAATTTGGCATGTCTGCAGGCTTTAGCATTATTATTATTATTATTATTACAAATACATTTTGGAATTCATATTTTTGGCATAACTGGAAGATTCATTATAAAGAATATAGCTCTTCTTTTCTAAAATGTATTAAATTAGCTTGGATTATTTCAAATTCAACTACTTCAGCAAGGATTGTAATTAAGATTTTTTTTTTTTATGTAATACAAAGGACATTAACAAACATGATCTCAAGTATCACTTAGCAGCATCTTTAAAAATACCACCATTATTATCTTAGGATGCAGCTACCTGAAGCACTGGAGCTACTAAAACCTGCATTAGATCAAGACAGACTTGTTAGTTAGAACGACTTTTTTCTTTAATTCAGAGCTATTTTAAAGTTTAAAAAATTGAAGAAAAACAAAAAAAAAAAAATCCCTAACTGGAACTACTACTGTCCAACCTATCTTCTGCTCTGGATTTACAAGGACCTGCTTAATTCACAATGTAAGTTACCCCACTGTAACACCTCCTAGTTTAATGCAAGACCTCTAATTTATGCAGACAGAAGTTGATGCTGCTGTCTAGTTTGTAAGTCCAGCCTCCCATCCGCCATTATTCTTTAGTAGTATTAGTACTACAACTCAATACAAATCAGTTGTAATAGCACCAGGGATCTTCTGTTGCAGACATGGACTTCACTTAATTAATTAAGTGTTGTATAAATGCAGCAGAGGTAAAAAATTATCCCTTCCTCAAAGACATTGATGCAATTATTTTGTTGTTCTAGCATGAAGATCACAAGCCATTTTGCAGTTAATTCTCTCAGGAAGGAAGACTGTATTTTCAGTCCTGTTCTACAGACAGGAAACTTGAGGAGGAATGAGTTTGGTAGCAAGACACAATGAATTTTGCTTTCTCAAAGTGGACATACTCAGAGTGCTGGGCTGAAAGCTCACTGATTTCTATTATTGCAGAAATTAGCACTAATGCTCAGAATCCATAGAAACTCACAAGCCTGATATCAGTTTTTAACCCACTTTAGAAGCACCCACTTCCTCAGCCTGAGACACTACCCACCATCGATCTGATGCTCCCAGCTGAGCTCACTGAATGGCTCTCACTACAAAAATCCCTGTCAAAGGAATGCATGCAGGCTCATTACCACACAGAAACAGAAGTCACTGTTGCTTCATCTATATGCCTTAGGAAGCTATGGTGATGTAACAGTTGCCACAGATACTATACAAGGTACATATTAGAGTCATCTTACTGCCAATATCTGGTCAAGTTTAAGGTGAGAATCTTATAAAGCTTCTAGTTACACCTCCTTGTGCTTTTCTGAGCTTGGATTCAATCTCAGCTCAGGGTTGGTTTGGGTTTTTTTTAAACTTTAATAAATGTATTCTCTGATTCATAGAAATGTTTCAATGAATTATTTCCATTATTCCCCTTTTCACTGCCTAAAATTGAAAAAAAGGCTCTGGAAGTTTTAACACTTCACATCAAAAAGTGACAAAGGCTCTCAGAACCTTATCTAAGCCATGCTGTAATTAGCTAGACTTTCTACCGACTTCATCAGCTTTGGATCAGTCCCCAAAAGAATAAGGGGGCTATGATACAGAAAAGCACTGGGGCAGATATTTCACTTTAAGAATACATTAAATCTCCATTGGCATCACTTGGTATTCTACCTGAGTAGAAGTTGCTAATGAGTAATAGTAAGGCCTCATCGCTGAAATTTATCTCTGAAAAGGCAAAAGTAAAACCTATTGTTGTTTTTTTTTTCTGTTGTTTTGTTTGTTTGTCTTAATAAAATAAGCTACAAGAAGTATCAGGCCATGCCACCAAGCAACTGTCACTATAAGAGCTCACCCCAGCTGTACAAGAACTGAAATTATCCTAGTTCATCTTCACACTGTCCCTATGAAGTTTAAAAGTTTACCTAGGAAATAAGGAGCCTGGCAGTTTAGAAAGCAGTTCTCTCAGGCTGTGCTCATGTGATTAAAGTCTTCCTTTCCCTTGAAGACATGACACTCCAGTCCCACTGACAGCTATCCTGAGGCTGCAGAGTACCTTTTGCATTCCTTTACTGCTCTTCTCCACACGTGCTGGCCAGGTAGAAGGAGACAGATCCTTACTGCTGAACTGCTATTAGTAGTTCATCCATAAATAACAGATTTCCAACTCACTGGTACCCTGTGCGGCACTTTTCACTAGCATTTTTCAAAGTGGTCTGCAGAGTGGGTAATGGTAGCATGGCGCAGGGAGTAAGGAAGCAAGCCGGGGTCAGCCCGGCTCTCCCCTGACTCTCCCCAAGCTCCTCCAGTGCTGTGCAATGCTGCCTCTTGGTGGAGCACAGCTACATGCTCTGCAAGGCTCTCAACTTTTCTCTCAAGCCTAAACCTCTAGACCTGAACCGAAGCAAAACTTGTCTCAGTGTCTTTAGTTATTAAGATGCTTTATCAGTCCACTTCCTTGCAGTTTGTGTCTGCTGGCTGCATGAGAAAAGGACTAACATCATACCTTCTAGGGTAGCATTAAAGATAAAATGCCCAAGGGGCGTGTTTTAAAACTGGTAGTTAAATGGACAGCCAGAAGCGCTGAATTGGAATGTTTCATAAGCTAAATTGAATATCCATACAACGAACAAGTGTATGATTTTAGTACTGAGCTAGTTCAACTAATTCAATAATGAACTAATTCAACTCCTTCCAAAACAATTCATGAACTCTTGCTCATTATCAATTTACAGTGCTTGGGGACCTTCATTAATTATTATTTCTAGTTGTTCTATGTATTTATGTGACGGGTGGAAAAAAAATATAGCTGTGCCTTTTTGTTCATACTCACAAACAGTGATGGGAAAACCTCCAAAAGCATTCTCCACGTTTTGTAGTTGTCAAGACACTTCATTTTCTCTCGTTCCCAAGGTTCAGAAGCTTCCTCTTTGTGATTGCAAACAGATGATGGTAAAGCATGCAATTAGACTAATACAAGTAAATTCCAATCAGTGGTAGCCTGCAGCAGCTTCTCAGTGTTCACATCAAATGGAGGCCAACTCTTAGCATGAAGCTGTCAGCAGGAAAAGATAAATTAAAATTGATTTTTAGAAGCAAACTTCTGTGACCTTCTTCATTGCACCCAGGAGTATCTATAACATCTGTCATTTATTATACATCATGGTTGGGATTTTCAACCATCCACTGAGCTTGGGCATTCAAAGTCCAATATGTACCTTTGACTACATCAGTGCAAAGTCTCATGAGTTTTGAACATTTGGGAGAACAGTGTTCCACAAAAGGGGGCAGTGTCTGCACCTCTCTACATGGACCAAGAAACATTATTAAGAATCTACAATTTAGGAGCTGATTTGAAAATGACACCTTTAAAATTTGAGCTTTTAGTACAACTAGAATAGATTCTGCAGATTTACCCTATCCTTGACAATCTTTGCAACCTTTCTTTACAAAACAGAGATGGCAGATTCTCAAATATTTTAGTTTTTCCAAAAATTACCCCAGTAAAACTAGTGGTTATTGATAACAGCCATTCAGAGCACTCAGTAGGCGTAGCACTAGCTTTCATAATAGTGTAGGAACTGTTAAGTAAGTTGCAGAGTTACCTATCTTGATCTCATCGCAGGGATCAAAGTTCAAACACAAGATCTTCCAGACTTCTGGAGATTTTCTTAAGATGGAGACTGTCTTCAGAAGCTGCCCACAGATTTCCCAGGATACAAGAAGACTGGTATCCCCCACAGTGGGAGGCCAGCAGAGGTACCTCTGTCAAACTGGGTATGAAGCAGCTGCCAGTAAAATTCTGCTAATGGTGTCAGCCAATGCTATCAGTGCATTGCATCCCAGATGCCCCAGAAGGGGCATTGGTCGTCCTGGTAGTCCAAGCACAGGCAGGCTTGTCAGCAGACCAGGTCAGTTCATGGCACAGAGAGCTGGTGAAAAGGCATGTAACAAAGTTGTGTCCACTAGAGTTTATTGGGTAAAGGGCAAAGCTGTGCAAACGTGACCACATCAGTCTGGCTAACAGCATTTATGTAGGAAATAAAAATGGCTCTAAGCATGGAAAAGTTGGCAATCTTTATTCTAAAGTTACCAGGCAATGCTGGTGTATATATGCAAGTTCAAAAACAGGCTTTTTAGAGCAGAATGAGTCTTCAGTGTCCTTAATCTCTTTTTTGTAGGCAATAAAATGCATCTCCCACGTTTCCAAACACTCCTTTCTGCCTTTAGAATGCACTTGGTCATAAGAAACAGTTCCAAACAGCTCTATTAACAACGATATTCCCCCTAGGGCTTCAAGTCAAAGCAACATGACTGACTGTAAAGCAAGGCATCCTCATTTCCATTACTTCCAATTTTCTGTTTTTCTCTGAAAAGCAAGTCCAGGCCATTAGTACAGTTGAGCGTTAGACAAAATGTTTCCAAAACCAGCTAACATAATGCAACGAAAGTCATTTTGTAACACAGAAAAATACAAGTACAGTTATACAAGTGTTCTTGTTCCAAGAACAATTGTAAGTAGGTTTTGTTTTGATTTTGAAAAATCTCCAATATCTCAGGGTAGTTGCAGTAGACCACACGTTGGAAAAATTATGTGTTTTTCTGGTCACTGTATAATAAGAAAGGATTTTTCTCTCGGAGACAGAAAAGGCCTATTCAAGGTTGGAAAGGGAGTGCAACTTGGAAGAATGAAGAATCAGGAAGCTGGGGAGATAGGTTATAATTGTATGAGGTTGATTTGGTCTAGTTGTCTGAACAGCTGCCAGGGAGTTAGGAAAGACAGCTTCTACTTTTTCATCAGCCTAGGCAAAACATAAGGGCAAGAAGTAAAAATCAAATAAATACTAGTTTTATGGTATCTGCTATGAGGGGTGACTCCATCTCTGGTTGTCTATCTGGAGATAAGAGGTTTTGCAACATGAAGTGTAGCATAGATAGAAAACAAAGTGGGAGGATAAATATCAGTTGGTTTAAGACAGGGTGGTTTGTGCCAAAGTTTTTGGATATGGTCACGTAGTATTCCACAGCAACACAATACATAAACATCTACTTCATTTATGGATGAAGATCCACTCCAAGCTCTAGACAAGTGAACAGATAAACCATAAAACAAGAGTCAATCATGATTTTCCCCTGACTGCACAACCCACCGTAGTAAGCCAGTTGCATAACCTACTTTCCAGGTTATTTTACTGCAGTCATTGGGCAATTTTGGATGGACTCCATTGAGTACAATTTTTTTTTAACATTCTTTTTACCAGTAAAATAAAATAGAAGATTTTATAGCTTGATGTGTTTCTGGCACATTTTTAAAACTGCTGCTAATAAAACTTTTCCAAGATGAAACAAGAGGAAAAAATGACCAAGTTGTAGCAATGTAAATATCTCACGACTTTTTTTTTTTTGTTAAAGTTGTGCTTTTATGCAGGAAACTGGGAAACAACATCACAGAAAAAGATTGTGTTAAGAGAAGAAAATCCGTGTAAGCACAATTTATGAAGAGGAACAGTATCATATTTCTAGCAGCCCATGTTAAATGCAGTTGGAAAGAATCATGTTTTCACACACACCAAGGACTTGCTCCTTCTGACCACTGAAGTCAGTGACAATTCACCAAATTACTTTAGTGATGCATGAGCTAGTCCCTAAAGCAGCAGACTGGCTTGCCTGTATGGCACTGGGCAGAAAGCCAAGAGATCTGAGTTCAGTTCCTAGCTTGATACAAACTCCCTGTGCAATTTCTGTCCAATCTCCCTGGGCCTCAGCTTCTCAACAGTAAAGAGGGGTGATCTGTCTTTGCTTCTGCTTCCAGTTCTCTGAACAGTCACAGTCTCTCTCCTGGCATGCCAAAGCCTTTGGGTTTGGGGTGGGTTTTAGGTGCAATTGTGATTTAACAAGGAATGACTAATGCACACCCTTAATCATCACAACTCTACCATCATACAGCATTGCAGTAACTCTTGTACACTGCTCTACCCTGTTCTGCAGGAGATAAAGCATGTCAAGTGTACAGCAAGTACTCAAAAATGTTCCTTAAGCACAAAACTCATCTGCAGTAGGCTGACCTATGTATGCAATGATGGCCTTTATGTGCATCATAAATCACAAAGTGCATGAGCTGATTGATTTTCAAGCATTGCCTCCTCCGGGCTTGAAAATAGTCCTGATAAGCAGGAAGTCAAGCAGGTGTACCAAAAGACCTGCATGGATGAACAAGGAGCTCCTGATGATATTCCCCTATAGTTTCAATGCACTTTGTAGCTCTTGATATCAGAGGCAGTATATGAACTACAATATTGTTAGTTATTTTACTCTACCAGGAACATTTTTAATGTTATGCTCTTTCATTAAATTGACCACCAGAGGGCACCAGTACTGCTTTTTAAAAAAAAGCGAGACAAAACCAAGTAGCTAAATAAATAAATGGGAATTTGCTTACAAACTGTATAGCTTCAAAGCGACAGGACAGCAGGTTCCACGGTCATGAGTCACCCACCCACAGAGAGCCCAAGTGTCAGGCAGCTACGTGGGTGCATGGCAGCGGGGAGAAAATCACCCAACTACCTAGGGCCAACAGAGCTGATGCCTTTTCTGCTTCCCCTACAAGACTCCCTTTACTTACAGATCCCCTTTCTGTTGGGTGGATGGGTGAAAGGTTACCCATTTTTTGTATCACTGTTGTCCAGAGCCTCCCTCTGCAGCATCTCAGGCCTCCCACACAGGAGCAGTAATCTTTGCTGCTACTCTTCAGAGGCTCATTCCCTTCTCCCTCAGCAGAGAAAGGCTTTTCATTCCTGAAAGCCAGGTGAGCAGCAATGTCTGAAACCACATGATTTCAGCCCAGCAAGCCCTAGCAATGGGTTTGCTCATTTCACAGTCTTTTCAATGCATGCTGTCTATAAGGGGGGACTGAATGATAACTCACAGAACTAAAAGAATGAACAGCTATAGCTCAAGCTGAACAGCTGATGTCCAAGACTGGGAGAGTTGTTTTTTCCACAAACACATCACCATAAGGATTTCGTCTAGAAACAAGAAGAAAGAAAAAGTGTATTATTTTTCAAGACTACATCCTGAATATCTGAGTCAAAATTATGCCATGTAAAAACAAAACCCTTGGCCTCACAAAATCTCCCACTGAGATCTCCCTGCCAAATACCATCTAGGATACAGACATTTACATCAAGAGAAAAATGTCTACAAATACCCTATTCAAGACCAAGTACAATTATGTATGAATGTATAGATCACTCGCAAAGCTAATTTTGCTTACAAAGGAAAATACCTCATTGCTAAAAGATTCGTATGGTTAAGCTAAAACTTTTCCTGCAGCATTGACCGTGAATACAAAAGGATTGTTCTTTTTTGTTTTGGCTGTAAGTGAACAAAATGCTGTTTTCAACTAGATGTTTCTCCCGAGTTTTTGTGACAGTTGGATTAATTGTATGCAATTATTCCGTGAAAGTAAATTTATTCTGAGTGCCCTGGTAAATTTCAGTTCAGAGGAATCTCCCAGTTGGGACACATCCATTCCGAAGAACACCAGGTAAGCCAGAAATGGGAGAAAATTAAAATAACTCAATCTATAATCAGGGTAGAAGGTAATACAGCTGCTAGAGAACAAGAGAGTCAAAAGGGTGTTTTATTATATCAGCCTTACAGTCTAAACTTGATGAACGTGTTTGCACCATTCAAATAGCTGTTTCTTCTACTATATTTGTCAAGGTATATGCCAGGAAAACAGAGCTATGAAGAGTGCCAAAAAGCATGCATTCATTTGAAAAGAAAGTTAATGGATAAAATATTCCATAATGAACTGTGTGTAAAATAAGACTATTTTCTTCAGTACAGGCTGTTGTAAAATCACATTTGTTTAAAAAATGTGTTTCTTATGCTTGAGCAATTCTGAAAATACTGAAATAATTTCTAATACAGTTATCAGGCCAAAGAGTGAAAAAATATAGATTTTGATTCAACTGTTATTCCTTGCTCCAAATGAGCTACCCAAAATACAAATCAGATGGTTACAAATGTCTAAAACTGCAATAAACATCCTCAAATGTTATTAAAGCTTTGCTCTAACTTTGGAACAGAAATATCAGCATCCCTGCAAAAGCATACATTCCTATTCCAATAGGGTTAATGCTTCAGCTACAGAAACTAATGATATACCTCACAGAACACATTTTCTGTTCTTGCTTCTTTTTGCAGGACTGTCAGTCATTGCTAACAAGAATACAAAGGGTAACATTGATTTTAAACTAACTTACTGACTAGGCTGAAGAGCTAGATTTGACTGTCAATGTCTAAATAAAATCACATGTATTTGTAACCTTTTATATTCATTTATATTATAGAGTATTTAGACCCCATGATTTTTTTTAAACGGTTGTAGTCTGCTCTTTCCACCTCCCCCCTCGCAATCTAAATGTGCACATTAGAAATGCAGACGTGAAGTTTTTTTAAATCCGAGGCAAAAGGCCTTTGATGTTGAAGCAGATATATTTTCCCAAACCAGCTGTGCAGTTCCTGTGTTAATTAGGAGATATGGAATGCTCTTTATTAAGCGCAGAAGAATGAGATGTCTTTGAGTTCATACATTTATTACACATTCTGAAAAGTGGTTCCTTCAATTTCTGGTTTTAGCCAAACCTGCTGTTTCATTTTGATCAGGACCCAATCTACAAGCAACACAGGTATTACACAGGCTGTTTGGATCTGGTATCATAGATCACTAGAGGCTTGACCTACAGTCCAGGGAAGTCAACACAAAGATTCCCACCAGGCTTTGCCACAGGTCCTAAATTTTTACATGTGGGCAACATGCTACAAAATCATGGTAAAAAGTAAGTCAGAAATAAACTGTTGTTAAGTTCTGTTTAGCCAGTCTCTCCCATTACTGACGCCTCCTAAAAGAGAAGAAGGAGCACACAGCAGGCTCACCATGGGTCACCTTATTCTGAAGGTGGTTTTTCCACCCTCATTCTGTCACTTGCCCCAGGGCTGTGCAAGAGGAGCTGATGAGAAGAGATGCTGGGTAAAATGCAGTCCCCTTCTTGTATGTTGCAGGAGGACTACAGCAAGGCTGCATTTGTACAGGCAGGCAAGGACGTGGTATTTTCAGACCTTCATTTACCTGCTCTTAGGAGGCTGTTAAATGCTCTGTCGCACATAAGCAATCCAAGTTATTGGCTTAGTGTACATGTCCAATCCTATAATCCCAGTTTGCTTTTCAAAGCTCCAGCTGTATTTACTTTTTATACAATGCTCCAATACAAAATATGATTATTTTTCATAAGATAGTCGTTCTACTTTTCCTCTTTTTCTAACCCTGTCTTCAAATTCATCAACAGAGGCTCAGGAATGTAAATCAGACTCTTCAGGAACTGTATAAATTTGAGGGAAATAGTGCTGTTCTACAAAGCCCTTCTGAAACTTTATTTAAAACAGTTAAAATTGGTCATCCCACCAATAGTTTAAACTGATTTAGCAGTTAAAAATATAGTGCACACATAGTAGCATTTTAAATTGTTGCTGGAACTGGATAAAAGGGACATAATCAAGATAAAACTGCAGTAATTAAAATGCCAACAACTGCAAGCATTAATTTTCCTTCTCAACTTCCACAAGGTTTGCTTCCGTTACCTATTTAGGTGGCAAGATGCTAGCAGCATACTCACTTTGATTTCTTGCTCCCACTCATAGTCAGTTTGCAGGGTTTTATTTACTGACACTGGTGGGACAGTGAAATCCAGAACAAAACAGCTACCAACAAAGAGACTTTTAGGATATAGTAAAGATAAGTAACATTATGGAAAATATGCAAGGAGCACTTCTAATAGTTATAATTTTGCATTTCATTCTTCTCTCATTTTCATCACCCTGCCGGAAGCTTAACTGCATCTTCCACTTAGCCCAAGGACTGCTTTTAGCCTTCAATGAAAATCATACCCATTCAGCAGAAGAAATAAGCTTTTCCCTTTTGATCACCCTAAGCCTCCTTTGTAGAACGGCAATAATTGACAATGCTTTTCTATTTTATCAGGTGGGGACTTGCAGGCAACACTTTGCAGTGATCAAATTAACAGCGATGAAGACTCACATTTTGAGAACATGGTATATGCTTGTGCCAATAATACGGCTGAATACAGCTGAGGATTTCCAGTGGACAAAGAATAATCCTGGCTCTTTCTATTATGGCACTTTTCCAGCTGGTACTTTTGAACTACAGTTAATTGTGGGTTTTATAATGCTCTAGATCTACATGTGTATTTGCACAAGAAAGCTACCAAAAGGTTTTCCTTGTCCTTCCAGGGAAATGGCATAAACAAAAATTCAGGCTCTTGCAGAATGCATACCTAATATCTTCTGCAACTAGCCCTGGATATATAAGGCTTCACGTAACCCTGCACTTCATATAGTCACTTAAAACAGTAATCTCGGAGTAAATGCTAATAGATTATTATTTCACATCCAGATCTCCCTTTCCTGTCTGTGACTGAAGAAGATACACAGTATAGCAAATCACATCTGAGAACTCTTCTCCTTTTTCATAAATTATCTACAACTAATGAAGAACTATAAATTAAAACTATTCTTTGTTATGCAGCTAACTTAAGAAGTGAACATGAGTGAAATAATTGTGTTGGGTTTGTTTCAAGCTGTTTAGTATCATCTATTTCACTCTTCAGTAGTACTTTTTGAAACTTTGTCCTTTCTTCTGCATATATTTATACACACTCAAACATTTCATTCAACCAAAATTAAAACTAAAAATATATAGGCACTGATTTGTTTTCATGCTCAAGTTTTTAAGTGGCTTATGAAATGGATTAATCATGTTCTTTTGTATAATACTAGGAAAATAATCCAGAATCTTTCTCTGTATTTTACATAACAGCTAAACTTGTCACTAAAACCCCCATAAAAACTAGCAGGCAGAAATGATGTGGGAACCTGATTTTTTTCTTACAGTAAGACATTTCTGCCATGCTATCAATGCACTGCCTCATCACTGTAAAATAATAGTAACAAGGTTTAATATATGAAAGAATTAGATTCCTTTTTCAGTACAGAAAAGAATACCTTTCGTCTATAGCACATTTTCATACTCCCTTTTTATGCACTGATAAAGTTTCATGTAGAAAACCTTGGCCTCTTGTTCAGTAGGCATGCAGTCATGCACATTTCACACCAAGCTATGCAGCTGTGGAAGTGTATCAATTACTCTCTCATATGAAAATTTAGTATGAAGACCAGTTTTGCAGGAAAATATTTAAATCGTAACTCGCTTCTTTTTACCTTTAGGGTTTTTATGGGGTGTTGGAAGTTCCGCATACCAGACTGAAGGGGCCTGGGACAAGGATGGGAAAGGACCAAGTATCTGGGATGCTTTTACTCACAAGAAAGGGAAAGTGTTTAGAAATGAAACAGGAGATTCAGCATGTGATGGCTACTACAAAGTTAAGGTATCGTTAAGGAGGAACTATCCTTCTAGAAACATTCTGGAGCCATTTCATGATACTGATTTCCCATTTTGAAATAACAGCAAAGATGAAATGCTTTAGTTGCTCTATAGGCTTATTTAACATAGCAAGCCAAGGGATAGTATTCTCAATTAGCTCTGTACAATCCTCTTTCCTAATAATCTCATAGAATCAATAATACCACAGTATTTCCCAAACATGTCTCAGTTTTTCAGGATTGTGTCCAAAGAAATATTCTAGATTTTGTGGGAAGTCTAAATGCTTAACTAGAACACCACCAATGAAGACATTTGAGCTTTGAATAAAATTAACATCTTTTGTGTGTTTGAACAGCTTTAAAGGTTTTCTGTGTATATTTTAAGAGTAATAAATCTATCAGCTGCTTTAAAATTGTCTGAATGTTTTCAATTTTTTTGAATGGATAACAAATAAATAATCCATGCAGTTCTATGAGCAATATGTTTCCAAGCTTAAAACTATCAAAAACAATTTTAGAATTACTGTCCTGGAGAAAAGACAGATACACAGCAAGAAGAATCCAAATGACTATGATAAACCAATATTACATAATTGGAATTCCAACTTATTGAATAAAAGTTATATACCACTGAGGTTTTTCCACATATATGAAATCCAAAGGAGAACTAGAGGTCTCAGCAAGAGCTAAGAGGAAAGAAATTAATATGCCTTACTATCCTAAAATGGGAAAATGCAGGAGAAATTTCATTTGATCTCTCTCAAACAAGTCAAAGCTTGAAAGAACAATTAATAAAAACCCATAGAGAGGTTTTAACTCTGAGGCTTATGGGGCTGTTGCATTAGAATAGATTGACATGATGATCACAGGATCTATTTTTCAGAGAGGATTCAGGTATAAATGATAGCATTTCAACATTTACTCATTACTATGGGCTTGTATTTTGAGTTACTTTCCAAGACTTGACTGTATGTGTTCAGTTAGACAGTCCTCTTCATATAAAACCACTATTTGCTTTCATCAGCAGAATTCTCTTTGCATTGGCTCATATACCATCAATTTCTAATTTCATTTAATATTGAAGATGTGTAATTTTTTAGAAAAAGAACATTTATATGCCGAATTTATTTTTTGTGCTAACTCCAGAATGAGACAGTAAATGAAAACCTGCATAATCATGTTTTTGTACCTAAACTGAAATGTTTGAGGCAGAGATTTACAGGCTTACATTATTTTTTTAAAACATGCCCATTACAAATTCTGACATAAATATAATTGTGTTGCAGAATACTTCAACTCATTTTTCTGTCCTCTACTTAATGGTGAAAACATTCAGTTTCCATAGTTGTTAACACAAAACATTACAGGACTTCTTTAGAGAGTCAAAAAAAATGGTTAAAAGGAAGTATACAAGTAGAAAGAGCCATCATCTCAAAGCAAATGCAGAAATAACTGATAGAATCCTCTTTTGTGCAACTCTTCTATAGATTTTCTGCATTCAGTACTACTTAAGAAAGATAAGTAACTGAAGAGATGTTCTGCTCGGACTTGAGATACGTTAATTGGATTTTCTTTTCACAGGATGATATTCAGTTACTGAAGGAGCTGAAAGTTAATCACTATCTATTCTCTATCTCATGGCCTCGGATTATGCCCACTGGCATCAGAAGTAAGCATAACATTTTACCATATTCTTACCAGTATTAGTAGGCAAGTAATTTTACTCATGAGCATACCATAGTTTAACATTACTGTTAAATAGATTTCTGTTTCTTTGTCTGCAGAACAGAGTTTAACCATTACACATCCATTACAGTACATCCATCATTGCAATGTAAAATTGCTTGGTTAAAGTTTTAGATTTATATTCTTCCAGTTATTTGAAAAACAATCCAGGTGATTTTTTTGTCTCTGCGTTTCATCAGCAGAGCAATTGAATGAGAAGGGAATACGGTTCTACAATGATACAATTAATAGCCTTCTGGAAAACAATATTACCCCTATCGTGAGCCTCTACCACTGGGATCTTCCACAGGTTAGACAATATTTAAATTAGTGAAATGTGTAATATAAATGCTTCTGATAGAAATAAATCTCCTAAGTTTAATGACTATCTGTACTTTAGAAATAATGTTTAAAGCTGTCTGCATGCTTTTAAGTGTCCTTATAATTATTTTCTATTCATTTGCATTATAAACATTGCAGTTTATATACACTGAAGTTTCAAAAAAACGCCTTCTGAGCTACTGAAATGTAAATAAAAGTCTTTATTAATAGGCAGCTGAACTTTAAATAACATTATTGATTCTTGAAATTCTTATTTATGAAGGTTCTCCAAGAAAAGTATGGTGGCTGGCAAAATATAAGCATGATAAATTATTTTAATGATTATGCAAATCTGTGTTTTGAGAAGTTTGGTGATCGTGTGAAACATTGGATTACTTTTAGTAATCCCTGGGTAAGTTATCAATGCTTTCTTTCCAATCACTCCCATTTACAGAGTTCTGTTCCCAAAATTCTGTGGAAGTGATACTACAGGGAAGTAGGTTAAAAATTGGAGAGGGAGAGGGAAAGGAAGAAACTTACGCTGTTAATCTTTGTGCTCAAAAATCTCAGTGGCCAGATTCCACACAAGGGCAGAGTTTTAAGACATGAAATTCCAGTGAAGTTTCGAAAAATCATCAGCTCGAGAGGAGAGAGGCACAGAAATGGGAAAGGCAGTTACAACTTGCTCTCCGTGCAGTTCACAAGGGAACAGCAAGCTGGCTAGTCAGTCCACCAAGGCTAGTCACCAACACATTGTTTCCAACAAGCCACAGCATATTATCAACCGAACAGCAGGGTAGTAGATGGGAGCCAAGGGGAGGGGAAGGAAAAAGGGGACTAGAGAGGATCAAGAGATTGAGACAGACCATGCAAAGCAGCACAGGATCTAAGTCCATAGGATGGCAGCAAATGCATTATCTCTGCTGTTCAGAGAATAACTAACTGTATGTATGTTTGTAGGCAGTTGCTGAAAAGGGTTATGAAACAGGAGAACATGCACCAGGACTGAAGCTTGGTGGATGCGGAGCATACAAAGCAGCACACCATATAATTAAAGTAAAACTAAAATTGTGCTTTAAATTATGTGTGAATTAAAAGTATTTAGCAGATTGAGTAAGTTTTTTGATTCTGCTCTTTAAAGAAAAATATAGCTTTGCAATGATGTCATTTCCAACTAGCACATCAAAATTATCACCTGGCTTTAAACTACCAATGCATATTCAGGTGTAGCATGAAATTCTAGGTGCTTGATGTGACACTGTTGCAATAACTTAAATTTTTCCTTACAATTAAAGTGTCTCTTTTACAGTATGTTTTGAACTGGTTGAATAAGAAAAAGATCCAGGTTACTCTAGAAACAAGGAGTAAAATCCTGACCTGTTGAAATGAACTTGAATTTTGCAAGTGACTTCTGTAAGGCTAGCTCTCATAAAAATAAATTTTCACTTGCCTGAATAAATCAGGCAAAGACATCCAAAGACTGGAGACACCAGACAGAACACTATACTGAATGCTGCGTACTACCTTCACGGGGACCTCTCAGAATTTAGGGAAGGAATCTTGCATAAATGCTTTTTTGACATCTTATGTGAAATAAAAGCTTCTGTAATACATATAAAAGAAATTAAGTGATATTTTCAGACACACCTTAGTGCAAAAGCTGCTCTTGATCATCACTAGTTTTCTATATTGATTGTGGCATAACAGATTAAAATGTGCATATGATTATTTTTTTAACTTACAGACTCATGCAAAGGTATGGCACTCTTACAATAACACATGGCGTAGTGAGCAGCAAGGTAATAATATAAATAGAAGCATAATTACAGAATGAATCGTTAAGGGCTTAAAGATTATGCATAAACTGCAGAATTGTCACTTTGTGTTTTAAGGTATGGTTGGAATTTCCCTAACTAGTGGCTGGGGTGAACCTGTTGATCCACATAGCCAAACAGATAGAGATGCTGCTGAAAGATACATACAGTTTCATCTGGGATGGTTTGCAAATCCAATTTACAGAGGAGACTATCCAGAAATTATGAAGAATTATATAGGTAAGCCCCAGTAACCGACTATAACGTGAATAAATTACACACAGAATATTAGAACAGAATAGCCCCTGACCAGCATGTAGTTTAGTCAAGTATTGATGACACAGGTGAGAGAAGGCAAAGCAACAAAGGGCCCATGGGCCTAGACACAGCTCCTGAGCAATTTGGGGACATATTAGAACTAAAAAGTTGAGATGCTGTTGAGCCCAACAGTTGCACATCCAAGTGCTCCAAACTGAAAAGGAAACAACTACCTCTCTTTGCAGTCACAGTCCATTTTTAGTGGTCTAACCAAGACAGGGAGCTTTAAAGTATTTTTTCTGGATTTTCCATCTAAGGACAAAGAACCAGCAGTCCTTCATTACTAAAGCTTGAATTTCTACAGGGTTCCACTATCTTCATTTCACAGAATGAAGAAGATAGGCAACGTATCCAGCAGCAAAGCACTTCCGTTCCTGTCCTGTTATGTTTCCAAGCATTCTTTTGACATTGATCCTACTCTTCGGAAAAAAAAAACACTTTAATTTACCCTCTTCTCCATGTATTGTACCCAACTTGCTTCTCCAAACTAAAAGGATGAAAGATTATTTCATCTTAAAAAAGCAAACAAACTAAACTGTTCTCTATGCTAAGTTCAGGAAAACCATATTTATTGTTTTTTGAGGTAAAGAAAACAAGTTTCTGTGCTCCTCAGAAGTATGTTTCCTATAATTATTTTGATAGGTAGGAAGAGTGCCCAGCAGGGCCTGGGGACATCAAGACTTCCAACTTTCTCAGTGCAAGAGAAAACCTATATTAAAGGCACATCGGATTTCCTGGGAATAGGTCATTTTACTACTCGTTATGTTCTACAGAAGAGCTTTCCCTTTCTACAAGTGTCCAGTTACCACACGGACCGTGATTTGGCTGAACTGGTGGACCCAAAATGGTCAGCTCCAGGACCTAAATGGTTATATTCTGTGCCATGGGGATTCAGAAGATTACTCAACTTCATTAAGGTGATTATAGAGTAAATCTTTAAAAGGAAGTAAACAAAATTGTCTGGTTACATGCAGAAGCTGCACTTACACTACTTTAGATTTTCATCAGTTCCATCTATATAGTCTTGTCATACTGGGAAGATTCTTTGCCAAAACCCCCAACTTAATTTCAGTTCAGAAAACTATAGAAGTCAGTAATTTTAAAATAAAAACCATAGTCAACTTAAATTCCTAGTTATACATTTTTCTTACAAAAGGTAACTTTAAGTAAATCTAGAAAATTGCTTTTAATGCATTTTACTAAGAATCTCCTGTTCTGTCAAAATAAGATGATTTTGTTTATATGAACCAGTCCAATCATCTCTTTGTTTGCAGACACAGTATGGGAACCCTCTCATTTATGTGACAGAGAATGGAGTTTCTGAAAAGGTACAGTGTACTCAACTGTGTGATGAATGGCGGATAGAGTATCTGAAAGGATATATTAATGAAATACTGAAAGGTAACTTTAAAAACATTTTTTTAGTGCATGAGCTTTTTGAGCATTTTCATCTTCTGATTATTTTTTACTCTTGTAATTTACATTGTAGAGAAATAAATATTCACCAATCAAAATGAATAGCAAACTAGACTAATAAATTTTCACAAAAATTACAACCTAGCCAAATGTACTGATCCTAATAAGTACAGTAACCTACATGAGATTTAATACTGTAATAATCACCAGTTTCCACTTTTAGAAGGGAGAAATTGCACCTAATTACCATTCTTACAGAGCTCTAGTACCTCCAAGCTAAAAATAACATTTTCAAAGGATCCTAATTACTTTATAGTTTGCCATTTTTCTGTCCTCCTCCCCCTCCCATCTCTTTCTGGTATAAAACAAAACACCTACAGAACCATATTTTAAGGATGATAAACATAGGCAACATGCTTAAGAGAATAATTTATATTCTGTTTACAGCTCTAAATGATGGTGTTAATGTCAAAGGTTATACTGCCTGGTCACTGCTGGATAAATTTGAATGGAACAAAGGCTTCTCTGAAAGATTTGGATTTTATCACATTGATTTTAAAAATAAGAACAAGCCACGCTACCCAAAGGCATCTGCTGACTATTATAAAAAGATTATCAGCGCAAATGGATTCCCAAATCAAAGAGAGGTGATGTCAGTTGCTGATTTTATTCTTTTTTCTTCCGATACATGGGCAAATATCACATAGAATTTCATGAAACAACCTGCATGAACACAGTACTTGAAATGACACTTTGGTTCTGTGAAGCGGGGTGCGGAGTTCCCGGGTAACGACATACACTCAATATGAGTAAAATCGTTCCAACTTTATTCAAGCTGA
>JANZLQ010000002.1:21861189-21876836 GCA_026212715.1 Elanus axillaris | reverse complement strand
CTAACTGAAACATCCCTTCCTGATACAAGGGATCACTAGACCCATGCCCTTTGTCTGCAATCCAATCCCCAACAGCATATAACTACTATTTGAAGAGAGGCAGACACATAATTTTAAAATAGAAAATTATTGAAATATTCCAAGAGCACTGCTTAAACATTACCTTATTATTCATGTCTAAAAGTTAGGATAATATACACCTTATTATCCAGGTGTGGAGAAGAATTACTTGAAGAGATCAATCAAAGATGACAACTGCTGAGTCAGATTTAAACCAAGGACTCCTATCTCTCTAGTTTTGTTTTCAGGGAACTAGGTTTACCTCGTACAACTTTATAATATATCACACACAGAAACGTGTATTGTAAGTAATCCAAGCACTCCCAGAATGTAATATTCCACCTCAGAGTCACTTCTACTGCAGGTAGGAACAAGTTAAGTACATGATTATAAAAAATTTCTTCCAGAATATGGACATCTGGCTATGTTTGTTTTCCTGTTGTGCTTGAAATTATTCCTCTAAAGCAAAGCAACAAACAAGTTTCCTATTTAGCTTGCACTATATTTTCAGCACTGCATGTGCATATATTGAATGCAGAGTAGCAGTACATAAACCCAAAAAAGGACCTTGGCTTCTCTTCAAAGGCTAACTATTAAACTGAGAGTTAAGATGTAATATTAGGAAAGAGATAAGAAAGAAGATTTACTGAGGAGAAAACAGAAAAAATAGAAAGTTATAGTTTTTTAAAAGCATGAATATTGGGAGTTTCTGTATTCTTATCAATAGTTAATAGTTTTTTATGCAGAACATTTGTCTCAATTTATTTAATCAGCATATACTACACTATGTAATTGTTTAAAATTACACTACCAAGATGTTACATACACTATCTAATCAACATAAGAACATATGCAACTGTCATCCCAACATATTTAAATTATTATGCCCAGCCAATTATATTGAACATTTTTTTCAAGAAAATTATGCAGAAGCATACAAGACAATACTGTTAAAATAATTCACTTTGCATTGAGGAAAAAATGAATATGGAGAGAAAAGCACTCCAGAATACTCCAAAATATGAACACAGAGACAAAGAAAATCAAATTGTCAGAAGTTCACAATGCCCTGGATGAACAGCTTTCCAAATATATCTGGATGATGAAATGTCACTTGACACCAGGAAAACATTACAACATTGCTTGTTTTGTTGGGATAAGCTAATTCACCTTTTGAACAGTGTCTAATTGTATTCTTAATGAATAAAAATAAAATTTAGAACCCAAAATGCAGGACTTTATTGAATGTTTGTAAAGACATGAACAAAAATACTATATTTTCAAAATAATTATACTGTACATTCATAATTGCACATTTATAAACAAACTAGATGCATACAGATGAATTATGGTTGTGTACGTCACACTTCAAGCACACTAAAGCGAATAACTCTGTAAGATGTAATGTTCTTCAAATCATACAGCATGTCTAAATGTACTGTTGGAACACAGATAGTACTGAACTTTCCCCTTTACTGTACCTTTCAAGTGCCTGCCTGTAGAGTAACATGCATTTATGTGAAATGCACCTGACTGCACTTAGCCATTGTAATAAAATACATTCTTTCTTCACTGCTTCCATTAACTGTGGAATCGGAAAAGAGACCTGCATAGACAAAAGAAGATGAGGTAATTAACCGCTATTCTTGGAAAGAGAAATTGTAGAGATTAATTCATGTAGCAGCTTCAAGAACTGGTTTCAAAACTTCAGTTTTACTGAAAGGAGCACTTCATGACAAAAACTGAGAGTGACAGGAAAGCTACCACAGCATCAAATCTCAAATCAAATTTCTATACCAGTCTTTATGCTTAATTCTTCCCCATTCTCATGCTTTTTCACTTGTTCTACATTTGATTGCAGCAAGGCATGTCTTCTCTCCTTAGCACCTGCTTGCTTCTCTGACTAGAGACTGGCATTCAGTAACAGGTAAATTTCTCTTCAAACCCATTCTCAGATACACTGGCAAAGATTTTAGAAATAAGTTACAAGATATTCTGTAGACTATTTAATAATCATTTCATATTTGGAACTATTCTGTCATTTTAACTCTAAAAACCTAACTCAAAGGTGAGAAGGCAGAAAGTCACCACTTCGTGAAAATCTTTTACATTCTATGAGTACCATCTCACCCTTTTAATAAAAGACAAGACATTTTCTTCTATCTTCAGCAAGAGCGAAACAAAGTTCAGTTCCACTGAACCCAGCATAAAAACTGAATTTATTAGAAGTGTGTACTTCCATTATTTTATGACACCACAAATATTCCTTACCTGTATTGTTTGATGTCATATGTTTAACTGGAGGATTAGTACTAACTTGCCATGTTGTTTTAACCTCCTTCTGTCCATGCCCACTACTTATGTCCACCTTCCATATTTCTGGGTGATCACTGATGGAATAAACAAGAAATGTCAAAATTCAGTCAGGTGTTCAGTTACATCTGAATTTTAGTGCTGCAAAGATTGAAGTTTCTCTTACTTTTGATAGAACTTCTTGACAAGTGCTGGTCTGATCGGCAGTTGAAACACATGCTTCTCATTTAGAGGGTTTTCCTTATAATACTTCATGCAAATTCTACAATAAGAATCAACTAGTTACTGACTTTCTTTGGGGAAATGCTTGTGCAACACTGCATAAGCCTTGTGCAAAATTAACTATGTTTTCAAATTTTATGATTTCCTTTGGTTTTTAATTTTAGTCACAAAGCAAAGTTTAGCCGGAAGATCCCACTGCTACTTCTGCAGTCCCACTATCATCAACATTAGGGAGAACTGGGGTTTTTTTTATTATTTTTAAGACAGTGTCTTTACAACTGTCAAAGAGAATCTATTTGTTATTGTAATTTGAAGAGGAAGAAGTAAAAATGAAATAATTACTGTGTCAAAGGGAAGAGGTTCTCATGTTTAAACTGAAGTAAGACTGTGCAGCTGACTATTATTTCCAGCATATGGTGAAGCTTTTGAACACGATGAACTTGCTCTTGTAGATCTACTGATGTGGAAATGAAGTAATCCTGGAACAGCAAACAGCTTCTGCTCTTAACTAGACACTCAGTTTCTACAGACACACAACACATCCTCAGTATACTAAAATAATTTTCCTGTTTCTTTTGAGAAGCCAAAATTTTAATGCCCCAGCAGATTCAGAACAAAGTTCCATGCTATCCAAGTATGAACAAAGGTTCACTGTCCTGCCTGACAACGATCCATATCAGACACCCAAGAAATAATATAAGATAAGGGGAACAACATAATGACATTTCTGCAGTATATTGTTCCATCCTCATGATTTGCAATTCAGTTTCTCAGCTTATAGGAATGATATGACTTGCATCCCACTATAAGCTAAGTGTGCTCTACTTTATACTGCTTTCAGAAGTGAAAAAAAAAAAAAAAAACAAACCACAAAAATCCACATCTCACCAAGTAGGTTAATGTTGCAAGCTCCTGACCTGTGAAATGGGCGGGAGGGGGGAAGGAAATAATTAAAATTTACTACATAGTGTCAGATGAAATATAAGCAATATTCAAGTAATCAAACAGGAAATTCTACTAAAGAAAAGCACAAAGTCACTAGGACAGTGATATTATTCATTGACATGATTACTCATTCAAAAAAAGAAAAGAACCCTGTAAGGTGGTGTGGTAGAGGCATTATTTCATTTAAAACCAAGGCTGCACAATGAAGAAACCTACCATATACTTCGAGACAACCACCCTTCTTGGGACATCTGGGTTTACAAATAGCAACAATAAAAAAAGCAAATGAAACAAAGAATGAAGACAGAATGACAAAGCAAAAAAGGAATTAAGAGATGAAGGAAAAAGAAATGGGTAGCAACAATGGTAAAACACAAACCCCTCCTCCCACAGGTTCAGAAACAAAATAAAGCTAGAATACTGAAAACAAAGCCACAACCATTTCAAGAAAGCGTACAATACAAAAATCTTTCCACCTCAGCTTGTTTCCAGTATAAGAATAATCAAAAATATCTTTCTAAATACTACAGACTGTACACACACACCTATTACATATAAATACCATTGCCTGATTTCCTTTTAAGCCATGTAGACCATAAAGAAAGACAGAAAGACCACGAGGGTCTTATTTTTTTCACCTATAGCAAACAGATAAGAAAACAAAATGGTCCACAATTATATAAATCTAGTATTTATTTTACTTGAAGTTGAACCTAAAGGGTTTTTCAAATCAAAAAAGGAATACACAGTTATGCAAGCTATATTTAATTTTTTTAATTTTGAAACCATATACAACTGAAAAGTACAATTACTAAGGAGGCTGGAAACAGCACTTCAGCAGACAGGAGCAGAAGTGAGATCAAGATTTCCAAAAACATCATCATTTTCTGCATGGAATACCTTTTCTCTTGAATTTCTAATAATGTTAACAGATACCAGGCTTACCTATGAAAAAACTGACATAATCCTTCTTCATCTTATCCAAACCAATTTCCAAGAGCATTTGAATTGGAGTGATGCCACTGAGTGAAACAACCTCTATCTTTCCATGATAAGACTGTTGAATCAATTTACTTAGCAAACTGCTACTCCCTTGATGAATCTAAAAATTAGAAAAGTTTTCTTGTGATGTAACAGTGTACATAACATCATAAATGTTGTTTAGAAGTCCAGCGCCATGGAAACAGAGGCAAACTGCGACATGTGAAAGTAATTTAAGAAACAATACAACACAGAAATGAGGGCCAGTTAAGTGACAAGAACTATATTCTACTTGAAACAACTCAAAATTTTAATGTTCGTTATGAAATACAAATACATACCCACGGCTGTATCTCACCATGTTCCAGAGATTTTATGATCAGTGTGAAACATTCTATCAACTCCTGATAGGAACTGACACCTTAAGAAAAAAAGATGCAATTTTGTCTTTATCAATCCAGGCTCTCTCTCTAGCTGTTAAATCATTAACAACAGGCCAACACATACTCACAAGAATGAAACCCCTCATTTAAAGAATGATAGCTGAAATGACAGATTGCACTGCTTTTTGTTAAGTTTGTTGTATCATGACTTCAAAAAGGATTATTCTAAAGAAACAATAATCAAAAGAGACCACCAAACTGCATATGACTGTTAGACAACAGCACATGGCAGAAGCAGGTTGTCATGTAACGCATTTTGGCAACATTCTCTCTATACATGCTGAAGCTCAACACAGTTTTTAAATTTAACTGAACAGCATCTATCTACAATATGAACTACTAGCATCCATTTATCCAGGTAACTGCTTCCCAAGCAAGAAACAAGCGTCCACACATTGTGCAGCTGACACTGCCCTGAAGCAGGATACACTGCAGTCACCACAGTACATTTTAGCTATCTAGTCTGAATTCAAACGCAACAGTGGTTGCACTAATAGGAATGAAAGGGATTTAAAAGTTGCATAACTCCATCCCTCAAACAGAAAGAAGTTGTTATGATCTCTCGAACAGCTTGACAAAACTTAATGAGTAATCTGAAAAAACAATATTAAATAAAAATGTATTTTACTGAAGGACTGTGAGTGGTATTACAAGAGTGAAAAAGTTTTTGTGAAGCTTTATCAACTTAAAAATCGTCCTTCGGATCTAGAAAGACAAAAATTTTATAAAGGTTTCGATTTCAGAGCAGATGAGTACTACTGATTGTTTAGTACCTTTTACAATCAAATAAAATGAGATATACTATCTTCTGCTAGATGTTGGTCTACCCTTATATGTTGTAAGAAAGTATATCATCTTACGTACTTAAAATTAGCTCTTCTAGGAAAAGCCTGTTGATAATTTTCTGAAGAGCTGGTCAGTCCTTAAAACTCAGAGAAATTTATATTCATTTCACTTAGAAAGCAATATAATATAGTAGATATAGAGAACAGAAGAACTGATGGGGCAAAAAGCCACAATACACTTACTTCTCATTTTGCACCATAATTGTTCAGCAAAATCCAGGTCTCCTCGCTCACTGAAGATTGATTTTATTGAACTGTCCACTGCAGCTGTGTCACGTTTGATTTTCTGAAAGAGTTTGTTTTTCTTAAGTAAAAAAGAATGCCTAAGATTCAAAGACCTTACAAATAAGAATTTTCTCAAGATCAGAATTGGGTGCATCACTAATTTTTCCCCTTTTCCAGGGAAACTACTGCAGAGAAACTACTAGTGTGTAGTAATTTGGAAGCCTATTTTTACTTAAAAGTGAGACTAATTTTTTTCAGAATTACCACACTGGGTAATTGCTAGCTTTGGACCAGGAAGTGAAGCTTACTATCAGAAAGACTTTTGATCATAGCCAAGTAAAGCTCAGCCAGACTGTCTAGTAAAAACCAACTCCTTAGCTCAAGATGGTCCTTTTTGCCTTACAATGGCACGATGCATGGAGCATTGGTAAATAGCAAGAATACAGTCCAGCAAGCACTAACACAGAATATGACCTATGCTACCTGAACTCACAGATGACTAAATAATTGTATGTAGACCTAGCAGTGCCCCGGGAGGCCAAAATTAATACATTCTCAGAGCAGAGAACTATTGTCCTGTTATCCTGATCCTGAATATTTTTGGTTTAGCTGATACAGAAACATTATATTTTTAGCTCATCAACAAAATGCAACTTCCCTCTCAATAGGAAAGAGACACAAATCTTTCCTTGTAGGCTGAAAGGGGAAAAAAATGTTAGTATAACTGAAGACATTTTTATCATTTTAATTTGTCCATTGCCTTAGAATATCATAAACCTCTAGATAAATAGGACACGTATCCAACTGATACCATTAAATTGGCCCCAAATCATTAAATTAGGCAAGAAAAGCAAATTAATGATAGAATGCAATGGCACAAAGGTCAGAATTCCTGGAAGAAACTAGGACATCATGAGATTGATAGCTTTAGGAGACAACAGACAACAGTTAAAACAAGGGAGTGTAATTGCCATTGATACAATACAGTTATACAGTTGCAAGCTTTTGGTAGTGGAAAGTAAGAAAAATAAGCAAAGCAAAACAGCTCCACAACACGTATAACAGACAGTGGTAGACCATTTAGAATAAAAAAACAGGGAGGTTTTCCGAAGGTAAAAATTAGTAGACTTTCTATTAGAGGATAGCTATGGAATTCCTAATTTTGCCTGTAATGCCTTCTTCCATTATTTTTACGCAGCAGAAACAGAAAGCAAGAGATCTATCTTTACATCTCTATGTCTATGTATTTTCATATGTACATAAATAACATAGAAGTCAAACCCTGAAATAACTACAGTTATAAGTGAAACAAGATGACAGAGCAATTGGTAGAAATTGCATATACCTCCATTTCATTCTTGCTTCCAGATATACAATATCCATCCAGCTGCTTCTTTAAATCTAGTAGAGGAGAAAAATAAATTTCACTGCTATGAAAAAAAAAGAAATATCATCAAACCAATTGTATAAATCCCCAGGCACATCATAATTAACAAATACACTCCCTGGATGGCCAATAGACAAAATTTATCCATTTAAAAATTATTTCTACTGAGTAAGGATGTAGTCTGAAAAGATAATTTCTTAATGCTTTTTATTATATGCTATATGTTTTCCCCATACACCTTTACTACATTCTATTATCTAAGTATCAACTTGTTAAGTTCCAGCGTGGGGGCAGTAAGGGGCAGGAGGTGATCTAGTAAGTGTCTCTGGTTTTCTTCCACATGTATTTATCAGAGAGAGTTTTTTGTGCAATTTATCTTTTTAACAAGTTGTATCTACATCCTAAAAAAAATGTACAGCTGCATTTGAAAATCCCTTCATGCATTCCTACATCTGATTCTCTTTTTAGATTTGTTTCCTAATATCTTAAACTTCCGACAAGACACATACTGTTCACAAGAGTTGTCAGAAGGAATTAGTAATTTTGGATGCTTCATTTTAGGATGTCAGCAAAGGATTGTTTTCCATAACGAAAGGGACACTTAACATGTTTAGAAGTTCATGTGCATGTCAGAAAACTTGAAAGACACATCCAGAACTCTCTCAATTGCTTTTTAAACATAATTGTGTCATTTTATAAGGAAACAATTATTACTTTTATACAAGATATTAGGACAAAAAAAAAATGACAGACATGTACTAACTAACCTATTTAATTTCTGCAGGTGGTTATAGCATACAAATTAACATCTCTAAACCAAATACTTTAAAAAATTGTATGTGGAATCTCCTTTTATTTCTGTGAAAGGTGACATCCCTCTCTCCCCATGTAACAAGCAGCAATTACCAGTCAGAAATTCCTGGACCAGTTCAACAGCTGATTCAGACTCTAATGGCTCAGGCCACTCAGTCACACCTGTCTTCAAACCTTCAGCCAAAGCCTAAAGGCAGCATGAAAATCAAATCAACACAAATCACTTCTTATTTGAGGTTCTGCAGGTGTCATACTTAAAAATGTAGTTAACTTCTCCAAGAATCATACAACTCTTTCTGTACAGCTAACCATGAATTTGGAAACTTCTTGAATTTCCTGGCTTTGGTGTTCATGAGTTTTTGTCCTCCTTGTATTTAAGATTCCTAAAACTGAACTCAAATTTTATTCTAAAATAAAAGCTTAAAGTTATCTTTGAAACATCTGATGAAGTTTTAGATAAAGTAAATAATTAACCATAATATCACCATTCCATGTAAATCTGAAATTGGAATTCCTCACTTATACTTACAAGGAGAAACTGCAGTTCTCTATATAGCTGATATATAGGACTTGTGGGGTCCCCAGACTCCATTGTAATATTCTGAAAGTTCCAGAAGTTTATGTCAGTTTCAAACTTTAGAAAGCAAGTGTCCTAAAATTTTCATTACTGAAATGCATATTAGCATAATTTAGATTATGAACACATTGTGTTGCTTATATACAGAACAATAAATGCAAATGTCACAAGTCAAACTTATTTTCTATCCTTTACACTACTCATTACATAAGCTGTGGAAAGAGTTTGGGTTTGCTTGCTTTTTCCTTCTTGACTTACCAATGTGGCAGCTGAAACTAGCGGGGGTGTCTCCAGAATCTTATCTACATTATTCCACGTAATATCAACACATATATTGCTTTCAGATTCTACAATTGTGTCCTTTATTACACCAGCTCTAATAAGTTCATACCGAGCAAATCCTTTTGTCACCACCTAGAATGAACAGATTTAAAAAAAAAAAAAAACAACAAAAAAACCAACAAACAAAACCACCACAATATTCATTGTTTTGTATGCATGCAAAATAATTTTAAAAGCATTCCACACACACAAAAAAAAGGGCTAATAATGGACAAATACATTACAACACAGGGAACTCAAATGTTACTTCAAAAGGGACTGTTATACTATAGAATCATACTAAGGTGAGTTTCTAAATAGAATCTATAAAGCTCCCCAAACCCAGTATCATAAATCCAAACCCAGAGTTTTTAAAGTTAGATTGGAGACATGACAAACCATGAAAACCTACAAGAGATGAATGATGCTTCATTTTATGTGCCATTTTGAGCTCTTCCAGGTTTGCAAAATAGGTTTTATCAGCTGTAGGACCTAGGAAGGGAAAAAAAGTAATAATAATAATAAAAAATAATCATTTGACACAATTCAAATTTGGCACTCAAAATTCATTCTCAAATACTCCATTTGGTCAAGTAAGACTCATATTGTCCTTTAGAAAGCAGGCATTCTCCTTGTATTTGTTCTATTGATAACAAAAGCTGGTGTTAACATATAAATATTTAGTAAGAGTCAGTGCTTGTATAAGGAGTTGAACGGTAGCAATTTAAATTTGTTAAGTTATTGCACCTGAGTGAAGGTGGGGCTGCACAGATACCGTTGCATTAAGTGTATTTAAAAGTTATTTCTCACACACAGCATGAGTTTAAAAACATTTTTCTTTTCTGTCTCTCTCCCTGCCCCCCTAGTTTTTTAAAAAAAGGAATATAGAGCAGTACCAAGCCAACATCACACAAAGGACAAAGATAGCATCGCTACATCAATATTCCCACATTTTAAGCCTCCTCATTTAATTTTATGTGTAAAATTATAACCTTACCATCACATGTAACCATATAAAAATTGATCCCTGTAATTTTGTTTCCAGCTTTGAGAGGCTCAGCTCCAAGCCAATAAGTGTGTTCAGGATCAGAACAGTCACACCTTATCCAGAGGGGAGGAAGCACAACCAGGTCACTTATCTTCAAGTGGATCATGTTTGGATTTTGAACCATTGTATATAAGGAAATCAACTGCCTAGAAGTATGAACAGGAAAAAAAAAATAAGATGCCAGCAAGTATAGCTAAATCTATCCCTTACATAAAACTTAACTCCTATCTACCATGCTTCATTAGCAGACATCAAATCACATTTTACGAAAAGAATGCAGCATTATAATCCTCTTTTTACAAGTAGAACAACAAAGTCACAAAGGAAAAAGTAAGATATCAAAACTGAAATACATTCCATATAATAACTTAATTTAAAGATTTTAAAAGCATAAGTGAATTTTACATTTTAAGCATATTAAAAGGACAAGTTAAACTAGTCACCGTGTTTTGGTACCATGCCTTGGTAGTTTAATAACAGCCAATGACCCCAATCAGATTATTATTGTTTTTTCAAACAGAAGCCTTACAAAAAGAAGCATTGAAGTCTTAGTAAGCTTTCTTTGCTCACCTATACCCACACAGTCCCATTAACCTAATGCAACAGCTCACAAATGCTTTTCCAGTACCCTGACTTTAGCTACTTCGTTAGGAACACTTTTAGCCAGAGGAGGCCATTTTGCAGAATGAAAAATGGTCATATCGCCTCACTACACTAATGAGTAATTTAATTTGGGGAGACTGAAAGTAATACAGGTTTTGAATATTAGGAAGAGACACAAAAGTTGCAAAAGAAAATTACATTAAAAAGGGTAGGCAGACCTTTGACACTTACTTTGCTCTTGTAACAGAAAGAGCCACTGGTCCAGAACTCTCCTTTGGTAACAGCTCAGAGGCATAAATAGCATCATCCAGTTTTGATTCTTCCACTGCATCACTTTCTTCATTGTGTCTCTTTAAGACAAATGCATAGGTAAGTAAAAAAATGCAAGGTATGTGAAAATATTTGATGGGAATTCAAGTCTCAAACGTACTCAAAAAGGAGTACATTTAAAAAAATAACAACTAAGATATACACTTACTGTTTTCTGCAAAATATATATCATATTGTTGCCATTCCAAAATATTTCAGTGGGACTTTTGCAACTACCACCAATCAAACAGATCTCTACATCAGTCTGGTAAAAAAAAAAAAAAAAAATTAAAACCCCCTTTTTAATACACTACATATAAATACTGCCTTTCAGCAACTTTTTGTACCAGAAATTGCGAAATTAACTAATTCCACAAACTGTTTTCCAACTCTGTTGCAACCATTCACAAATCTAAGGCTTTCTTACTTTAGGAGAACACAGTAACTACATGCCATAGATAGAATCAAATCAGCTGTGACAATGCAACAACTTTCAGATAACCAACATAGAAAACTGAATCTTTAACAGGTTGATTCTATGAGAAACTGAAGTTTGGTTCAATGAACAAAGCTTCAGATAATCTGAGATATGAGGGATCATTGCTGTCAATTATCAACTACTGTCACCAGATACCTTGAGATAGAGACCACATTTAAAGCAACATTAAATATCAATTAAGCACATCTCTGAATATCTAATGAGAGCTCTAAACACTGTCTGGAGACATAAAATAACTCAAGCCTGTTCTTGAGAATGAAGTACTATCAATCTTTACTTAGGCTTTTCCATACTCACAGAGAAGTATTGCTTGATTCTTCATATCTAGTCCATTTTTCACATTACTGTATATTTAAATAATCACCTGATTTTATTTTCAAACTACTACCAAACTTAGGTAAATCCCAAGATTAGTACAGCTAAATAGCACCAGAGATTTTCCTCCAGCCATTCCTACATTCCAAAAGTCGTTAGAAACAATTGCTATTTTCACACAAATATCCCACTCCCCGTAAAAGTATTTAGATAAAACATGTGTCATCAGAAGCTGCAAGTTTGAGGCAAGAAAATACTACCTTAGCACAGCCAGACTGCTGCCGAGAAGGGCAGCTGCTGTGGCAGCTCTTTCCTCCCCTCCCAGCAGCCACACACGATCTCACCCACCACCGTCTGCACCTCGCACGAACCTCACCGCGTAAGGCTCCCGCCCGTACTTGATCCTTACAACCACTGTAAGGTGCTTAACAGGTGCAAAAAATCAGGTGGAGTGCAAGTAGGAAGGGGGAGGTGAAGGCTGGTGCTGGCCTCGGGAGGGCAGCACTCTGGTACCCGGGTCTGCTTCTCCGTCCCGAGGTAAAGGCAGATCTAAAGAGGTATTGCTGAGGTAAACTTTCCTTTTGACGTGATATCCCCACACATATCTCAGCTGTCGATCAGTGCCTGCGCCTCTTAAACATACACACTCAGGTTACATGACTGTATTTTCACATATGTATTTACCTCAAAGAGACACGGGTGTTCGGGGGTACCTTCCCTTCCTTCTTCATATAATCTGGAAGAGAAGAAAACCTTAAGCTACATGAAGTTTTCTTCCTCCGCATTCCTCATTAAACAGTAAGCTTAAACTGCAAAGCCTCAGCAGCCTCCCCACAAGCCGGGGTCCCGCTCAGCACCCCCGCCCCAGCCAGCCTCCCTCAGCAGAGCGGCCCCTCGAGGCAGGCAGACGCCGTCCCGCGCCCGCGGAGGGCCGACGACACCCACCGACGAAGGCGGCCGTACAGCTCGGCAGCCGCCCGCCGCCGCTGCTCCGCGGCCATCGCCGCCCGCCGCAAAACGAACCGCGCACCTCTCCCGCCCCCCCCGGCGCTACTTCCGGGGCGGTGTGCCCAAGGAACACCAAAAAATTATTATTTGTACCCCCCCCAGGAGTGGGGTTTATTTATATTTATTTGCGCCGCGCGCCTCCCCGTGGAAAAAAAAAAAAGCCTTAAAAATTTATAATTTCTGTGAGACTGCTTTACCCATCACGCCGAATCCCTCCGCCAGAAAAGAGTCCCCCGGTTTGGGAGGCGACCGAGCGCGACCGAGGCGCCCGGAGGGAGAGGGCTTGGCACCGCCCGTCGCGCCGTAGGCGAAGGGGCCCGCACCGGGCTGGGGTCAGGATCTGACCAGCCGGCGCGGCAGAAGGCGGCGAGCAGGTTGCGGAAGGAGGTAGCTCGTAGTGCAGAGGGAGTGAGGTGTTCTTCCTTTTCCGGTCGGGGCAGCGGCGGAGACGGGTGGGAGCGCGAGAGGCTCCGCCGCCGCCACCATGGTAGGAGCGGGTCGCGGGAGTGCGGCGGGCCCAGCGGGGCCGGGGCCGTCGGTGGGCCGGGGCGGGTAGTGGGTCTAAGCTGGTGGGAGCCAGTCTCGGTGGGTAGAGGCGTGCCGCGGGCAGCCCGAGGGCTGGAGGCGTGGGGTGGCGGGGCGGCCGCCATTTTGGAGCCCTCAGCGCTCGGCCTGCCGCGTGGAGCCCGTGTGGGAAGGCCGCGCCGGGCCGCGCGGGCAGGCCGGCTAAAGAGGGGCCGGGGCGGGCCGCAGAGGGGGTCGCGGCCGAGAGGTTGGCTTGGTCCGCTGGAAGTCGGCCTTTCCTCGGGCACTGTGGGAGACGGGGCCCGCATCACCTTCTGGCAGGGCCTTTTTATGTTTCTCATGTGTTTCTCTAAAGCGAAACAAAGCCATATGGAAGATTTTGAGCGCACTTTGAGTGAAAGAATGGTTTCTGTAAAACCCGTTTCTGCTTTGGGGTGGGGTTTTTTCCTAGCCTCTTACTTCGACACAGGCTTTAAGAGGCCGTGAAGGAAGTCTGGAACCAGGTTGCGAATGAACAACTCTTTTGGCTGATACAATTCAGATTGTGTTCTGGTTCCTTCATCCTGATCATTAACACCAGGAGTCAGTGCCTTGCTAGTAGCGACTGTTAGATACACTGATAGCGCTTTCATTGCGATGAGCTGCTTAGTTTTGAGTTATTCAGTATTTTTAATACCTCTAAAATAAATTGTGGATGGGAAAGGGAAGGAAGATGCTTTGCCTGTACTATTGGCATGAGCTATTTAATAAAAAACAAATACAGTGTAATGCTAAAAGATTCTTTTTGAAAGGGTGCTGTTCAGACCAGAAAGCTATTATTGGACGTCTTTTCAGCTTTTGGAAAGGAAGCTGGTGCTGCTAGCAGTTGAATTTTTCACCTCACAAACTTTGAGGCATCAGGGATTGTTCAGACGGCCCAGACTAACCACAAAATTCACTGTGACGCTAAGTTTGATTGCTTGTAGTCATTGTGAGTCTGTGTATTGTATTAGAGACGTTGGCTACAGCATTTCAGCTGTTAACCAAAAGCTTGTTAGTTGGATTATGTTTAACTGAATAAACACAGATGGGTTTTATATAGGCTTTCTTAATAGTAAATGGGAAGTAGTTTAGAAGGTGTTACTAAAAAGTTCAGAGATTCAATTCTATATTAATTTTACCCAGATGACTTGGAAATCTATTGAATTTCAAACCTCAGGTATGGTTTTCTCAATGTGGACTGTGCTGTGGAGCACTACTCTAAGTGAAAAGTATTGCTATGATGATGTAATTTGCGTCTTATCCAGTGTGCAGTGACAGTTGCCTGCTGTCAGCGTGCTGGCACTGTTGAGCTGAAGACCCCCTCACTCTGAGCAATATTTGAAGAATTTGAATGCTAGAAATTTACTTAACTTGTGTTTAAGAGTTTTTCCTTTTTCTTTTTAAGGCTTGCGCTCGACCGTTAATATCCGTCTACTCTGAGAAGGGGGAAGCATCAGGCAAAAATGTCACCTTGCCAGCTGTGTTCAAGGCTCCCATTCGCCCTGATGTTGTGAACTTTGTTCACACCAATTTGCGCAAGAACAACAGGCAGCCCTATGCTGTCAGTGAACTTGCAGGTATGGCTGTTCTGCAAAATGGACAGAAATGCTTTTCACTTTAATATAGGTGGGCTAGAATGGAAACAAATTTAGAATTGAAAGAAGAGAAGCACTGTTCAGTGGGATTCCATGCAGAAGGCAAGGCAACTGTTCTGGTTATTAACAATCTGATTTTAAATTGTATAAAATACCACCTTTTTTATTACTGAGAAGAACAGCAAGGTGTTGTAAAAGTTTTGGAGTACTCTGGGGTCTAACCTGTAATGTGTATCACTGAAAGTATCGTGGCGCCTAGGTCCACAAGTGGAATCTACATTCTTTGCAAGAACACAAGATATCTGAAAGTGTATTAGGCACAAAACTGTGATGAAAAACTGCTTTATATCCCTGCTCCATGTTGACCACTTGAGACTTACCTGTGGTGTTTGCCAAGAAGAAACCTATGCAAATGGGCATTTGTTAGAGTTTCAGAAGCCTGTATGTGCAAACAGCTTTGGCTTCCCAAGAAATTTGTGCTAGGAATACGCATTTTCAAGTTGATTTCTGATGGGTTGTCCTGGTTTCAGCTGGGATAGAGTTAAGTGTCTTCCTAGTAGCTGGTATAGTGCTGTGTTTTGAGTTCAGTATG
>JANZLQ010000002.1:21777386-21856830 GCA_026212715.1 Elanus axillaris | reverse complement strand
GGGGGGCGGCGGCGGCCGCTGCGGGCCCGCTCCCTCAGCGGCGCGGCGGGAAGGGCGGCAGCGCCGGGCCCGCCCCGCTGCTGCTTCTTGCATTATCTTTTGTTTTTTAACGCTCCGGAGCTGTGAACGAGCGGCGACCTGCCGCCTGGCCGCCGCCGTGCGGGGTTTGGCTTGTTGGCGATGGCCTCGGAGGCTGTGGAGCCGCAGCGCGCTCCCCGCGGGAATGCGCCCCTGAAGGCGGCCCTTCCTTCGCCGGCGTCCCGGTGAAGGCGGCCGGGGCGGGGGTCTTGGGTGTCCTGCTGTCTGTTGAAACTGAAGAGCAGGGGAACAGGCTTTACAAGCTTGCCTGTTGGTTATTCAAAAATAGTTTACCTTAATTCAGTTTTGAATATTTAACGCTTTAAGTAGAGTCCAAGAAACAATTACCGCAAAGGCTTCCGCGTTCCCGTGTTTGCAGGTGGAAGAGCTGGCGCTGCAGTCTATGATCAGGTCCAGAGAGGAGAACGTCACCGCCTCTTCGTCAGCTGTGGCAGAGGAGACTCAGAAAGTAAGGGCGGTGCTGGCCTCCCCGGTGGTGGGGTCTGGCAGCTGCGACAGGGGGAGGAGGAGAGCTGCGTGGGTGTGATCGCCTGTAGGTGTTTCTGTGGGTGGTTTTCATTTGGGGTTCTTAATGTTGACCTCGTTTATGCTGCTCGTTAACTGAAAGGCTCAGCTGTAAAATCTGCCTGGTTTGTTGCTGATTTATGTTTCGAGGGTTTTGCCTTTTCCTGTCCCTGACAGCAGCGTGTCATTTCAGGGAGGTTGGGAAATGCCTGCTGTGTATTGGTGTAGCTTCAGTTTGCCATTTTTTAAACGCTGCATCTAATACTCTTAACTATGACAGCCTGGTTTAGCCAACTGATCACCGGGGATGGAGGCACAGATAGCATCTGAACTTTTTACTAAATATGTGGTCAGCCTGAGCTAGTCAAAACTCTATAGAGAACTGGTGCTTGTCACTGTGATGGGCTCTTGCAGTCAACAGTTCCAATACTGTGATTTCTGAAAGACAGCTGTGACTGCATCGATTTAATAGTGATTTGAGAAGCATTCAGTATCACTGCTGGTTTTGATAATTAGCAAGATGAACTCTTTTATTGTGACAGACTCTTGGGCAGATGGACAATGAGGCTGCTATCAATCAAACTGAATTACACCTAAGTCTTCAAGATGATGAAGAGGAGGAGGAAGAGGAGGAGGAGGAGGAATCCGATTCTTGAGAGAAACAAAAAAGAGATGGTTTTTAATACAGGCTCAGGAATTTCTTCTTCATTCATATAAAATTCACCAACTGATTTTCATTTTGTCCTGTATATGGATCTCAACTATATGATACAGCAGGTGCTTACACTTGAACACGAGTGTCACAAGCGTGGCACATCTTGACTTAGATCTTAAAATGAAAATTTGCTGCACAAATATGTAGCATAATCTGTTCCATATTTAAAACCTAATGTAGCTTACAACATCTTTATATGCAGATGGAAGAAGTCATTAATCAAGTCAGACTAATTCAACATGTACACCAAAAGCAATAATTCATCTGTTCTTATTTCCTGAGGCTGAAAAATAAAACCAGACTATGGAGGCTGGTTGCTGAACCAATGATTATATTATAACCTCATTTGCTTAAACTGCAAATTTTAAGACACACAGTGAGAAAAGACATGTCCAGGATTGTCTCCAGGCTTTCAGCTGCTGTGTTCTCAGTTATGCAGAAAACTGGACTTGCACTCCCTATAAATGTGATAGGGATGTCAGTGTTCTTACACTGGGGGAAGCAGGTACTGCACCTTCAACCTAATTCTGAGCATGGTGACGAGGTGGTCTCTCTGTACCTACTGGTGCTTTTCTTAAGTACTGTCAGTCTGACTGTAACAGTGAAGCATTTCCTACTTCTTGATCTTTCAGAGTAGCAGCCAATTAGCCTTTCATTTGTCTACAAATTGTACGGTAAGAATTGGTCCCAGTTACTTTTTAAAAGGAACAAGTATTTTAAGATCAGCGTTATTTTCTTTTTCCCTCACAGTAACTTCATAAATCAATGCAAGTCTGCTTTCAAGTGAGCTTCAAGGAGTTTAAGAACTTAGTTGTAAAGTGATGTGAAGTCCCCTCCACAGTTTCATTAATGGTACAGTGACAAGCAAGTGCTGGTGTTGCTGATAGACAATATGTTCTTTCTCCTTGTGGAGTGCAGACACTATGTGGAGCAGCTGGTTATTTTATCAATTCTTAAAGACTTGTTTTAAATCACAGAAACCCAAACTCTGTTAAGCTGATTAAAAACAGACAATAAAAGTAATATTCTAACTCAGCCACTTTGTCAACTGTCTTACTAGGAAAACAGTCAGTTATATCCAGGGTTGTTCATTGTACAACTAGTATCTAAAGGTGCTGTGCTGTCTCTGGCATGACTTGGGGAAAACAGAATAAACACTCTTCTGGAATGTGCTTTTAAGAGCAGGTAAGGAACTTGAAAAAGCTTCCCATGTCCTAGGTGTGGTCAGAACATCAGTCAGTCTCCAGTGAGTTCCTGCCACTGGCTGAGGTGAGATGTTTGGCTCGCTCTTAGTTTGTAGTGATAGAAACTGCATGTTGGAACATAAATGTAGCTTCATACTGTACGAAAGACTAATTGGTTTTTGAGAATCCTGGATGTCTTAGTGAAGCAGCTTAGAATGTGAGTGCAGGAGATCTAGCAAAGTTTTCTCAAGACCAACAGAGGAAAAAAAACCCCAAAAGTCTGAGCTGGCAATGTTATGGCTTGGAGTGTCAAATAATTCTTTGAAAGTTTGTGTGTGAAGAGCTGGTTTGTAAGGAGCTCAGAAGCCAGCCCCTCTTTTTTTGCATGTTTTGGCATAGTTGAAAAATGTTATTTTTCCCCAGCATTGTCCAGAGTAGTTTTCATTGATATAGTTCCTGCTGCCTTCTGTGAATGAGTCCCTTAATCCAAAAGCAAGTAAAACAGACCAGTTCTATTGCATGTTGCAATAAAGTACTTTTCCTGGTGTCCTACTATGTATAACTGTGCTTGCAGCTTTCTAATTATTGCTGTATGTGGAGCAAACAAGTAAAATAGAAGGTAAATCTCTAAAAACTTGCTGATCATATACTGCATATTTCTCTTGCTCTTTAAAAAGTAGTACTGCAGGTTTTTTTGGTGTTAGTGTGTATCATTCACATAGAAAACTCAAGACAGATTTTAAATTAAACACTACCTAGCCTTGTCATGACTACCCAGTCACATTCAAGTGAGGACAAGCTGAAGGAAGCCTTGGATGTGTCAAGTGAGTAATTTCCTACTGCTGATGGGCTGAGGGCTATTCTATCCCTCTCTCTGATACTTGATACTGTTGGCCAAGTGGAAGTTCATGTCTAGACTGATTGAGATTCCTTATGGGAAAGAACTTCAGCCATTTCCTCCTTGTCTGAAGCATCCTTTCAAGGAGATGAACTTTTTATAGTGCTGCTCAGCACAGCTGTTAAGAGAGCAAGACTTTGTGCTGAGGACTGATAAGCTGTATCCACCTCTCCCTGTTCTGTTGTACAGCAACAGCAGTCAGCTTGCCCAATAGCTGACAAGCTGAACTTGTGAAGAAAAATAACCAAGAAGTGAATGTAGTACAATCACTCTCAGTTAATGACAGATGCAGGCAAGCAGGTCTTCCCTCTTGCTGGGTGTATCACAAGGTTCCTGTGTTTCATGCCACAGCACCGGTTTGCCCTACAAAAACACCCCTCACGCCCCACCCAGGGGGTTACAGGGCTGAACTGAGCCATCAAGTGCTGCATGAGTTGTGTGAGCACTACACAGGCAAAACCTCTGCAGTCAGGCTTCCCTCAGGTGTTCCACAGAAACCCAGCAAACAGGATATCAGCACATTGCAATGGCAACCAACTTGAGCCCTGTTTCACACACTGTCATTTTACATGTGTCATCTTGCATCTCCTGGAACTACGGATGTTGCATGGTTGTGGAAAAATACATAGAAAAGGGGTAAGGCAGCAATGACTTCAGATTAAGGCTTTGGTTAAGTTTGAGTTTTAAAAAAAGCCTCAAGAAGTTACTTGATAATATATTTATTAAGAGAATCCATTGCTAAACATCTGAGAGAATAAAACAATAGATAGTCATACACTTTAGACACTAAACACAGTTGTCATGAATCTTTAGGTTAAAAGAAAGCAAATTGCCTGGATCTTTGTCTTGATTCTGTAGGACACTTCCAAGAACTAACTTTTAAAAATCAATTAGAAAGACATACGTCACTAAATCCAAGTATAATGATATGTTTTAAAAATAAATATAGGAATATGAACAAGTCTACAATTAGAATATTGCCCTGTACATTCCAAGAAATGCAGAGCTCTTGCCTTCTTTACCTGGAAAGAGAGATCTCTGAACAACAGCAAAGGTAGAACCATTAGGCCTAACTTTCAGATACAGTTTGGCAGCAGCAAAAGCATGCTTGACAGACACAGTTTTGGAGCATCCCTAACCCTTTTTGCATGGGAGATTAGGTAAGCATGATTGAAGTACCAACGATTTACAAAGAATCCTGATAAAGTTCAAACAAGCTGAGGGTAAACACCCCCAGTGATATTTTCATTAAGAAAGAATATCCATAATCACTTAAAAATCAACAAGCACTGTAACTTAAACATCTTACATTTTGGTCTGTAAATGAATGTAATCCAATACAATACCAATTAGTTTATGACAAAATTTAAAACCATTTGGCACATGCTATAAAGACATTCTTCCTTAAGAGGTGAAATACATGTTTGAACAGGTACAAGCTGAGGAAATAGGACCAAAGTAGCATTGTTGTTAACAGATGTACAGTACAGGATTTGCTCTTCCATATTCAGACTCCAGCAGCATGCGTGGGTGTACTCGGTTGGTTAAGGCCTATGGTTGAACAAAGCCACCCCGCAAAATCCACCTCCTCTGCTTCAGACCTCTTAATGAAAGCATGAATCTAAGCAGAGGAAAAGATTATTATTATTCAAGCACTCGATCTGTTAAATAATTATTATGAATAACATGAAATAAAATAAATCCAGTTTACTGTCAGGATTCAAGCTAGCTATAAAATTTGGCAAGCCACATGAAGTGACCACAGCTTTCCTCACATGAAGTGAGAGCTTTTCTGCAGGATTACAGAAATAACCAGCATATGAAATGTACACATTGCAAAGTATTCCAGAGGAATACTGCCTACACAGTGCCTATTGCAGAATATTTACACCACAGTATGTGATAAGAACATGACTCAGCCATTTGAGATAATACTCTGGAAAATGTCTGCCTGTGCACAGAAAGGATTTTTGTAATAGAGTCTGACTGCATTTTGCACCTTTATTCTACAGCAGGATCAGGGTGGGAAAACTTTATTTTCTGCAGTAGAACTTAAGTCCTAGCATTATGCTTAAAGCCATGAAAAAGATCCACTGAAACTGAGAAGGTCATTTAATGCAGAAAAAAATGCCGGATTTGTTTGTGTCTAGTAGTTCTACAGATTTCACAAGACAAAGCTGATGGAGAAAGAGGCAAATTTTGTGTTTCACAACAAATGATAAAAATGTATTTAACTAGTCCATAAGGTATGTGGAATTTTGTTCTTTCATCCTCCTAAAAGCAATAATCTTTATACTTTATTATTGACTAATAAACCCAAGAAAGAGAGAATCCTTTTGCTCAATAATTTAACAGCATTAGGTCATATACTCATTGTAATTATCAAATGGCAGATGCCAAAACCCACCAGTTTTAGTCTCCTTGACAGTCCCTGTTCTTGGAGTGTGTGAAAGCCTGCAGCCCCTTGATCTCTGGATCAGAAAAGCAGCCCCTCCTCAAACTGTTTGAGCTGCTTGTGTCAAGGGCCACAAACTAAACTCTAGGCCACATGCTCTGACCCTGATCTCAGGACAGCTGAAGAATCCAACCTGCATGGAAAAGTGCTCTTAGTTCAAGTTAAGAACTTTCACTTACCATCAGCTGCTTCAAATCAGCTCTCTCAGCAGGGTTTTTAATTAAACTAGGGAAACAGAAAGCATTACACACTATTATCTTCTAAAATAAGGATCAAGTTATATCATGTTTGTGCACTGCTTTGGTCTGAGGAAGATCACACTCTAGATAAAAGCATTAGGTAATGTAGTGCTTCTCAAACATAGATCAGGGCCTGTAAGCAATTCCCTTCTGTCGGTTTCACAGGTATTGTTTTAGGTATGAAACCCTGAGTTGTCTGATGCTGTTCAGTAGGGGCAGGAGTGAGTGTCTATAACCAAGCCAGAGAGATCAGAATCCCATTTAAACAAAAACTCAACAACATGAACCACATTATCCCTCAAGTTTCTTTTACCCATCTTTTCAATCTCAGTATCAAGTACAGGTATTGCATTGCTGTTCTTTCTTTTGGAAACAGTAAAGATGTATATATAGCTTTTAATAAACTAGCTTTTCAAACTGTAACAAACTGCCTCCCTCAGCACTGAATATACTGGTTCATTTACCATGGCCTACAAGTAGGGACTCTGATTGCCAAGTTACTGATACAGTAAGACAGTAGGGCTGATCCCAAATGTGTCCCTTGGCAACTTAGCCATAGAGAAAATACTCACCATTTGTTAACAAAATCTTGAAATTCAGAACCAAAAACACCATTGGGCAGTTTTGGAGGTGGCTAAAAATAAATAAATAATATCAGCAGTCATTAGCATAACTAATACATGATGATGCACAAGCTACCCAGAGACCCTACATCTGAGTAAAGCTGTAAAGCCCTAGCACTACCCAGGCCTTTGCTCAAAGCTCAGCTCTGAAAAAAATGTCAGGAAGACCTCAGCTTCCATGCATATGAATAAAGGATGTGCTGTCATATGATTTATAGAAGTAAAGATGCCGAGTTTAACACTAGCTAATTTTGGTTCTCTCACAGATGCTAGACTTTAGGTGTTTCAGTAATAAATCAGACCAGAGACAGTTTCTACAGCATGGCATGGTTTCTGTTGATGGTTTGGGTTTTTGGGGTGTTTTGTGGTGGGGTTTTTTGTTGGTTTTTTGGGGGGTGTCTATAACACACACCTGAATGAGGTTAACACAGCCTTGAACTGTCATTAAAGAAGGCTCAGAGCAGCTGGCAGTAATTAGCAGTGTTACTCTCCTCACTACTAATCTCCAGTTTGGGGAAGGGAAGATGCTCTGCATATCATTAGTTCCATAATCTAAATATTCTGTCCCAGGGAATGAGTTTGTTCAGGTCCTGAATTCAAGAAGAATTCTGATAAAGAAAGAAAAGATACTATATAAACCTCCATATTATTGTCTTGTTCTCCATGACTTTGCTACAGGATCAGAGCCAAGTTTTATACCATGGTTCCTGCAAGCACCAACACTTGTGTTCCTTTTAAGTACGAGTTGAGACATGGCCTGCATTCAGTTACTCACTGGTTTACAGACTTCATTGGATGTAGCAGCTCATGCTGAAGATTACTTGCACTACAGCAGAGGTGGCAGAAGATAATATTGCCAAATTCTCAACTACTGCAGCTTTTCAGCTTAAATTGACCTTGTAGCATGGATGCTACAAGAGCAGGACCATAATGTCTTAAGTAATCCAAAGCTAACTCTATTCCAAGAGTTAGTGCTGCCATATTAAGGTGTTATATAATATTCAAAATAGGTTTGTAATGTGAGGGGAGAATTCTGCATGCAGATGAGGAGCAGAAACAATTTATCAGTACGTGTACAATAGCATAAGCAATGCCAGTCTTTGCAGGGACCTAGACACCAACTTGTGCTTTTTGAATACTATGTCAGACACTTTTTTACAATTCATTCACCTGCAACAATTATCTTATCCAGCTGTTACAAATGACAGCTAACATGAGCATGCTTTTTTGGGGGGGGATGGACAGACAGATAACAACACAAACACAAGCAGTGGAGTCACATGAGTTTCAGTAGTACTTGTGAAAATACTGGAAACAGACTATCAATTCTAAAATACCAATCTCAGCTAAGCTGCAAGGCTAGTTAATAATTTGAAAGGTACAGTATTATAAATTAGGTTTTTCATAAAACTAAACCAAATTAAATTAAAAAAACCCAAACAGTTTTGTATATGCTTGATCATACCATTTACTCTTAACAGTCCTAACAGGTTGCTTGATCCAGGCTGGAAAAAGTATAAACCTACTTAAATGATGCAGAGAAATGAACCAGAATTTTCCTGGGAATAATTTAAAATCAAGCCAACACACATAACAAGGATGTGTCTCTCATACTGCAGCAATAAATGATCAGAAGACCCAGCTTATCCTAATACTAATCCCACACCCCTTCAAATTCTGGAAAGCTTTAAAAATTTACAATTGTATTAGTACAAGTGCAAACAGTCAATTACCTCATTGACAATGTAATCAAGAAGTTCAAAGATTGCCATTGGAGGTCTGCTGTCTGGTCCATAGGCTAAGAAGAAATTGTAGCAGTGGAAAAATAGTGTTACTCTCCTTCCCTGATGGGGTGTTTTATGAAGCTAAGTCATACACTCCATTCTTACATGGCATCTAGTAGACTTAACAGCAAAAAAAAGTCAAACAGCAACATAGCAATACTTTCATGCAAGGGGACATTGTTTTCAGGTCTGCTCTAAACAATTAACTTCACTGGGAATCATCCTGCTGTACTTTGATCAGCATCGCATCTTGGAGAGATGAACCATAACAACAGACTGTGATCTTAATGGTGCTTGTGAACAGCTCAGTTATTAACAAAACAATCTCTGGTCCTTGATTCTCAGATACCTCCTCATAGTGAGACTGAGCCAGGTGCCCAATACAATCCTGATTTTTTTTTAAGTTTAAAGCCACACTATGCAGACCAATATCAGGTAAGGAAGACCTTTAAACTGACAAAGAAGGGTATTAGAAAAGCATTTAACAGATTTTTGTAACTTACAGCTCACTGGTCGACCAGGTGTTCTTTGCCGGGGTGAGGTCTCTGTGACTGGAGAATCTCCCTCTACTTGGCAGCCAAACATTAATTCAAGCTCCTTAGAGTCAGGAGGAGGAATAGGGTATCTGCCAATAGCCATTTCTACCAGTGACAACCCCATACTCCATATATCCGATTGCACTGAATAATGAGTTCCCTGTAGTCTTTCCGGCTACAGAAAAAAAAAAGGGGGGGTGGGGGAGACACTATTGTAACAAGAAAGAAAAAATTGCATTCTACAACAGCCTGGATAAAATGTAGGATGAAACCCCAACTTAGTATGACATGTTCCAATGAGTGACTTACTGATCTTCTTTAAATATCTCATCTGGAGTACCAGAAGTTCCACAAACATTGCATACCACTACTGCAAATAACTTTGAGACTTTTTAAAAATTATGTATTATGTTGCTGTTTTATTTCTTTAGCGTAATATCTACATGTTACAACTATTATGATGGAATTTCATGATGGAATGATGGAATTATTGAAGAGCAAGAAAGCAAAACTAGTACAAACAGCTAAAGATTCACCTGCTGTCCCTAAGAAGCTGTTCTTGGTTTTCTGCTTTGGGAAGGAGGTGTAAGATATATTGATTCTATACAGGTCCAAAAGTGACCTGGTGCTCTAGCAATAATCTTGTTTGTGACACTTCTCAGCTGATACCATTCTGATAGCTCCCTGTAGCAGAAATGAGTTTATGCAAGGACTATTTTATATATATGCATACTGCAGTTTTAGATCCATATTCAAATAATTAATAAATGAACTGTTGAGCTCTATAATCCATTGAAATGATAATAAAACGTAACATACAAATTGAATGATAAAGTATGCAGGGCACTGTCCTTTCCTGGAGGTGTAACGATTGAAAAATAGATACAAGATAAGAAGATAGACATGTTCTGCCAGCTTAACCACTTGCACATTATGGCCTGACAAACAAAAACACAATAGGCTTAAATTTTTCTCAGGAAAAAAACAAACTGGAAAGGGAAAAACACACACACACACACACACACACAAATTCTGGAGAGTTTATATCCACATGCTAATGGAAATACTACAAAAATGTATGCAAGTAAGAAAACAGACTCAGCTAAAAATATATTTTGCATTGTGTTTAGGAGACTAAAACACTGGAAAGCTATTTAGGTATGGGATTTTTTTTGTCAGCTGAATCATGATTAAAACCATATCTGGATATTCCAGTCACACTGCTCCAAAGATCCTCAGTTTTAATCAGTGTACCCATCTTCTGTTTCTGCCTACAGAACTAAAACATAAGACTAGCCCCTAACTAACTCCTTTTGCTTAGTTTTTACACTTGCTTTATCAGTACCACATTGAGTACTGAATATGGTTTCTGCAAATTTTAGTACATTGGTCTACACGATCCTCAAATCCTTTTTTACTAAGTCTTCTCAAAGAAAATGTTCACTTTGCTGTTCTGTTCTCTTTTTAAAATCAAGTTCATATTTTACCAAAATGGTGCAGATTCTTGTCTTACTATATGCATATTTCAGAAAATTATATATGCAATTTTAAACTTAGTCTCATGGAATATAAGAATGCAGTACTACGGTAACATCTCTTCCCTCTGCCATAATGAGTGATAGTTTTGTTAAATTAGTTTTTTAACATTAACTGAGATTATATTTGACCTTTCTCCAGTGTCCCACCTCAGCTAGTTCCAAAGCCATCTGGATAAACTATATAATTGCTGGACAATGGATACAGATACCCAAAAACAAAGACACACAAAAGATTTTCATAAAATGTAAGTGTAAAGGAAGAAGTGAGTAGATTAGAAAAAGCAGGAAACACACAGTACTAGTTAAAAAAAATTAGAATCTAGAAAATATGTTCAAGTTAAACACTGTTGATTGTACACACCTTCATGTGGTAGAACAGGATGTTGTTTGGCATGTAACAATTCTATAGCTGTTATTTGTAAAAATATGCTATGGGAGATACTGCAAGAAAAGGTACTTCAGACACTATCAGAAAAAAATAAATAAAATCACCATCATGGCTTGGTCTGTAACATATGATGACAAACAGCAAAGCTAAATCTCAGTCTGTAAAAACAATAAATTGAAGAAAACTGAAGGTAGACAGCACTTTGTTCTCACTCCTACTAGAAGAAAAAGGCCCAGAAGAGATGGAGCTGTGAATTTTTTTTGCTAGCTAGCAACAGCTCCTAGATGTATGTGGGAACATAAGCCACCATTTTATTTCAAGTATGTTACCAATATTAAATGGCAAAACCGAGAAAAATGGCTTTGATGTTGAAATGCAGGTCCTGTGCTGAGCAGAAGCAGCATTATTATGCTTTTTTCCTTTAAGCCCACACAGTTTCAACCCTACAGCAGAATCTCTCAACACTCTGACTGTATTGAGTTAATTCGCTGTATGCTGAACAAGGTGTGTACATCAGAATAGGAGACCTATTATTTCCATTAACTGTGACTTTCACATAATACAAAGAGTTCATCTGAAGAGCAAGGTATTCTTACAGATATATTCAAATACAGGAATAAAGAACACCCTGTAAATAGTCTCAGATTAGCTGCTGTGGTCTTGCCCACACTAGCCACTCCCATGCTTTCTCTTGTTGCTGCAGCCATGTTGGGTTCCCAGGAGCAGTCATGAGAGGATCACTAGCAAGGCAGCAGCTTGCCTCTGTAAGTGACTGCAGCAAAATGCTGAAGTGGAAAGAGGAACCACACTTACTAAGGAAAGCAAACTATAAATACTGGGCTTTTCTGGAAACACATGTATACAAAACCCAAATGCATTAACTGACTGGATTCTGCAATGTAGATGCAATTGCATTTCTTTTGTAGTGTTATAAAATATCCCAAGTTGCTTGGCTTCTCTTGCAACAGTTCTTTACCCACACACACAGCCTGATATGGTACTGGAATATTTCTGGAATGCAGGAAGCACTGAACTATGAACAGCATTAGTAACAGCAATAGCTGGTTTCTTGTTTGATTACGGGAATTGCAGTAACTCTACCATAATGTATAGTAAACTCAAAGCTATAAAATCTGTACTTACAGACATGTAGGAGCGTGTGCCAACAAACGAGTTTGCCATAGAATCTATCAGTTGTCCACTGACACCAAAATCACAAAGCTTGATTTCACCTCTAGAGTTTACCAAAATGTTAGATGGTTTAACATCTGGAAAAAATTGAATGGATGATTTATATTTATAACAGATAAAATGGGAAATTCGACAATGAAAGTAACATGAAAGGTGAGAATTACCATGTGTCTCCCTTTGTTTCCCTCCTGTGACACAATTCTATCCCTTCTCTGGGAATACTCAGAAGAGATTTGGTCCCCTACCCAAGCCCATTTCACAGACACTCTACTTAAACACAGAAAAACAAAAAAAGAAAATTTTTAAATCCCAAGTGCAAAAAGGCAGTTTTAAGTTCTGATTTCACCCTCTTTCTTGGCTTTCAAATACTAAGTTTGGGCATCTACATCCTCCTTGTAATGACTAATATTTGAGATATGCTGACACACACTTTCAAGTTTAACTCCTCTTCAATTATGTTCTTTTGCCTAGAAATAATCAATAAAGAGGCCCTACATATTTATTTTACAAGGGTCAATAAACTACAGCAGTGACACTGTCATCCCTAGCTTAGCCTTCATATGTACACAAGCATAAATCATCCTACAGCAAAACAGTTCTTGGAGCATGTTCTTGCTGTTCTGGGTTTTGTTTGGGGTTTTTTTTTTTTGGTTGGTTGGTTGTTTTGGGGGGTTGGGGTGGTCTTTTTGTTCGTTGTTGTTGGAATTTTTTTTAAAGCTCTGAAAAAAAAAAATGCTAGTACTGAAATTCTGCATTTAAAATGCTTTGAGATGGTTCACGTGTGACAGAACCCCCTCATGATTTTGAATTCTTCACTTTTTCCAAATGGAAATTTAATAAGGGTCACTGGTAGCTAAGCAACTAATAACAGCTATTTGTGAATGCAAAAGGTACAGAGAACTACTGTTTAGTATTTTTTATAGCTTTAAGAATTTTTTTAAATATATCTTGCTGCTTAACTGGTCATTACCAATGCATTATCAAGACAGGTGATCAACAGCTCACATTTGCAAAGTAATGCTACAGAAAAAAGGGTACTATAAATTGGGTTTAAGATCAGCTCAGCCTATCAGAATTTCACTTTAGATTCTGCTATTCAGGAGCAGATCCAGAAGTCTATAGCATGTAGCATATTTTCATTTGCTTTTCACTTTTAAACACAAAGATATGCCAGGTAGCTTTCACTTCAGTGACTGAGGAACTGACCTTAGTTTGTTATGTCATCTGAATGTCACTGGAAAGATGATAGTAATGTGACTCCACATCCCTGGAAAAAGATCTCCATGCGGAAGGTTATGTCTCACTGAACAAGATCCATGGAGATTGGAAATGAAGACAAAACTATGTTTTAGCTGTTTCTCCCCCAGCCCCCTTTTAACGAACAAAACAAAGCTTGAATAGAGTCATCTACTTTTGGAAATTGTGGTTATGTTTTCTGGTTCCTTGACATCACCCTTCTATGTAACTGAAACTGTACAGGCACACTGGAAACGGCGTTTTGTAACAATTTGTGTATACACAAATTCTTCTAGGCTCAGCTATAGGACAGCAAGCCTACAGCTTGTCCGCCTTGCTTGGAGCGAGCATCAGCCCACAGAAAACCCACACAGTGATCTAACACAAGCTACGGGCTGGTCTTAACACAAAGTTGCACCTCTCTACATCATGTTTCTCCTGCAAAGAAAATCCCAGCTGCTTTTGCCAGGTACAGTCTTCCTCCTTATGGAGGGGGAAGAATATGGGGACATATTTTGTGTGTACTACTTTTAACTCCCCATCCCTAGGAAAGGAACTGGCTTATAAACATTGATCTCCTCAATTGATTTTTCTCCTCTAAGAGCAGCAGAGGTACTGGGCAGTTCATGGAGCTGATTACCAGGCAGGAAACACAATGTTACTCTGGTTAACTGGGAGCAGAGCTTCAATAAGGAGAGACTTCAGGGGCCTCCTGGGTAGACAGCTGAACCTTCTGCAAGATCTTCCTCCTTTGTGCAAGTTTTGACTCTTTGTAAAAAAAGACCTCACCACAAGTACACTTCACAGTGATAAGGAAGAATCCAGTCTACGAGCTTGACCTATCAATTTAAAATGCCAGCAGGAAAAAAAAAAACAAAACCACCCAAAACAAGTAGATGGTACAGCAAAGCAGGCAGCAGAGATTAGAGATACCCAGCTATGCAGAAATCTGCACCTAGAGTTCTGTGTAATAGCAAGGTAGAAAAAAAACCAATATTTGCAAAATATGCTGGAAGCACTGCAGAACCTGAACAAATTATAGATATGGCCTCTAGATTTGTACTGCTCATCTATGCACATCTACTAGTTCAGTTCAGAACAAAGACATAAATCCTCACTTATCTCCACAGCTCATGAATACGTCATGCTCATAATTAAATGGCAAAAAAACATTAGCATTCCACTGTCACTGAACCAAATGACATTCTCTTTATAAGCATCTTACATGCTCTAGAATCCACCTGATCTTTTGAAGACTCAGCTTTTTACCTTCAGTGTTTCTCTAGCTGATAATTCCACACTGTTACCTTTCTTTCAATAGCACAGTAACCCATGACTGCTCATTGGAATTTTATATAAAGCTTGCCTTTCCCTGAGCATTTTCGTTTTCCTTGCAAGGCGTCCAGTGTGATCAGAGTGTGATGTTTGGAAGGCTGCTGTCTTTCCACCCCTCTAAATGTAGCACCCCTCTAAATGTATGCTATTTTAACTCCAGAGTGTCAGAGCACTTCAGCAGTTTCTCTGGAAACCAGAAATTTTTATTGCCAAATGGAACAGGAATGCCAAGGCATTCTTCAAAACGTATACTGTAACTTGCAAGAAACAGACAAATCTAGAAAGGAAGACCAAATGTGCTACTTAAGTGAAATATATAAGTTTTAAAGAAAATGAAAGGACATTTCATGTATCATCCTAGACAACACAGAAACAGAGCTGTGCAATTCTAGAGAAGTCATTAGCCAGTCCAAAGGGATGGATACATGACACTGAGAAGGGAGCTAGTTAATACAAGGAAGGTTCCAGGAATTACAGGATGTCTTGTAATCTTTGTAAGAGGTATGCCTCCTCTGCCTGAGCCCTGCTCTCCTCCACAGGCACAAACCTCATTCATTCTGAAATAAAGGTGGTCCTGGACATTATCATAACACTATTAGGCAACAGTTTCTTTTGTATGGAAGTTACTGAGTAGCCAGACACTTGAGAACGTATTCGTCTTGCAGCACATTATTGGTATCTTCCAATCAATTTCAGTTTCCCAAGGATCTCATGAGAATACTCTAGGAACTAACACACTAGAACAGACTACTGACAGCGTATCTGCTGCATGGTACCTTCTACCCTGGAGCTGCTGGCTGCAACTGGAGCTCAGAAATCTTAGAAAGCACTTTTCTATGCAAGAGACTTCCAAGAGAGAATTACACTCCAGACTGTGCTCAAAACCAAGTAAAATTATGTTCCAATTAACTTACAGGATTTTTATTCATCCAGAGAGAAAACACAGAAAAAAAGATTTTGTGTCTTAATAACCTGCAGCAATATACTTTTTAACTAGTTACAAGACATTCCTTTCTCTGTCATTTAGTGCCTTCTGGTACTAACCACAAAGGTAAACAGGACCATAGAAGTAGCATTTTCTGTAACATTCCCTGTTATAAATATCTTTCTTTAACAGGAGATATTATCAAAATATCTACTGTAGTCACACTCCTTGCCCCTTTCCTTTACTATGCCTGCTTTGTATCCCCTCCAGTTTGTCTTTCAGAAGTTCTGCAATTTCTATCATGTCTTTTCAGAGAGGACCAAAACAAAGCATGGCAGTCCAAATGAGCTAATGGTCTCTAAAAGGACTGTATTTTCTATTAGTTCCTTAATAGGCCCTAATGACTTCTTCCTTGAGCTGTCTGTAATGACATGTGAATACTTTTCCTCATAGGTCACGGTTAGTTCAGGACACATCTGTGTGTGGAAGCAGCTTAAGCTAAACTTCCTGTTGAGCAGCTACCATATTCCATTTGGTGTTTTGCAATCCTTTATGACTGTCATTACTTCTTGATCAATCCAAACAAATGCACCACTGACAGGTTTTGCTTATTTATTTTTTGTTCTTTTCTTTCAGATCAGCATTATTATTTATCTAACAGCAGTCTCTTACATTCAGAATGCTGTGTGCTAGCCTCTGCCTATCATTATGGAAAAATTGTTAACATCTTATAGAATCCTTACCCTGGAAGACACTCCTGTGAATTTTTGCCCTATGATGATGTTGTGAGTCCTTTGTTTTATTGTCCCACAATAATGCCAAAATCTCAGTTGCACTAACCATCTTCAACTGCCATCAACTACACCAACATATAGACCTTCACCACTCTCTACCCCCAAAAAATACTCAATCTCTTACCTTAAAAATAGTACTTTGATGAGGTTGCATAGCTCAAGAAAAACAGGTGGTCTTAAACTGCTCTGTATGCACTTAGACTATTGAACAGTTTGTTAGAACACTAAAAGCTAGACAAATAAAGCATTACCTGAAGCTCCCGACAACTTGATTTAAACTGATTTTTCTTCCCCAGTTTTCTATATAGTGCAACAAAACCAGTAACATGAACACTTGATTTATATAAAATCTACGTTAATGAGCGAGACTAGTCAAGAAACCAAACAAGCTGGATGCCTGAGTTTCAAAGGAGGGATCCCATAGAGAGATTCCTCCCCCCTGACCTGCAAGTCTTATTTTGTAGCATTACATTGCATAAAAAAAAATCCCCAACCAAAATAATACTGAGAATGGTGTGTTCATTTGTTGAGTTGGCAATACAGCTGTTTTGACATGAAACAGCTCCTTTTTTTAAAAAAAAATATATAAGCTCACATTTTGCATTTACTGTTAGATGTTTTATAGAATCATCCATCTACTTTTCCTGGTAATCTCAATGGCCACATCAGTATTACAAACTTGCTGATATTGCTGTGTCAAACACAAGTAATAAAACATAGTAATGGAATAAATTCCTCCCTGAAAATGAGTTATCACCAGCTTTGCTCTCTTTAGATTTAAGAACAAATTTTTTGGCCTTATGTTGCTATGTACTCATGTTTAGTGAGGACATCTATTCATTTTTAAGTCTCCCACTCTCACCACAACACAAAACCAAATAACCTTATTAAACCAAGCCCACCAATTGCACACATTTTCTCCCAGGGACAGGATCAGTGAGAATGAACAGCATATGTTAGACATTGGTCACACTATGTCAGTGCAGTGCTAGATAATCACTGAGGGCAAGCTATAGGGGCCAGAGAAAGTAAACCACAAAAATCTCCAATTATTACAGCTGCATCACCAAAATAATGCTGACCCAGTTATACCAGGAGAAATGTGCTTTTACTAGTACTATTTCAGGCAGGATTCAACAAAAGGGCAGTCTGGAGAAGCATAACTTTGCCAGAAAAAGCTTCACCTGTGCTACAAAGGGTTTCCTAGTATAACATATTGCCATTCTTATACTACACCCTTAACCCAGGGCCCTATGAATCCAAGAAGTTCTTAGCACCTAAGAAATTAAAAAAGCCTAAGAAAGTAAAATTACAATGTAACCAGGGTTTTTTTTTTAATTACAAAAAGCCAAAGCATCTAAAATATCAAATAGCAGAGAAGTCAGTACATTTACAATGGTATTCTTGCATTTTGAAGCCACATTTAACATTGACATGCATCACCTAAGCACATTCTGACAACACTAAACCCTACTGACACCATTTCAGTCTACATACTTTTCACATATTACATTTTTTCCACATGCCAGTCCCTCCTTAATCACGGAGTACCACACAACAGTACAGCCAGTATACATTTGAGCACTGGTCAACCTCCAGAAGAGAACTTCACACTGCAGGACAGCATCTTGCTCATAAATTGGACGTGGAGGAAGCTAACCAGGGCCCTCCCCAAGGAGGATAAGCTGTAACAGCTCAGTCTACTGTGTCAGCTTACACACAAGGTCCAACTTACATACCAGGGTCTACAGATAATGCACAAAGGACAACCTGTAACAGACAGACTGGTAGACAGTATCAAAGACAGAAGCCAGCAAATTTGGCCCCACATGTCAAGGGATGAGCAAGTTTGGCTCCACACATCAAAGGATAGAAACATTATTCTGACTGGTTTTCCTTTTAGCTGCTAGCACTAGCCATGATCAACTTCCGAAACATCATTTTAGCTCCTACTTTATCAGATATCACACATTTCAATGAGAGTTCCTGCAAAAAAGTGTACCAGGTCATGTATTCCTGATGTTGTCAGAATACACAGCATGAAAACTGAGCTGAAAAAATAAAAATCACAATTTGTACACGGAATTTTACACTGCAGGGCATATTCAATCCAGTAACACTGGAAGCAATGTAGAAGAGGAAATGTTGTTGGTCCGTGCACTTAAAGTGTAATCTCTGATGTAGCCAATGCTGTGAGGTTAAGCTGCACTTAAACAAGATCTGAAGGGCTTTACTTTGGATTTATCAGATTTAGAGATTGTAAAACAAACAAACAAAAATTGCTGTCTCAGCAGCCAGCTGAGCAAGAACAACCTAAAAAAAAACCCCAAGCAACCAACATGGTAACAAACAAACCACCGCTGTGGCTGAATTGAGAATTACAAGATACAACAGTTACTCTTCCAGTATGCCCTAAAATAAGATATTCTCTTTCCCAGGAGTCTCCCTTATGCCCTGAAAAGAGACAAAAACCTTTGCAACTACCATCAGAAATCTTTACCGAGTCTACCTCCAGCCTCCTTACTCCAGAAGAGAGCTGCATTTGATTGTTTAAAAACACAAACAAACAAAACCAACAACAAAACCCACGAAAACAAAAAAACAAAGCCACAAAAAAACCCCAAACCAGAAACATGTAATAAACCCAGTCTACTTCATGTGTAAGGTGATCCTACAACAGATTGATTACTCTTTTTGGTCCAGCCAACAAATGTAAATTCAGACACATATTAATGTCTGATGAAGATATTTTTATAATCTGAAGATTGATCTCACATGCTACAAAACTCACTGAACAGTTGGCATGGTTTATATATCATTGCATGTTCACTGCAATGAATAGTGCCATTCAAACAAAACCACAAAATGCTCCATCTCCAGTCTTCAATTTACACTCACGTCAGGAATAATAGAATTTATTATTTTACCATATCAAGTGTCATTTTTGTTTAATGGAACCTGCAACAGATTAATGGAAGAGCTGGATTTTTAAAAGGGCAACTATAAGCCAAAAATAAGGCAGTCCATTTATTTTACAGTAAAGTAACTAAAGACCCCAGGAGCGCAGAAACAACAATCTCATTTTACATAGCTTCACCATGGTTTTAAAATCATTCAAGTATAAAAAAAAGATGCAATTCGGCATGATAGATGTCTATAAATAGCATGTGAATGTAAGGCTGGTAGAAATAGTGACTTTCTTTTCAAAGTTTTAATGGCAATAATGAGTGTTGAACTCATGTTGTCAAATTAATTTTAGGTCGCAGGTTTTAATTGTGAATCTCCAAAGATTTTTGTTGTCATACTTAATAGATCTGTTACTATCAAAAGTCTAGCAGTTGCAATAAAGAAATAGATACAGTGGAGCAATGCTTTTCAATATAGTTTTCTTCATAATTATGCCATTACAAAACCCCACTCATAGTTATCTTGCCTTCTGCTTCCTCTTTCTCCGAGTACAGGAATAGAAACTACATGAAGAGCTTACCTCCATACTCGTCTCATTTCAAGTGCTGGCATTCTAAAAAGATACGGCCCACAACTATACTAGACAGGGTGTATTTTCACTGCAGCTACACTAGGCAATAGTTAACTTGGCCCATGTGCCACTGCCGCAGACAGAAGTGTTTGAGAGCTTCTTCAGTGTGTAGCGTTGTCTGAGATTGCAGCCTCTGCTTCTGTATCTGTTTGTGCTTACCTGGAAGTTCATGATGTACTTTGTGTTGAAAAAGCATTCTACTCTTCCCAGAAAATGCAGGAAGACTCATTTGGTATTTAAGGGAAATAAAAATTGAATCACTTGGGTCCTTCAACATATCCCTATTTTCACTGCAAAGGGAGTACTTCTAGTCTCAAGTTAGATTCCCAGCTCTAGCACATACTCCCAACCAGCCAAGTCAATATGGCAGCAAACAGTTTCAAACACATTCTGTGTGCACATATAACACAAGTATACCACATTTAAGCATAGATTATAAACGCAGATAAACTGCAGTAAGATAGAAGTTGAAGATACATGATAGTCAAAGTACGAGATTTGGATATAAAAAAAGTTGCCTTATACTACCCAAGAAAAACCCTCTGAACCAGTCATATTGAACCATAAAGAACCAATCATAGATAAAGCACAAAGCACATATTTTAACTTGAATAAAAATTATATTCAAGAGTTACAATGTAAAATTCTCTCACCTCTATGCATTATTTTATGCTTTTCCCTCAGATATGTGAGTCCTTTTATCACCTAAAGACAAAGAAAAAATTTTTATTTATGAAATGGAAGAGAGAATTGCATGCTTTGTCTAACAAGAATTCCAGCTGAATGCAACATAACAGAAATCCCCAAATGTAGTAATTGTAAATCAATATTTTAATTTGTACCTCCAGCTCAGCCTAGAAAAAGAGTTAACCAACTCCTTACTGGAAGCTTTGCATACAGAGCTTGTTGCACAACAGATATGAAAAGGTAAAGTTCAAAATTTTTAAATGAAGCGTTAATTCTGTTCTTATCCAGAAGCATCAGCTGATACAAAAGCAGAAAAATCACAGCAAACGCAATAGAATGTGTCACTCATTCCAATGTCCTGAGCTACCAAATAATGGCATGTACAAAGACTGCTTTTTAAAAGAAAGCAACATATTAAAAATCTGGTACTATTTCTCTCTCCCACATCATCAGTCCTGAAATGGCAGCTTCCTGGATCTGGCATTACTGTACTGAGACACAAATGTACCTACTTCCAGCCTTTGAGAGCTATGAACACTTACCGCAATGCTAACTTTGCCCAGTATCTGCTCTGGAATTCTTCCAGCCTTTTTCAGTACTTGATCCAAGGAGCCACCATCCTAATAATAAATGTTTGATTAGTCAAAGCTTTAATCAAATTACTCTGAAACATTTTAAACAGGACTGTAGTCTGAAGCCTAAATTTGGTGAGGAGAAAAAAGCATTGCCTTTCACGTTTGAGTTAACATTGTTATGGTACATACCTGGAATAATAAAAAAAAAACCACTCCTCAGTAGGAATTAATCAGTTTTATGTTTATTTTAAACAAACATTTGGCCAGTAACAACATCCACTCAAATAAACACTTCACACAATGATCTTCCATACTACCATTTCCATGGTTTTGATCTTGTTAAGGAAGTACTATCCACAAATAGCTGTCAACCAAGCATTAGGAGTTTTACAGATTTCTGTAACTTTCAGTCCAATGTAGCAAGATGCATTTTTTTTTCTTGTCACAGCCACCCCATGATACACTCTCCTCCTCCAAAGACGGGAAGAGGAAGATTGAAACAGCACAAAAGATTTTATGATCCTGATTACGGGGATGAAAATTTATCATATTGGAAAACACAGAGCTCTATTCCTGAATATAATGTGTGCTGCTAGTGGCACCCCATGATCATAACTAAATGCAGATCCCTGTTGCCTTCATCTCCCAGATGAGATCCTACATAGAGAGAGTTGGCCTCTGTTACATCTGCATATCCAGGGTGACTCTGTCAACTTCCAAGGATGGATGGTTGATTTGGCACAGCTCTCAGAACCAAAATAGGAAGAAATCTTTTTAAACTTTCATCGTAAGTAATAGTCTTGCTAATCTTATTAAGTTAAATAAATTGAATGCACGCACACAGGACACCAGCAAAGTCAAATGTACTCCACTGTTGCTAAGAGCTTTTGAGAAGTAAAACTGTAAAAAATGATATTTATTTTTAGCAACTGATTCAACAATATGCTTATGCATAAGTTCTAGATTCTCTAGAATAAAGACTATACAAACAAAGAAGGAATTAGAAAGTTATTTCTCAAATTAAAAAACAAATATCTTGTTGTCTGGATCAGCATTTGATATCTCCCAGTACTCAAGACAAAAATCCAACGTGAGAAAGTAATTTGCCTTCTGTCTTAAACTATCCTTTCAAAGTTTTCATGCATGTAAAGAGAAAAGCTGGAATGCAAAGTTTTATTATTTGAGGACTAAAATCTAGAACTCTTACAAGGAAAGTATATAAATACTTATTTGATCATGTATTTTTGCAAAACGCACCCACATACACCACATTTGATTAAAAATACACCAACAGAAAAAGGTCTATATATATCTCTTGTATAACCAGTCTGCATTTCTGGACAGCTGTCTCTGCTGAGACACTGGTATATTAAGAAAGATTTCATGTAGAAAAAAAAAACATATTCCCCCCACCCTGAGGACTAGGTTCCAATCCTGGAAAAGGCTGAATACAATTAACTGCCTTGTGTTCGCTACAACCTTCAGTGTCTTTCAGGAGCAGACTCCAATCCTTTTGCCTGTTAAATGCCTGCTGCTAAGCAAAGTTATGCATTGATTTTGAATTTATGCACCTAAAAATATCAAACACTCAAATCTTCAAGTTCCATGCCTTTTCCACCTCCAACTTTTTATTTGAACTCATACTTGTTTCATAACTCACTGCTAAAAATAAGAATTTTGACTGGCAGTAATTGAAAGAAAGATTTGTATAAAAAAAGACAATGGAGATTCTCATCTAATCTTTTATCCAAAAGGAGACCAAAACCTTCCACCTAATGATCCACATTAAGACAACAGCTTAATGGCTTAATTAAGACTATAATTTAAGTGATCCACCTTCTCTTTCTATTTCATATCTTATTGATCAATTGTTCTATGTGCAAAATCTCGTATCCAGTCTTAGACCAGATTCAGCACTAAAACACCACATTTCATACTGCCTTCTCTTAAATCGAACAGATGTATGCTGTCAGATATATTGTTCTCTGCTTAAGAACTCTGAAACCCTGATCGCTCCTGTTTATTTATTTGTCAATGAGAAAATTGAGATTCTTTAGGCCTTTTATTTCTACATGTAATTATATACCACAACCATCTCTCTTTTGGCATGAGTTACCATACATGCTCTTTTAGCAATTGCAGATGTGCATGTTTGGGCATTGTTTCAGAATACATTATTAAATGTCACAAACAGTCATTTTTAAAATCTATTTTCCTATTTTTCATTATTCTTTTAAATTTTGAGAGACTAACTTCTTTATAATTACCAACAGTCATTTGGGTTTTGGGGTATGCACACCTTCTATTCAGCTAGCACATGCTTAAAAACAGCATCATGATCACTTGTTTCTAGGCAACCATCGATTTATTCTAAAAATTTCCGTAATAGAAGACCAGAGAAGCATTAAAACAATCACATATACTTCCCAGAAAAAAAATAAAGATTACTCTCCAAAGAAACAGTTTTTCAGGGAAAAAAATAAAAAGGTCTTCAGATTTATTGTATTCCATGTTGTTAAAAACATCCTCTACTAAGCGAGGCAAACAATTTGACTGACCTCTAATTAAAGAAAATTTACTTTTAGTGTTTGGCTCCATATGGTCAGAGAAAGGCAAACAGATGTCGAGAAGAATATGTACTTTTCTATTAAAATGAAACACAGTTTAAAACATTTTTGGTATTAAAAAAGTTGTGTAAGATCCTTCTGGGCTTGTTCACTTCCTGTGCGCTATTCTTTATGTTTGCATTTTCTGTAAAATTTGAAAAAAGGAGACAAAATACAGATTCATCTAATAAGAATAAACTATATTCTCATTATGAAAGCTACCAAGGACTACACAGCTGTAGTGTCAGACTGATGTGGTCCGTTCTGCATAAAAACAAAACTAAACCCAAATAAGAACAAGTATTTAAATAAGAGAATCGGATAAGTACTTCTTAAATTTAAAAAAAAAAGGACCATGGATAAAGGAGAAGCAGTTGGGAGGCTACATGTGTACAGTTTCAACTTCTATAGAAGAGCAGATACTGGAGAAGGGGATAAAACAGATCATACCCATCCCAACCTCAGATTTGCAGAGTAAATCTGAAACACAGTATTTGATTCTTTATTTATGTGTAAAGGTCTGCTTTCTTAACCCAAGTCCTGTTGACACTCAGGGTTTGAATTAATGGTCTGTTAACAACTTCAAGCTAAGACAGATTTATATGTACTTACCATATGTTCCATGCAAATGCTGATTTCTCCATCACTGTAAAAAGCTCCATAAAAGCCCACTATGTATGGAGAGTTGCACTCATGTAGAACTTGCAGCTCACGAATTATCTGGTTTCGAATAGCCGGCTTGATCTCTAGATGAATTAACTGTAACATAATCCACTCTATTATTTTCTTAGTTGCAAAGCACCATTCAGAAGGAACAGGTTGTTCAGAGACGTTTTCAATACCTAGCTGGGTAAGGCTCCAAGCAGCCTTCTGTGATCTCATACCTGACTCTGCTATGAGCAGGAGGTTGGACTACATGACCTCCTGAGGCCCCTTCCAACCAGAACTGTTCTATGACTTAACTGTAAAATAATCCACCCTTATTTTCTTAGTGGCAAAGGGAAAACACTACAATACGGCATGAGACAGCTGAAACATCAACACCCATGAAAAGGTGGGATTTCCATCTCTTCTTTTCACAAAATACTTCTCTATCAGAAACTTTTTGTTCCAACACATTTTCTTCACTTCTCTGTTTTTTATGGATAGTTTAGAAACTGAAGCTCTTTAGGTTGAAGAAAAGCCATGAGCAAGTATCTAAAGGAAATGTGTCAAAGACATACCAACTCAGAAGCAGCTGCTGAAAAATATCTGCACAGGTGTTTGTGAAGCACTAGTGGAAGTAATTTGAGGTTCAGCTCATTCAAAACTCCCCAAACTTAATCTAAATCTAATGGCTAGTTTACACAAAATACTTTGTTCCACTAGGCTGTTTATCTCATATAATACAAGAAGGGTATTTCTTTTGTGAAAGGGAAGATTAAGAGACATTATGGAAATCGGATTTTAGTGAATATATGAAAGAAAAAAATTGCAGTTCAGCCAACATATTGGTTGCATCAAATATTAATAAATTGAGTAAAAATTTCCTGTTAAACCCACAGTAGGTGGAAAAAGAAAATCCATTAAATTGATTTAGTTTAGGAAAACCTCAGTGATTTTTATGTATATTTTGTAATTCCCACACCTCAGAAGTGAGCCTTTTTCTTTGCTTCTCTCCAAACTGTCAGTGTACTGTGCATTGTTTATTCTTAAAATCAGTAAGTGCACATTTTCCTTTAGTTTTGCTGAAGATGACAGTGTACACTTCTTAAAGAAATACACCTGAAGCCTTTCAACTTCTCAATTTAAAAAAAATGGAAGTTTTCAGTGTAGTATAACAGTGGGATCTGGGATTTGCGTGTGACCTGTGTTTTATCCTTCTCAAAGGCTAGGTTATGTTTCTCATGAACCACAGTAGCCAGCCTGCTATCTCACCCACTGCAGTACAACAGCATGCGTCCTGACACACTGCCTTGTAACAAGTGCCACCTGTGCAAAGAACTTTGCTCCTGGAAGGAAGAAGCACAAGGTACCCAAACAGAAATAATCAGGCAGTATCAACAAGATGCATTTCCCTTACTGTATTTGGTTCCCAGGGATATCGGGACATAATGAAAGCTCCTCACATAAACAAAACAAGAATTAAAACATCAAGCTATTTCAGTTTAAAAAAACCAAAACACTCAGTTCTTTTACAAACTAGGTCACAACTGCTACTGGTTTTAAAGCATAAAGCTGAATGAATGAAAAATACTCTCACCAGAAGGACAAGTACCTTCTTGGAGAGAAGCCACCTGCACCCCACGATGAAACTATAAAACAGGAGTGTTACTGTACTCCAGTGCATTCCCTCATTCTCAGTTTTCTGAGAATTATTTTCAGTTTTTTCCCAGTATCAACCAGAGGCCCTTTTCTGGTCTGCAGCTATGAAGGAAGATCTTAGGACAGGTGATATCTTTTTCCATTCCTCTGAACTTATGGCCCAGAATACAGGATATTGTCACTTTTCCCTAACTAATGTTTCAGTAACTTTTTAGGCCTTCTACTCATGACTGAGTCTAGCACATTTTCTTTTGAAGATATATACCCAACTGAAGAGATCGTATTTGTCAAAAAGCGGGGGAGGGGGTGAGGGAGGAAAAGGGGGAATGAATGCCTATTCTTTCATTACTTACACATGGGACACTATTTCTGGAAAACTGGGAAGTTTAGGATAAGCAAGTGCAACCTTTTCTACTTTTTGAAACACATCAACTTCTCTGAAAGTTGGCATTAAATAGTAATTTTGTGTGTGTCAACACCACTTATTTCTTTAAGTAAAATCACTGTTTCATCAGAGACAGCCTCCTTAATAAAAATCATCCCTAAGTTCCCTTTTTTGAGGCACTCACCTTTCTTGCCATTATGAGACCAGAAGGCTTGTGAGATACTTTGAAGACCACACCACCATTTCCTGCCCCCAGCTCACTGATCTTCTCAAAGTCATCATCCTTCAGCTCTCCAACTTTTTGTTTCTGGGTAAGGAAAGCTTCAAGGCGCTTTCGTTGCTGTTCATCCAACTCTAGTTCTTCCAGCTTCTTCTGAAGTGCTTCCAAATTTGTCCTGTACAACAGAGAAAGAACAGCTCAATTAAGCTGTTTGAGCTCACCCAGTTGCAAGAGGAAGAGCAATAGAGAGCACTGATGTCAGAGATTAAATCTTCTACATTTTTGCAACTATATATATTATATAGAATGATCTGACTTGTACAGTCATCCCCATGAGACATATATTATCGGGACTCTGATTTAAGTAAACAGTGTTTTATTCCAGATCAAACAGTGACAAACACAAACAGATGATACCCACTTTCCCCATCTTTGAGGTTCTGTCCAAATTCATGCATGCTAAGTTTCACTACCTACAGGCGTGGCTTAATGACTCAGCATTTATGATCCGAGATCTCATGAATCACAGCACATCACTCTACGCTATTTTTAGTTTCGCATTTTCAAGGATTGTGTTGTAATTTCCTACAGAGTTTGCCTAAATGTTTTATCTACTGATTTGCACATAACTATACAACTAGTAATCCATTCAGAAGCTTCTTACTTGGGTATCAGTAGAAAGTTATCAAACGCAGCCAAACAAATATGCATTAAAAACACAGCTACTGGAAACACAGGAGTCTTCTCCCTACTCCCTACCCTGCCAAGTTTCACCGAGGAAAAGAGCCCAAAGGTTTTAAGCTTACTTTTCTTTTGTTTAAAGGCACATCTACTAGAAACCTAGTTTAACATCATTAAGCAATACAAAACAGAAATACAAAACTTTAAACAGTAGTTAAATTTGGGACTACAGAAAGAAGTTCAGTTTTCCAGGAAGATTCTTTTTTAATAGCTTAACTTCAGATCCTATGAAAACACTTCATTCCAGTAATATGACAACTTCAAAACTCATTTCAAATTTCCCACTTCCAACTGCAACAATAAGGTGCTGCAAGAGTAAATACTTAACAGCAAATATCTGGTTTGCTTAGCTAAATTTAATGCAATGTTTCCAGTGAATACAGTGTTACTAGGATGAAAAACTTGAGGAACAGAATCTACTTCTTTGGAGCCTAAACCACTTCCCATTAAAAAAAATAAATTTCAACAATAATCAGGAAAATTATTTCTATTCATCACTTCATAAAACATGCACTTTTAAAATATGCTGTACAAAGAGACATTCTCTGAATGCCCAGTAAGGTGCTGGTCAGTTGAGAAGATACAAGGTTGATTCTCCAAGAAGCAATGACAAACAAGCCCCAGACTCAGCAGAAAGACAGAATTATAGGATGAAATCCTTAACTCATTCGTTAGAGAGCCTGCACTTCCAGGCAGGGTAACAATCTTGGTTTGACCATATGTAAAGTTTAATCGAGGCAAATAAAAATATAAATATTCACAGCTCTTCCTTACGACACAATCACTCTGAAAGTTTAAGTGATGACACACTCCTATTTCATTTATCAGTTTAAATATGTTAGGATGCAATTGCTAAGCTAACTTAGGAAGTGATAATGCTTAGAAGAACTAAATAGAGGAAATGGCATAAGACCTTTGATGGAAAGGGGAGTTCTGTTCAGTCTGTTATTTTGACATTTTAACAGTCCAAGCATAAGATCACCAGGCAACACTTGTGAACAAGTTTCACGAAACACTCACTCTGGGCAAATGCAATTTGGCAATGCTGCTCAAAACCAGAACAGTCTTACACAGTAAATGTTGATGTACTTATTATACAGCAGTTATACTACCATAACTGTCTCTATACTTCACTTTCAGGCTATCCTACAGAGAGGAACATACTCTTATTTCTGTCCTTGTACCATGCTTTATACCAGTATAATCGTACTGGAATATAATCCTACAACAAAAATCCTAGAGTATCCATAATGAGAAATTTCTCTATGTAGATAAGTGTGACTTATAGGAACATTCAAGTTAAACTGACTTACAAACTCTGTTTTAAAGATGAACCATTAAAAGACACATTTTTGAAATCTAATTTCTAAAATGCAAACCAGAAAGATTAATCACTGAATTTTTTCCCCTCAAATATGCCCAAGAAAGCAGACAAATTCCAGCCTGAATTCAAAGTAACATGTCTTTTCTAGATCACAGCTGAACGAGCTCTTCTTACACTATGATCACAAGTTAAAAATTGGAGCAAAGTTAAGCACCCCTTACTTTCCTACAGTAAGCTCCAGAGCAATGAATGCTGGACACAAACTCTGTATTTTACCCTAGAAGATTACTGTTGTGAGAAGACGGAATTCATGGTTTTCAACAAAGATACACTGACAAACCCTGCCAGTAGGGCACTCTGATACACTTCTCACATCAGACTGCTTGCAGTCAGTGAGGAGGTAAAGTGCTCTGGTTGGTGACTTGTGAGGCCAGGAATGCACTGCTTCCTTGCTTGCTCAGGTGGTTCACTCTTGTAGCAGGCTTGAACAGCAGCAGACTTTCTACACACACTTGACAGATACATAAAGTCAGTGGTTTTTTATTGAGCAGCATGTTTAACATTTGTATTTTTAGGAAGTACAGATTATTTTTTATTCTATAAAACCCTACACAACTAGCAGAAATGGAGTACACAGATCCCTTGTACTATTGGGGCCACTTAACAAGACAGTATCCTTCAAATATTTCTTTATATTAGAAGCAGAGCAACTTTATAGTTCACATTCAGTCACTGAAAATAAACAACTTCATAGTGCCTTTTACCTGCTTTTACCCTGTGCTTATATCAAAATTATGACTGCCCAGAAAATATGTCCTACAAAACATACTAAATTGAGGCAGTTCTATTGGATGCAACTGAAATACAAATACATCAAGCTCCTAAATACAGTATTTCAATATTAAATGCCCTTTTGATACACAGGGCCAGATTTTCAGAGCAGCTCAGCAAGCAACACCTTTAACTCTCTCTGAAGCCTGCATATGGACTTAATGCCAAAACGGAACCAAACTCTCCTCCCAAAAAATCTGGCCTTAACAGGAAATTTCAGTTTCCTTCGAAAAATATGGTCCACTAAGCCACAGGAACAAGTGACCTTTATCTTTATTTACAAGTTTTGAAATGGAACTTGCTGTCATTTTAAGGATTACTGAAGAAGGTAGGGCTGTTCATTTGGGAAAATAAAGAAACTAGACACAGAAACAGGATGCAACAAGGCTTTTCTTGCTCTGTTTTGAAGAAAACAACTATTCAGTTTTTCTCTCAAGCAGAAGTTTTCTGGGTTTGGAGACAACACAGAAATACTTGAGCAGATGACTTGGAGCAGACAATGCTAGTGTGATGAAACAAAACACTCTCATGCTGATGATTTAGTAACAAAAAATTTGCTAAGATAGCATTTATCACATCTATGTTAGTCTAATGTACATCTGTATAAAGCTTTTTTTTTTTTATTGCTCATTTCAATCTCAGTAAACTTGGTGTTCACTTAAAATACAGGCATTTCCTTGCTTGAAAGTATAAATTATTGTTGGGGACCTTGTTCAAACACTAGTCAGAAGATTCCAAAGGCTCTCATTGATGGAAATGTATTGGCCCCATAAATTTCAGCACATCAGGTTTCTCCATGTAGCATGCGGCCACCAACAAAATCACTAGAATGTTCTAAGCTCTAATGATCAAACCTTCATTACTTGCAGTGACATGGAAGACAATGACAGCAACAAAGTTCTCATATCTCACTTGAATTTTTCAGGACCAATTATCTAACTGTAAAGTAAATTAATCTGAAGAATTTTTGTGAAAGATTTTAACCCAATAAATTCACTGTCAGAATTACTATTCAGACTGTAACTGCAAGTAATAGCTCGAGTTAGATCTATAATAATTGAATGACAGACACCAGGACAGAATTTTTTTTTTCATTCTGGTTCTTTGAAGCACTAAATATTAATCAATTTAAAATGTAAATAGATAAATTTAAGAGTATTTCCGTCATCAAAATTGGTGGTGGTAATCTACTCTCAGTATTTCTAAGAGGCAGGGCTCTGGTAGTTTCAGTTTTGGACTCAAACTACTGTAAGAATACTATTCCCTGACCAGTAACTATGACTGTTATCTGGACCCTTACCATATAAAAGCATCACAGCCAAGTTGCAGCACAAAGCACATACAGAAACAGGTGGGTAAGTAAATCATCACATATAAAGTTTTTCAAATGAAACTAAACCAACACATACAAACTCCAGAAGAGGGAATACTGAAGTCAGTTCATCACCAGGACACCAAGAAAATGTTAAGGAAGCTTTGGTAGCTAGAAGTAGCAGCATGCTACTGTGCTAATGTCTGCCTCCAGAAGGAGCACTAGTAGTTACTTAATCTTATATAAAACTTTTATTCAGAGACAAAGATTCCTATTAAAATTCATCACCATTACCTGCTGCAGTCTTAGAGCTGTTTTTTTTCACTGTCAAAGCGCTACGCCTTTGCCAGAGTTCCATCAAAGCAGGAAATCATCAAATCACCTCAGTGCTTCACTGTTCCAAGTACTACTCTAAAGCAATAGGTTATCATTTAATTTACTGCTATCAGTTTTAAAGCCAAGCACATACTAAACATACTGCACTAGGGAAAGAATCCAGCTTTCGTAACGTGATCATCTGAATGAAGCCACAGGGAGGTCAGTGCTGTTTTCTCCATTCGTTAAAGAAACAGTGTAATTTCACAGAACACTATCAATAAATATATTCTTAGTCAGCTAGCAGAAATGGATAAATTTGCTGTATTGCTAGCAGACAACACCACTGTAGGAAGTGTAGTGTCTTAACCACTGGACTTCAGATGCAATTAATACAAGCTCTCTCTCTTCCAGACTAAGTGGAAAGTTTAAAAAAAAAACAAAACAACAACCAAAAAAACCACTCAGGGCAAGTTTTTGGGGGAGTTGTTTGTTTGTTTGTTTCCCGCCTCCAAGTGCAGCACCAGGTACCAAGTGCTCTAGATGGGGAATTATCTCCACCCATAATTGATCAGGTAAGATCCTTCCTATTAAGTCAACATTCCTTCTTCATTTTTGTACTCAAGGAAGTATGCTGACAGCACAGTGTCCTCCCCCTAGTCACATGGCACTTCTATAACCTCAAAAGTTTGAAAACAATGTAGAATCAGAATGTGGTCTCCTACCAAATACACACAACCACACCCCCACCTCCCCACAAAACAACGACCCTCTGATGCATGCAGAGAAACTTCACCTCTATTACTGTCAATACAGAATTCACAAAATCAAAAATCCCCATTTTAGAGGCCAGAAGACAAGTGCAATCCGACATTCTGGGGCAACCCACATCCACCCCTTCTGCAGCTAGTTTGTGGAATATTACACAAGTGAGAAAGGTTTTCTGAGGAGAATCACAGCATAGGATACTGGCAGCTTTTCAGACTCAATGCCACCTCACCTATATGGAAGCTCATCTAAGACCTTCAGAATTGTCTCATCTATCCCAGTACCTCACCAGACAAAGTGGATGCTTAGGGAAAAAAAAAAAAAAAAAAAAGAATACTGGCTGGCAAACAACAACAAAAGAAAGTCAGTGCACAGCAACACCTCTAGTTACTGCTGGACTAAATGTTCTGTTCTCTGCTTCCCAGAGATGCACATGGTCTTCTCCACAAACTCCTGAATGGACAAGGAATGTCACAAATACCATCACTTCACCAGGTTACCAGGTCACTTTTTGAGCCTATCATACTGTTGTTCCCTTAAGGCCTGGTTGTAGGTTTTTTCAGACTAACTTTCTTTAAGCATCAAAACTCCCACGATTTATAACCACTGTAAACATGTGTGTATCACACACAGGTCTGCACTGTAGATAGGTATTAGTGAGTTAGGAGGATACTGCGCAAACCTATATTTCCCATGCGTAGGTTGGGCAGGGAGGAATAACAGATTCTACAGACTGCTCTCACCCTGTACACAAAGACAGGCAGAAGGCAGGAAGAGACTTCTCAGTTCATGCTTTTGGGGGCAGCCACCCCAATACCAAAGAAAGCACCCCTGGAAGAGATACACTAACATTTTATTGCATACTTGCTCTCTTTGAACCAGTAATGAGAAAAGAATGCTGCCTTTAGTCTGCTAGTAGATAGTATAACAAAAAAAAGTAAATAAAGCCTTATTCCTAATTCATACCAGTAATACTCCAAATCCTTGAGAATTTTTTTTTAATTTACATTAGTGATAAGTTAATGATATACTGAACCCTAAAGGCTACATTAAAGCTGTACTCAACTTTGAAGTCTACTTTTGAGAGAGAAGAAAAAAATGTGGTGGAAGAAAAATAAAGTCTGACACAGTCTTTAACAGTAATTTGTCAAATAGTTGTTCAAAGTTATTACTATCAGTTTTGCAAGCTGAACAATTAGCATGAGTGAAAGCATAAAGAAGTACATTAACTTTCAGATCTACCGTCACACGAGGATACAGGCTTGGGGGTTGTTTTCCAGAACAGTGACAGTAATGCTTTCCCCAAGCCTACACAACTGTCAATTTAGGGAAGAAAGCAGGCAGTTCACTACATAATTTCCATGAACAACCTCAATCAGGGAGCTGAAATAAAGTATTAGGAACATGAAGACATTCTGTGGTTTTGAAAAGACAGACTACTATTTTGCATGACTTTGCCAAACCCGGGCAGCAAGACAAATTTTTATTTAACTTTTCCTTTAACAAAGAACAGTTCACAGAATAAAATGGAAGATAAAAGTAATTACAGCAGTCTCATAGCTTACTGCACAGGTGTCTATGTCTGGGCTAGCTCCAGTGCAGCCTCATAAAACTTACAGTTAAAACAACAACTCAAAAGATCCAAACTCACCATGAGTGCAAATGAGTCTTGTTTTGGAAAAATGCACTGTTTTTCACTTCCTGCTTATTTTCAGGTTTTGCAACACATTAGAGGTCCTTCATAAATTACCCTTACCTCTAGGTGGGATATATGATTGCCCAATACACCCGCTCATTTCTAGCATAAATTTTAACATCTGAAAATACCGTTCCTCTTTCACAATGCAACAGACATGGCAGGGCTTATTTTGAGGTTTAATACTGCCAGAAAAAAAATTACCCAGTAAGAATAAGAGGCAGACAATGTGATTAAAATCTATTTCTTAGTAAAAGGTATGTAAAGCAAAACTATTAGAAACGTATTGTTCTGTCAAAAAAAGTATCCTGCTAGACTAAATTCACTGTTCTCATTTTTCTAAAAGTTGATACATGTATTTTAAAGAAGAAAATATGCGATATGACTTCAAGTCTCCTGTTGAGTCTCCAACCAATGAGACAACTTAACTTCAAAAACTCCTTATAGGCTGCACTGTTGGGTAGGAAACTGCTTTAAGCTTCCTCCCTCTTCTGCTTTAGCCTAACGACTATCCCATTAAACATTTCAAACTATTTTTTCTTAAATAATCTGAAGCATGCCAAAAACCATGTCTGAATTGAAGACAGAGTTCACCAAAGAGAATAAAGCCACAAATGGAGGAGCAGTGGCAGAAGTGGACAGATATCAGATTCATGCCCTAAGTGCCTCTTCCTACCAGAATTTTTTGCAGCTGTTGCCAATTACAGCTCTTTATCCTGGGTGGTAGCAGTAGCTGCCAGCAAGGCTCAGGCACCCCTTTCACATATTTAGCTGTCATTAAGCAATGCAACTGCTAGTTTTGGGGGTTTCCCCCTCCCAGTTAAAAAGCTTCCTCAGGACTTACTGTAGCATTGGATTCAAAGTTTGCCCAAAATAAGCTTTGCCATCTCAAATTAAGAAATTCATAAACCAAGTCTCCAGAAACAGAAATCCAAGTTCTCGATCTCCCTTTCATAAATACCTGTGCACTGATCACTGATTTCTCCTAGCCAGCACTACACACAATCAGAACAAAAGAACCATAGGGCAATTAACACTTCCTTTTTCTGTCCATAAGGAACTTACTTATCAGTTATTTAAAACACAACACAGAGGATAAATACAAGTTATAAAATTCTGATCATCAGCTGACATATATTTACACAAGTCCTGGGTTTCCATTGTTTTATGTCTCTGAACTGTGAGTTAAATGTAATGATAAAAACAAGGGATAATATGTGCAAGAGTAATGGTAGCAGTATCTTCACAAGTCCCTTATGTGGTAGATACACAGCCTTTGAGAGACACTACAATAATAAAAAAGATGGAGTTACAGCATCGGTTTACAAGGCCCGTGAAAAAGCCAGCATTACAATCAAGACACCTTCTGTGCAAGAGCTGAGCAAGGAGTACAGAAGCACAAACTTTATCAAAAGCTGCAGTTAACGCATCAGGGACTGGGAAAGAAAATTGCCACAATGTGCAGATGCAAACATACCAATAAACCCCCTAACTGGGATTCACAGAAAGCCATGCATGGAAGGCTTAGATCCTTGCCTATATTTCAAATGGATGCATTGCGTAACACCAAACATTTGCCAGAATAGCCATTTAGTGGTAGAAATCAGTAATTTTTACTTCATATATGTATAGACTGTACCAACATATATAGAAATATTCACATGCAAATACACACACATATCTATGTCCATACAGAATATTCCCCCCAAATGTATTGTTTGTTTTATTTGCTACATTAAATTTGCTGACTCATCTTCCCAACCATACTGATAAAAGTTCTAGAAAAACATAGAACAATGCTGAGTTGTAAAAAACAGTGAAAGAAAGATGACTTGCCAGGAAGTTTTAACAGTTTGTTTTAAAAACCTGTAAGTAGATTTTTAGAAGACACTTGTTAAGAATCACACACTGCTGGAATATCTCTGTTCTAGCTCTCAGGCTATAAAGTAAAATAATGTTTCTGTTCTTACTCCTTCTGCATGTGTCACCCAGTCACGGACACCACTTGATATACTTCCTTCTCCTGGATGCCTGGGAGGCGACTGAATTGAGATGAAAGACCACAGTGGGTAGAAGTTCTATTGGAATTCACCCTCCTCTTGTTCAGACAAGAATCAGGATGACAACAGCTTCTCAACAGATGCTTGCAAAGAGATTCTGAGCAGTGAATTAGTCTTTCCCAGTTGTTCAATTCCTGTGGGCACTAACTGGCAGAAAGCCTTGCACATTTGTTCCGAAGTATAATCAAGACTTTGTCTAAGTAATATTGAACATATATCAAATCAGAAATCATCTGATTAGTAATTTCTAGCAGAACATTAGTAAGTCTTCAGAAAAAAATGCTCTATTTCCTCCTTTAAAAAAAAGAAGATAATGAAAAAGTCTTTGGAAGAAAGAACCTGCTCCCCAGAAGTTCAGCAAGCTAGAAACCTATGTTGCCAACTAACATTGCTTCCTCAAAGAAACATTTTTGTGTTTTGGCAGTGGAATCTGTACACTTTATAAAGCCCAGTCAATCCCCAGGGCAATGATGGGAGAACAAATGCAGCTGTAGAAAGGGTAACAGGCAAGAAGAGGCATGGGGAAGCTTTTTTACTGGAAAATTTAGAACTTAATAATTTAAAAGGAACATCTAGGTTTACCACACACAGAAGAAAATTCCTTCCTCAGTCCATTTCAGAATGTTTCTCCTGTATGCATTGAAATAGTTAGTCAATATCCAGTCAAATAATGGGCTGATGTATTTCCCATCTCCTGTAAATTCCCCACAATTTTCATGCTGGGTTTTTGGTTGTTTTGGTTTTTTTTTAAGCTAGTGCTCAAGCAAAGACCCTTTGCCCAGATTAAAACAGTAGCACTGCTGTTATGTCAAATAAATAACTACGTATTGGGTTTACCTAGACCCTTTGAATCCTTTGGGGTTTTTTTAAGCCTTCTTTGGCTACTAGGTAACACTGGAAGATCTCAGAGGTAATCTGTTCCTCTTGAGACAGAGATCTGAGACTATTCAATTAAAAGACGTGCTACTCAAATTGTTGTAATTACTGAATTTCAACATATCTCAGTAGTACCTCTCAGGCTCTGAGTATACTCACTTAATCCTGCAAAAGCCTGGGGTCTTGCCAAAGGGGGTGACTCTGCCTCATTCGGCCCCTAGTCATTCATTTCTAAGCAACCAATTCAGGTAACAGATCCATTTAAAAATTAACTAAAAAAATACCGCAAATTTTCAGCCAGATTATTTCATTGCTTAAGTTCACCATGTGGCTAGATCAATGCTACCGTGAGCACAAGACGACAGCCCTCTGAAAACTAATCTGGGCTTCTTTGGTGGGTAAATTCTCAGTGGTATCAGCATGCACATCTGACTCACTGTAAGATTTGATACAAGAAGAGAAGCATGAGGAAGACAAGGGCACAGTAAGGAGGGAAGAGGACTTCTTCAGAAGGAATAGGATCTTGCACATGCTTAATTGTCAAATCACACCTTTGTATCCATCTACAGAATTGGTGCTGTAAGGGATAGAAAAGGAAAAGTGGGTAGATCCATATTTACAGCCTGCACTTCCCTTACCTTTTGTATCACTAGAATGTAACATTTATTTTTACACCCACTTTTTATTTAAGTCTCCTAAATTGATTTATGCTTTTTGAACAAAGACAACATCATAATAACTAAACTAAAGGATGCCTCCATTACTGTCATTGTACTTATATTTAAGTACATAACCAGATTTGGTATTTATTGTTACCTCAGTACTAAGCATCTTAAAATCTTTCCTACATCCATAATCGTAAACTAAAAGCTGCCTATCGAGTAAGTACAGCACAGGTTGATTTGCCACTTTCATTAATTTCTGTACTAGGTGTGTATGCTTACTTAGCTGTAAGTTTTTTTCAGCACATGCATCCAGTAATAATACAAAAAGTTAGTAAGGTGATGCAGGCTCTCACTTTCCACTGTTTTGTTACCACAGATCACATACTTATTAGCTTAGGTATTATTAAAAGGTTATTTCTAATTTAGTGAAGGACTATGCACAGACTCATACACATTTAAAGAGAATGCTATGAGTATGGTTTAATCTAAATTTGGAAGATTTAGTGAATAACAAAAGGCTCACGGTGTTCTTGGAATTATCTAGTATTTATTATTGCCTGCCTAAAATATGTTCTCTCATACCACATGTATTTATAAGCCTGGTTAATCCTTCATTAGTAGGAGATGGAAAAAAAAAGTTTCTGCATTTTTTTTTCTTAAAATATTTACAAGGTTGCAGTAATTCCACATACACATTCAATGCAACTGCAATCCAGCCACATCAGTCATTAAATTCCAGGACCTAATCTTCCAGAACCCTACACACAAGCAAAGTTCCATGAAGTCAAAGGAATTCCACAGAGCACCTGCCCCTCCTCAGAGATGTTTTGGTTTTAAAAACAAACATCCCCACCAAAGGCAGAAGTGAACCCGCAAGCATTAGAATTAACAACTCCATGAAAGTCTTCCTTCCATTTCATCTAAACTCACATCCAAGAAAACTGACAATAAAACCCTACTCCAGGGAGGACAAATCCTCTTAGAACAAACTTTACCGGGAAACAGCCCACTGGTTCTCTTGCCCTCCTCATGCCACTCCATTTTACCATGTAAGCTTAAAGACCAAAAAGCTCACAACAAAACAAATAAAACCCACACTACAGATGATGGGAGGCAATCTGCCTTTCTACTCCTACAAAGCCCAAAGTGAAGCTCTCTTGAGAAAGTGAAAAACATAAAAACTGCAAGATGCATATCTAGTAAGCAACTATTTATTTTGCAAATTGTAATACAAATTGAAGTTCAAACCAGTTTTGCATAATTCCCAAATTCTTCTTTGGCTATCAAATACAGACAGTTGTACTGTCTGTACAGAGAGGTCATGCCAGCTATTCAGGGGCTTCCTTAAATGCATGATCTTAAATGCAATTTAATCAGAATAAACAGCAAGAAGCAACAGGAAAAAGTTGACAAATTAGCACTGCAGTTCTTAACCTATGATTGGATGACTGACAAAAATCCATTTCTATGAAATTACTCTTTGGTTTGAACAGTTCTAAGACACAGATGTACTGTAGTTAAGACTAAAAAAGAGAAAACCCAGAACTGCTTATCATAGATGTAAGCACCACCAATAACAGCACCATGCCTGATGGCCTGTTTTCACTCACAGTTGTCTTTGGACTTTCTTTCAGGCCACATCCTTTAAAGAAATACAGTTACTAAGGTGGTAAAGACCTATAAACACTACCTTCTGAAATTTCTCTCAAAAACTTAGTTCTTTACAGCATATTAAAAGGAAGATGCAAATTCCATGTTCCACTTTTTTCTTTACAATTTAATCCAACTAAACACAAAACTGAAGTATTCTTTCATACTGTACTTAGTCCTCCACACCAAGAATATCATCTTACTCTGCTCATTCTACCTCATATTATACCTCGCTATGTCACATCTGAGATTTGCTTGGCCCTGTCTTCCCGGAGCAGAGATCATAGCTTAGGCTTGATTTGGGAGATACCAGTTGTTGCTAGAACACATATGCTGTTTGTATATTTTTTTGAATTCTTTAAACAGATGTTAAAAAAAAAAAAAAGACATTTCAATCCCAACCACCTTTTCAATATGAATGCTTATACAACACCAAAAAAATAATCAGTGGCACTCAAAAAAATTTGCTTTTATTTTTATATTCAGAGTCCTAGGCACTTCTGGAAGGTTCAGCTTATAACTAGAGACAGGGAAGTTGTCTTTTACTCAGTCAAGGTAAAAAGTAAGGCTTTAGAGCAGTTAGCTTGTAGACATCCAAAAGTAGCTGATGTACAGGAAAAGTAATCATAAAGAGAGTCTTCTATAATTAGAAGTCTTAAGCAGTGACAAACTTTGATACACATTCTTAACTGCAGCAGTTATCTCTTCCATGACGGACAAATGAACTAAAAAAAAAAATTATAATGCTAATTTGGTGGCTCATTGGATTGTTGTGCTCTATGACAAAATATGTTGTATTGACCATTTATTTCACTTTTTCAGGTAAGCACTTTTAAAATAGGCTGTGAATATAGTCTACATTATATGCCAAGACATTCTGTCTCATTAAACATCATCTGGGATCTCAAGGCACAGGTTTAATAGTTTTTTTTCTATATGTATACTTCTGGACATAGGCATTTTAATTAATAAATTTTAATGCCCTTTCATGAGATCAGTGGAACACTTCAAAACTCATTATGCAGTCTAACTTACAGACAATTGCTTCTGATAAATTAAAAAAAAAAGGTACTGGTTTTCTAAAAAATTGTATTACAAGGCTGTAACTATAGAACTCCTGCATTTTGTGCCATCTCATTCTAAAGCACTTTGACTTAATCATCTTTGGATATTTGTTTTGAATTAAAAAAAAAAAGGGGGGGGGGAAACAAGGATCTATTTGGATCTCATTAAATACCAACTTTAAGAAGCCAAAGCAGTTAAAAATCAGTAAGAATGTGACATGCCCATAATGTATTAATAGCATCTGCTGTTTAGGTATTCAGTGATGACCCATTATAAGACTTAATGTGTCAAAGAAAGTGGAGACCAAAGTTGGGGAACAATAAGGTACCCTAATTCTGTTCTACCATGTGAAAGAACAGTTAGGTGGGTGTTTAATGGTATGTTTTCACCCAGAAAAACACAAAACAAAACAAACACCTAAAATATGTACCTCAATATAAAATCCTGTTCGAGAGATGACAGTGAAACTTCTGTTTCAGCACGGTTGGTACATACCATCATACCTGCCCTTATCTGGCATTTAGTGGACTACCTACACCAAGCTAAAAAACTAGTTGTACCTTCTCTTCACTGGCATTTTATATCAAATTAACTTTTTCATTATAAATATGACCCCCCTGCTTACTTTTTTGTAAAGATGCAATTAAAGATGACATTAAGTAACTTTTTCATGTGAGCAAATAAACTCATTGCAATACAGAAAGTGGCATTATCTTGAAACCTACCCCCTGCTTCTTTGCAGAGCTTCTACTTCATGTTCCATGTCTAGTTTGCATTTAGAGAAACATAGAAATTGAGTAACAACTGTTGAATATTCAAAGGGACAGGCAGTCAGAAGTTTGAAAGGAACAGAAAGTGGAGATTTTGTTCTTATTTCTTTTGGCTATTAAGACAGTAAACTATCCCAGCACATTCAGTCAAAAGAGAAGTATTCCTTTTATTAATTTTCTTTCAGGTTTGTTTGGTTGGTTCTTTCCTTGTTTTCTGTGCAAAATCTTTGCACAGGTATAACTGTGCAGCTCCAAAAGTACCAGAATGAAATTAAACCTGCAGCTGGCCAATGGGGTCCTGGTTTCATTCTGATGATCTGAAGCAACACTGAGCTCAAGAACAGCAGCATGGGTTCAACTCTCTCTGTGCAACTGCTTCTCAGCAGGAAGTGTCAAAAACAGAAGTGAAGCTCACAGCATGGGAAAATCTTGTATTAAGTTGCCCTGTTGTCCAGCAGGGTAGCTAAGGATTTGGAAGGCCCTAGAAAGAACCACAACATCCTGTACAAATAATTAAAGTAATTGCTATAAATAACAAAAACTGCTGTCCGGGAAAAACGTTGTAAAATTTTCATTAAAATATTCAGTATACATATATTTAAATTGCAAGTACCCCAACTCTCCTTTATACTACCTTGCCAAAGAAAAAAAAAAAAGGAAAAAAAGAAGTCATGCAAGTGAGAACCAGGCCTCATATGCATACTTCTTAAAGCCCTACACCTCACGCTATAAGCTTTTTCTTACTCTAGTCAATGAGCTCCCATCGCCAAATAAGGATGAAGACAGAGGACAAGACACAAATGGAAAGCAGAACATCCTGCAAACAGCCCCTTTTATTTCCTCCCTTTCCTCTTCCTCTCAGCCAGGAAGTCAAAGTATCATATATAGTCATTCCTGAAAGTATTAAGCTTCAATATTTTAAAACTAGCAAGAGATTCTGGGGGTCAAATACCCATGAGAATATGTTACGGTATCTTCCATCTCTGAGAGCTGCAAAGTTTCCAAATTCCAATGTACAACTACTGATGGCCAATATATATCTATTTGATTTTGTGCCAAAATTGCCTGTGGGCCTAAATAACTTCCTTCTGGATGTTTAGGTCCTTCATGGGTTTACAGACAGCAATCATATCACCTCGCTCTGAATCTTCATTTTACTTAGCTAAGTAATTTGAGCTCTTTTCATTTTCTCGAGAGGTTATCTTCTCTGAAAAAAGAAGAGGGAAGCATCCAAGATCGTTTGCAAAGTTACAAGTTTGTATATGATAGAAGCAAATGAATAACTGGAGACTCACATAGCCAAAATTCCATTATACCAGGAACGGAGCTTTGGAAAGCATTAATATGGTAGTCCACAATGCACAGCATACTTGAAACACTTGACAAAATGTGTAGGCTGACAAACACCTCTACTGTTGATTTCAAGCAACAGCCAAAGGGGAATAAAAGCACGGAGCAGGAGAGGAAAAAAAAGAAGCAATCTTACAAGTAAAGGGAAAAAAAAAAAACCAAAACCAAAACAAAAACAAGAAACCAAAACTGTTTTCAGTTTAATTCCAAAAATATTTCCAAATTATGATGCAACCGTTCTTTGCCATTTGAAGTATTTCACAATGAGGATTTACTATTAGCAGGATGAGGGGATATTTCCACAATTAACTAATTCTGGCTGTTTACAGGACAATAGGTTGCTAGATTTACTTTCACTAAGCTACTTCTTTTAAAAATACTTGACATGTCTAAGCCTGGCAAAAGCTAGGTATAAGGTCTTATATTTGACAAAGAGCAGAAGTCTAGGAGACACACATATCAAACAAATCAACATACAAACCAGAAAATAAAGCAAGATAGTTCATCAGTGTAAACAAGACTCAACACTCCCATAAGTCTCCAGCAAGTAAATAAGTATCAGACATGTAGAAGAAATTTAAAATTAATGGCCTTTCTCAAGTGAAGAAATACATTATTTAATATATTGCATGTTTGGTGATTAACCTCAGGTACTAAAATCAGTGATAGGTTTAGCAGATTTATTCTATAAAACAAGAGTAATATGCAATAGGAACCCCTGAAGACTAAATCAACCTATCCCAAACTACCTTTAAGAAAATCAACTGGGAAGTGCTGTACAGGCAAATATAAAAATATCTTCCCCCATCAATCCAGAACAAAAACTGCATAATATTCAGATCATAATGCTTAGATACAACCAGTAACTCCTGCCAAAGAATAATTTTTAAACACTTCCTCTCTCAGTTAATCATCAAAAGAGTTTGCTAGAAATGTCACAGCTGGAGCTGCGAGATGCTGAATTCTTCCCCAGCCCCCGAGATGTTTAGATGGTTAAATGAGATCTGAGCCTGTCTGAAAATCTGGCAAGAATGATACATGTGGAGCACTTTAAAGCCCAAGACTTGTATGTCTCACTGCAATTCTGCCTCACATACCCTCTGTCAGTGTGGTACATAAGCATCTCAGAGCTCAGTTTACATATCCAGGAGAAGACTGAACTGACTGACCATACAGGGACAGGAATCTATTCTTCCAAGATACATCTTTGTTTCGAGGCTCAGTTAAGAGCTAGCCCATCACCTTAATCTAAAAATTAAGTGGTGAACACAGACCTGTTAACCTCAAAGAAAAACCTTTTATAAGACTTCATTACTCTAAGGTGCTGGCACTGTACCTGCATAACAGAAGCCACCTCGCTCACCCAGATCCATAAGCTCAACAACAGAGGCTTCACAAGCAACATTTAACAACCTAACATTCAGTCTTTCTTTAACCCTGCAAGTGTACCCATGATTAACCTACTGTCCCCATATTTATACTCTGTAATGTTTGTATTACACACAAGAAAACTTAGAAGCATTTTCTCCAAACACACTCACTGACATAGCTAGCATGACGTGCTAATTACTGAAAGACAGATTTACTGGAACTAGCATTAGTTTGGCTTAAAGCCAAAGACAAGAAAAAAAACAAAGCACCTTTTCTACAAATTTGTGGTTTTCAATATAATTTCTCACACACACAGAGAGTTACGAAATACATTAGTAGAAATGTATATTTGGCACTTACTAGGTCATTATATAATCCAAGAATTCAGCGGATACCATCACGGACTACGAGAAGAGAGTTACACAAGTTTTCCTTTATTTTTTCCCCAGCTTATCTACCTCGCATACCTGACTGAAGTTTGTTTATTGCCGAAGGCACCATCCACTTATTCCGTTGAGGGCACTCTCAGCAGCTACCACGAAGGCGGCACGCACCCCCAGGAATCAATAATTTGGGTTTTTCTGGAAACCAGGCCGTGCCGGTTGAAAGCCAGCCGGTTTAAGAAGCTAACCCAGCGAGCAGGGCGGGGACCGGTCCGCAGGAGGCCACCCCACCGCTCCGGGCAGCGGGAAGGCTGCAGCAGGGGCGGCCGCGCCCGTCGCCTCAGGGACGCGGGACGGCGGCCGCCGCAGAGCGCGGGGGGCCCCGCCGGAGCCCCGGCCATCCCCAACCGGCTTCACTCACTCGGCAGAGCTGGTCCCGTTGACGGTGGATCCATCCGGAGCGGGGTTGAGCTGAATCGGCCCGGGCTTCTTCTTCGGCATTTTCGCCCCCAGACGGCGCGGAGGGTAACGGACAGAGAAGCCCCGGCCCCACTTCGGCCAGGTTCGAGGGACTTCCTGCGGCGGAGCAAAGTCGGGAGCTCCCCTCGCCGCCGGTACCCCCGCGGGCTGCGGGCAGCCTCCTCAGCAGGCAGGTGCCTGCGCCGCCGCCAGACCCCGGCCGCGCCGCCCCTCCCGCCCGGCGCCGGCCTCCCCCGGCGGAACAAGCGCCGAGCCCCCTCCCGGCAGCTCCCAACAGAGAAAACTGCCCGGGCTCAAAATGTGCCCTTCTTTGGGACTGCGCCTGCGCGCACCGCCCCGGCCCGCACGGTGCGCAAGCGCAGTGGGCGGGCGCATGCGCAGCGATGGGGCCAGAAGCCGTCCCGAAGCCCTGCCCTCACTGGGTTTTGCCCGCAGTTGAGGGGTTCTCACGTCGCGGGGAGTTGCTCCCCTTCGGGTACCGGTGCCGGTACCGCCGGGCCCCGCCACCGCCCCTCTCCGGTTCAGACGGTTTATGACTTTACCGTAAAGTTTTTTGGTTGTTTAGCTGGCTTTCAGAATTCTCACCGCGATTAGTTACAACAGCTGCTTCCAAGAAGCGACCTCGTTGTTACGACGACGATTTTTATGGAGCAGTTCATTTATCTCCCTTGTGCGCAATCATTAACGTACCCCGATGTGGAAAGCACTGTATTTCTAATTAAAACGTAAGCCTCAGCTGGGGTACTAACGGCTGCTAAAATTTTCCCAAAGTAAATGCCTGAATTAAAAAGGGAAACTGAGGATTACAGTTAGAAAACTGTGAATTATAACCAGTAAAATGAGCATGAAAATGAAATGCCTGAGCTGCTTTTATTAAAGCACTGCTGTAGCTACTGGGAACGGCCAGATTTGGTCACATAAACTTCACACACTAATGTGATGATGGTTTTATGTGTCTCCATTTCTATGAAGTTCTGACGTGGCTGCAATTTTGGGGGTCTCTAGGTTTCTGCAATTACATTGCTTTAGTGAACCTAAAAACACAACCAAGAAAATTCTACTTTTCAGGAGCTCTCTATCATGATTTGGCATACAAAAGCAAGAACGCATGGCTGAGGAAGTATGATTCATAAAATAAATTTAAAAATCAATGTTGTATATGGGGATTGTACCTTACGAACCCACTGCTTCGTTAGCAGTTTTAAGGTTAGACGTAGAAGTCCTGAACGTGCAAGTCCTGAACTATTAGAGAGCAAGGCTGTGACCCCACACCACGGAAAGAACAGTGCCTCTTTCATATGGGTAGTTCTGTGGAGAAAAACACAAATGTAAACATGAGGTTAAAACTTCAGAGAACAAAAGCCACCTTACTCCTGAAAAACACTTCCATACTGGGATTTAAATGGAACACTGCCTTGCTTTACATCAACTTGCTTCCACACATCTATAAAGTACTGATTTCTTAGGAAGTAATTCTGCCCCGGAATACTCAAGGACATGTGGACCATGCCACTAAGAGCAGTGGGAGCAGAGTGATCCCACTGCGAAAGTGGTGGCAAACGGGTGGGACGACGATGTCCAGCAACAGCTTGGCTGGACCGGGGCCAGTGTGCCCTGTGAGGCTGAAACGGCGCTGGTCAGCCAGCCTGAAACACGTACAGTCTGTCACGAACTGGGGCCAGGGGAGCGTGTCACCCTTCACCAAGTACAGCTGAATGGCCTTGCTCCAGTCCAAGGGTGGTCTCTTCTGGGGTGGGCAAAAGTGCTTTAAGAGTAATATATATGCTTTTTCTTCAGTCAGTAGCAGCTGTTCCTCCATGACAGTTCTCTTTCCAAGAGGTAGAATTTAAATGTAAAGATTCCTGTTACTTACTTGTAGATCTTGGGAGGGGGGGTAGTGGTGGTGGAATATTAGAGTACCACCAATGGCCCTATTTCGATCAACGAAGCCTATCTGGATAGTACACGTGTGCACATGATTAAAACTATGACATTCCTATGCTAATCATATGGTAAGATTCAGGAGATAAAAGGAGTTACATATATTTGACTTTTCTGAACAGAGCGACATTACAATCCTGCCTCTACTTCTGTGACCTGCCTGTAAAGAATTTTTGTAAAATTTGTGCTGCTTTAGGAGATTTTAATTTCTCATTGTCTGAATCCAGCAGAAATAAGACAAAAACTCTTTTAAGGCCTGTACCCTGAGAAGTTATACATTAAGAAGGGCTTGCAGATTTCTTCTGCTTTCTGACACAGCCAAGAAATTCTTTCCATTGCTACTGTAAGTTTTTGTACTGTACAGTGCTCTGTCAACAAATGTGACACACCTGGAAGAAAAGACTTTACAGTTGCCCATAAATTTGCTTAAGTGGTAAATGAAATCTCTCACAGACACATGTGAACCAAGAACTGAAGTAGTACCAAATGACTTGGTGCTAAGGTGATAGTTAATGGCTTGGTACTGGGTAGAAGAGTGAAAAATAAGTTTCTTTGGCAGTTCCAGCACTGACCTCTGCAACTGGTATTATGTTTCTGTGCTTTACGTCTTTTGCCTGAGAGCAGAAAAAGATCAATGCCTATAAATGCTTTCTTCCTTGCTAGGCAGCTGCTCCAGGGGCAGCTTCAGAACTGTGCTCATGTCTCTAGGCAAGGAGTGGGAACTGTTCACCAGCTCCTGCTGCATTCAGTGCCTGTAACAAACACTGCACATACGCTTTCAGTGCAAAGGAGTGACCTCCATCTTGTGAAGCAGTTCTCAGTCACGTGCTCTTTATCACTCATTCCATAAAACACATTTTTTTGCTGAGATTTCCTAACTTTTGAAGCGATATTGTCATTTTCATACACAATGCAGACCTATGAATACATCACTCAAATTAGTAGCTCCTTTACAGCTGTGGACAGGTTTTATACTCCAATGAGTTGACAGCCACAAATTAAAATACAAGAAATAAAGATTGATATAGTTATTTGAGAATTTTAAATTCTTTTCCTTTCTTTTTTTTCCACAGGATTAAGACGCTATAGTAAATTCAGTGACTAGCATTTACAATAACTCACGAAGTATCAAGTCTTTCTATGCTAAAATCAGATTTTTTCTTCCGAAGAAGACATTGAGTTGCAGCTGAGGTTGTTCTTCTCTTTACAACTGTGTGTGTGGAAACGCAAGGACACCTTTGTCTGAAACACTGAACTCCTTTGCAGAGAACATGTGAATATTAGACAGGTATTGAATGCACAATTGCTATATATGCCCCATATATTGCAGTTGCGCTATGCCATAATTGCCCAGATGAGTTATGCAACTATAGTTATTCTACTGTATCGCAAAGTATGGCCTCTTTTTCTCTGAGAAGATTATTGCAAGAAGTTTTTTATTTTCTTTTAAATATTTGGACTGAACAAAGCAGAATTTTAGTTGTGAATTTTCATATAGAGTTTGAATTAGTTTTCTCCTTGTAACATTGTTTTTCTCCATCGGAAAAAAAAAAAGCCTACACAAACAGATGACTGACTGGACATATCTACTGAAAACAGAGGCTCGGTATGCAGAATTTTTGAAACAGCGATAAAGAAGTGTGGATCTAATTTTTTGTGGTTTGCAAAAGTAAAATAGTATTTTTAATCAAAGTAGTCATTAATGCTTTTATAGAAAATGAGATTATGAACAAACTTCCCTACATATTACGCGAAAATGTTATATCATTTCTAACATCTTATCTATTTCTAAAATAGAAAAAATTATAATTTTTCACAGCTTTGCCGTTCAAAGACACGCTCCCTCCGTCCAATTCCAGCTATTAAGAGATAGCTCCCTCATCTGGAGCACTTGATACCTGCACTGCAAACAGAGCACCGGGGAATCTGAAAAATTACTGAACTCACTCATCTCTTTTAAAGTCTCTTTGACCTATAGCACAAAACCAAAGATATTTTGAATTGACTGAATATAGAAATAAAGTCAGGGGCGTATGGACTGATGCCACCACAGGAATAATTTCTGTGTAACTGCTGCTGTCACCGCCGAGTTCCTCAGGCACTATCATAGCCCTGGAACCTTAGAGTGACCCAAGAGCTGGGTGACCTCTGGGCTTTGCTTGAAGCCTCGTAAGACAATTTATTTGTTTTGTTGTTGATTTTTTATAATGGTTGTCACACTGATCTATATAGGCGTACTGAATGACCAGTTTTCTTCTATATGATTATATAGCACATTTAAAATGTTTCAAGATTGTTGTAAGTTGGTTTGAACTTCTGTAAAACAAATAGGTTTAACTTCTATGCATTTGCAACTAAAAATTAAGCATGTTTCCCCAGCCAAAACAAAACACAAGTTTGGGGAATTTGAATACTCTCTATAGAAGGAACTGCATTTGGCTTTATGAACAGGTGTTTCTAAAGGTGGATCACATAGGAAAAGATGGAAGAAAAAATAGAAAGTAGTGTAATTTCTATGACTTCTGAGCAGGGACACTTTCTGATTTATTGATTCCACCACTCCTTGAAAAAACAGAACTAAAATATGTCTCTGTAAACAGAAATGGAACAAAGAAGCTTGTCTTCATTACTGTTTTTTTCCCTCATGGAAACCTGACTTTTGTCTCGTTTCTTGCATGAAAAAGAAAACATGATTACCATATAATTTAATTGCATCACTAAATTAACCCAACTTGTAAAACTTGATTGCCACATAAAGCTGCATATTTTACTGCCAAAACATATGCACACAAACTTTTATTTGTAAGATTTAATACTTCTTAATCTATTTAGTGATTAACAAAACAATTTAAGGAAATAATTAGTCCCATAAAAAATAGAATTTAAGAAGTCTGATTCAAATTTGATTGACATTGGCCAACAGTATCAAAAATTACTACAAGGGGACTGACAGACAGACTGACTTTCAAACAGCCAGAGATCATAATGGGTCTTGCACATCTTGTTTTCCTCAAGACGCAGGGATTGAAAAGAACACTGTGGATCAGAACACAATCTTAAATGCTTAGTAATATACTAAAAGCTTAGAAATTAATGTCAAAGATGACTGTATAATATAAAACTTAGATTAGATTAGCAAGGTATAAATCAGAAATAGCTGAAGTTTGCTCAATCCTTAAGATGTGGTCTTCCACTAACACAGCTATAATGGTACCAGTTTTGCCTAGGGTTTATTGCATGAACAGCTTTGCCAACATAATACTTAGAGGGTATTTGCAGAACAAGTACTACTCCCATAGGAGCAAAACCCTTCTAATGTAGAAGTAGCCAATTATCCATTTTACAGGTTTCCTTTGCCATATATTATGTGTAACATAAAACAGAAAATGAGACTGAAATATAAAATAAGGTGCTAATTTTCTGCAGTTTTCCTAATGAAATGACACTATTCAGTACAGAAACAAACAAGTAATATTTCCATTTCACCTAAACTAGAAACCAGAAGTCTTTTCTAGAAGAGAGGCAAACTATGGTGTTCCCCCTCCCCCCGACTTATTATTTTATCAGCATGTGGCTGGTTATCCATTTCCTGAGGAAAAAACAATAATCAATGCCTACCAGCATATGCTTTTCATTTAATTAGGAACATAGGACTGGAAAGAACCACCTAGGTCACCAAGTCCAGTTTCTAATTAAGCGCTCTTCAAAAATATTGATTAATCAAAGTTGCACAAATATAGTAGGTTTTATAACACTGGACTCCTCTGCAGAGATTGTAAGTGATCTTCTGCTTTAACCTTTGTATAGTGTTTTTTATACCTTTCCAGCACTTTTTTCATATCTGTTGTCTACCTGTTCTGGCAAAGACAAAACACTTAATATAGGACAGAGCTCTGCTGATGCCGACTGGTTGACCTGGGTATAAAGAGACATATTTTACATATTTTTACATATTTTACGTCAATTCATCCTACCTTCTCCCTGCCTTTGCTCTCAGAGAACTCTATTATACTATTTCTTTTCACTTACCACTTGGTTTTGCAGAAAATCTGCAGGGACTTAAGGGACTTTTGAAATCTTGAGTCTCTAATAAGTTCAGTTGACATTAGCCAAGTATTTAAAATCCAATTACTTCACATACAAAAAAAGCCCCACATCAAGTATTAAGGAAAACATTTACATGAAACAATCTATCACACTAGTAGTTTTGAACCAGATATCTAGGCTATACCCGAAAACTAATTCATACATTCGTAAATATTTTTTAACATAAAGAGTGACTAATTTTCAATGCAAAGAGGACATCATACAGACATTTGATTTTCAGTAATTTTATATGACACAAATCTTTACAGTATTTTGAGCTGGAAATGAACAGCACTTGATCTATAATTATTAGTATACCTTTGTGTTTATTTTCGTACTTCATGTGCCTCAGTCAATTGAAGAAACTGGACATATCTAAAAAGATAAATGGATTCAGTGCTAACAAATCCATTAATGTGTTCTCCCTATATTTAACGTATTCTTGACTACAAAGGATGCTGCTGCATTTGGGAATACACATTTTAAACATTAACTGTTAAAAGTAATTTTGACTAACAGATAGTACATATTTTTTTTAAACTGGTAAGTAACTGCAATTGATTTTGTCATATTAGAAGGAATATATTATCAGAAAAAATATATGTAAAATTTTAATTTATAGGGAAGGAAGGGAAAGCAAATTTCTTCAATGTATTGACATTAATTTCTCTCATTTTGCTTAAATGAAGAGCCTGTAATTTAAGTCAGACACACTTCTATGGACTGACCTGCAGAAATAGGAAAACAGAATTTTTGAGATACAACAGCACAGGAGACTGTAGCCTGGAGCCTCTCTCCTATTGTTTCTGCAGCCTGCAGTTCAAGTCCTTAAATGGCATTTTATGCACACAGCTGCCACATCTTATAAGGCTTGGTGTATAGAGCCTAGACAACTGCAAACTGTTTAGTTTTAAATTACCAGAAAGCTCTAGCGGGCATCTGGATGGAGAAAAGCTTGTGATCACTACCTGTCCTACAAGTCCTTTCCTCAGAGGCAGGGAAGTAAGAAAGTGTTCAACATACACTATTTTAAATCCCATTCTTGGGGCCGATTCACTGTAGGGCCTAGCAACCTTAAATACTTCGAATAAAACTCTCATCCCCAGCAACTCTTCCCTTAACAGGCGACACTAAAGCTCACCCGAACGGCGGCGAAGGAACCCACCCCTCCCCAGCACTGCAAACGCCTCAGGAGCGCCGCGCAGCCCCGCCCATTGGGTTTTGGCGCCAAACTTGGCGCCAAACGTGGCGCCGCCGCTCTGCCGCGCATGCGCCCTGGCACGTAACTGCGGCCGGCTGACCGCTCTCCTCAGCCGACCCGCCCGGGACCTCGCGAGACCTGGAGTTCTCGCGGCGCTTCCCGAGCACGCCGCCCGCCCAGCCCCGCCGCCCGCCGGGGCAGGAAGTGGAGCTGGTGCGGCGGGGAGCGGGGCGGCTCGGAGCGCCGTTCCTTCCCTCAGGTGTGCGCGGGAGGCGGCGCGGACTTCTCTTCTCCTGAGAAGGCGGGCGAGAAGCCCTCTTTGCCCTCCTTCCCGCCGGCGGGAGGGAGAGAGCTTCCCCCCCTCGGTGCCAGCACGCCTCCCGGCGCTGCTCGGGCGGTGTGAGGGGAGCGGGGCCTCCGTGGCGCCTGGCAGGTCGTAGCTGTGGAGGTCTGGCCCTGGGAGACCCTAGCGAGCTCCTTCACTGTCCTCTTTCGACTCCCTCAGCCTCGGTGAGAGTTTCACAGGCCGCAGGTAGGGAGCTCGCCTTCGAAGGTCAGCGTAGACGGAGCTGCTTGGGGTCTTCTCTCGTTACTAAAAACCGTCTGAGAAACAACTTTCCTTTAAAAAAGAACCGTTCCTGAAGGAACGCAGGCGTGGTGAAAGCGGGTCATCCTAAACCCGGTTGTGCTGATGTGCTAAAGTCTCTGGAATGAGCTTCATTTGAGGAGCCAGAAAAGGGGAGTCCTCCTCCAGACTGCGTTTCTAAGTCGGTGAGCTGTAAATCAGAGGAATTATCACTCCACCTCCCCGTAGTCTTTGATGATCCAAGACGTGAGTGGCAAACAGCTGGCTTGCTAAGTGCTGTGGTTAGAAATCCATTTCTTTTGTTTTATTCCTGTGACCCGTGCCTGCCACTCCCAGGTAATTTTGATGAGTTGAAACATGACAAGCCCTTATTTTTCTGGGCCTGGTGAGGCTGGATTGTGTCATCCCTCTCTATGGTATCTGTTACTTGTACAAAGCTGTTTTTTCTGCTTGGCAGATCTTTTTCTGGAAAAGCTGTAGACGTGCTGAATATAACTGATGTGTATCTGCTTCTGTGGCAGCCTTTTCTTCTTGCTGCTTCTCTTTAAATGCTTCTCTTATTTCCTGCAGGAAGGAAAAAAAAATCTGATCTGTGGCCATGATAGATCCTTTAGAGAACAACTTGTTTGATCTTCCTGATTATGAGAATACAGAAGATGAAACGTTCCCACCTCTTCCACCTCCTGCCTCTCCAGGAAGAGATGATGTTGAATGGGCTCAAGCTAATGGAGGTGAACATCTGTGACCCCTAAAGATCCCATTTTACAGTATAGACAACGAAATGCTTTGAAATCAGTATTATTGGTGTTGTACTTCACTATCTTGAGTTTAGCATAAAAAATATTATTGTGTAGATAAGAAAGCAATTCATAAATTTAAATTGTTATTGATTCTATGCTTCCGAGCTTGTGGGAAAAGTTTATTTAGATTGCGTGAAAATATGTACACAAATGAATCTATAAAATTCAAGCTCTTCTGACAAAATGTTGGTAAAGATAATTATACAGTGGTGATCTGTAGTTACGCTTTATGACTTGGATTTCAGAAGAGGTAAGAGTGTTGATTGTAGATTTCCAAGGAGATGTTAGAAGATTTTGTAGAGTATATGACCTAGGAAAAATCCAAGACATTTCAGGACAGTAAAACTTAATTAGTCGAAAAGATCTTATTGTGTACTGAACAAGCTAATAGAAAGTATAAAGATTTTATTTTAACTATTATTTACTTCTACTCATTTGCCTGAAGTGCTAAACATATGTTTTAATTGATCCCTGCTCTGTCTGTTCACTAGAAAATAGAATTTGGGGTAGTTTTAATTCCTTGCTGTGTGAAAAGGAGAACTTCTGAATTCCTGGTGTTCACAGTAACAAAAAGTAAACCAAGAAATCAGTATGATAACTAATTGCTAGCTCTGAGATGAGACAGGCAGTGGTGCCTTGTGTGTTGCAGTCAAATAATATATACCGGTCCTAATAAAAAAGTATATGGAATTTGGTTCTTGAAAGACACATTGATTGTGGTCACACATTGCCTCTTTCTCTATTTTTTGAAGGCAGTACTGGTGGTTTAGGTCTGTCTTTCAGATCTATAAGTGGAAATTTGGGGACACACCTATCAAATTATGTTTATTGATAATTTGAGTTTCTTAACTCTTAGAATCATCTATTCTCAATACATTTCTCATCAGAAATACCATATAAAAGTTCTAAAATTAGGAAATTTCCCTTTCAAGGAACCTACTTTGCTAAAAAAGTTGGTTCCTCAGTATATTTTGAAGAGACAGATTTATTTCCAATCTCTCTTGTGGGACAAGCAAGGTAAAATATGCAGACATTTGTTTGGAGTACCATACCTGCAATGGAATACTTATGATGCTGCCTTTTTGATAGGGTAGAAAGTCAAAATTTATATGACTCGATTCTAGTTCATGTCAAGTGCATTACATACTTAGTGTGTTATTTTCATTACTGGAACCAGATGGAAACCAGCAGTCACAAACAAAGGATTCTGCTGTAGCTACACGGAAAGCAGTTAAAAGACCAATGCCTAAACTAGATGCCCAGAGGTAACTTTTTACAGAATGTTTCTTTCTGTGATGATTTTGGTATATGGCTGTGGGAGAATGATTAAGGTTACTGTGATCCTTGCTTGGTCATAGCCAAGTTAAAGATCAAGAGTTTTGGAGCTGAAAGTGCCTCTTTCATGCTGTGTCGCAACCTTTCTATTCCTTGCATTACCTGTATAATGGTATTATCAGTTTAACTTTTTGAAGTCTCCTTGGGACTTAGTACAACACGTTTTGTTAAGAGATATTTATTATTTATACACAGGACTCTTCCAGCTAGATCTTCTTTATTTTGCTTCAGACATAGTACTGTACATTTCTTTATTTTGAAGCAGACTTTAATTAAATAAAACCTCAATATAATGGTGACTGTGAGGCACTACCTAAAGTACACTTACACCTGACTTTTGTACAAACTGGATAAACTTTATATAGAGGATTTTAATATTTTCTTTGCTGTTATCACTAAAGCTGGTTTAAGTTATTTATAAGCAGTGGAAAGAATCTCAGTTTTCAGTTTCTTCCATTTTAAATATGCTGATGAAGTTAGTTGTTGATGCCACAGGTGGATGCTCTGGTCACACATCTAACTAGTTTTACTTGGCCAATATAGATACTAGAACTGACCATGCAATTTTCTTTCCGTGTGATCAAAAGCAAAAAGCTGCTTGGACTAGGAATACATGTATGGTGAATTAAAAAAAAAAAAAGTCTTGGGTCATGCAGCCATCTTTATCCTATTCTGTGCATTTTCTTAATGACTTTTAAGTCTGTACATCTTTCACATAGAACTCTGTAGCTTTAGGCTATTTAAAGGAATGTGAGGGGGTTTTGTTTGTGTGCTGGTGTTTCTTTTTTGGGGGGTGGGATTTGGGGGGTAGTTGGTTTTATTAATTAGAAGAAGAAAGTATGGGTTTCAAATAACTTCACCCGTTTCCTATTACCAGGTTAGTTTCAGAAAGAGGAATTCCGGCGCTAAGACACATGTTTGATAACATAAAGTTCAAGGGTAAAGGGCACGAGGTAAGACATAGTGAGCTTTTGTTTTGTTTCCTGGGAGGTTAATCTAGATTTGATAGGTTGCTGCCCATCTAATATGGGGAGAATTGATACTGCACTCTGATTAGCTAGCTTTCTAGCAATATTTGAACATACCCTGAGGGGGTTTGTAGCCACAAATTTAGAAAAACTACTCCAAAACTAGAATATCACATCTGTGACTCTTTTTGTATTGTCCATAGAAAGAGGTTTTTGAAATTGGAGCTACTAAGGCAGGCTACTAAGACTGCCTACTACATCTGGAATACCTTCACCATCTCATTTCATGATCAATTTCCTCTGTTAGTGAAAATATTCTGGCTCTTGTGACACCTTTTCCCCAAACTGTCTCATTGTTTTGGATGTACTTAAATATACAAAGCTTATTTTTCGTTAAATATTATTAGAATATTGGCACATTTGCAAAGACACCTGTGTGTCTCTGCTTTACAGGGAACATTCATGGTATAAATTTTCTATTTACAATTGGGGGCACAAAGAAACTAGGCAGTACTACTGGTCTGTGAAAAAATCTTCACTAGGTAAGGTTCTTTAGATGTAAGTTTTTCTGTGTGTTCTAAACATAAAAATAAAAGCCAGCTGTGCCCCTGTGGATTTTTTTTTTTTTGAGTCTGCGTTCAGATCTAGTTGGCTTCAGGGCAACTTCCCTGAAGCCTGTTGGATGTTTTACAGTATATGCAAATGCTCTTCCTGAACTCAGATGGCTATTCTCCTAGCTTGAAATTGCACTTACAGACTTGATTGTGGGAGGAAAGGTTACCCACACATTCATATTACTTAAATTATCAAGAGACTTTCAAGCTGCAGATGCTTAATGTTTTCAGAAATGTTACTGTCCTGTTCCCTTCTGCAGTCTACTCAGTCAACTTTTACTAGCTGGATGTCTTGGTTTGTGCCCTAGGCAGAGGACCTGAAGACACTCATACAACATATGGAACACTGGGCTCATAGACTATTTCCAAAATTGCAGTTTGAGGATTTTATTGACAGGGTAGAGTCTTTGGGAAACAAAAAGGAAGTCCAGGTATGTGTTGCTCCTGTCAGTTTCTCTTTATGCAGTACTGAGTAGTCCAAGAGGTAAGTTTAGGAGAGCAATTATGCAACAAAATAAGACTTAATTTGTGGATACTGCTAAGGAGTATAATGTTATTTAAATTAATTTATCTCTTTTTAAAAATAGCTCTTTCCAGTATTTAAGTTTAAATTTAGATATAACCTTTCTTTATTTGAATTAGTACTTCAGAGAATTGGCTTTGACTTTTTCAGCACATCCTTAACCAATGTAATTTGCTTAAGAGTGCTGGCACTGGTTGGTTTTGGGGGTTTTGTTTGTTTTTTAAGGTTTGAACCTGCAAAGAAAACTTACGAAGAATGCTGCTTCATCTGGCTAGGTGATAGATGAAGGACTAGGAAATTGATGCACAGCATTACAAGTTTTTGGTCAAATAGACATGTAGTGAAAGGAGTATTTTTTTTCAGAGTAATAAAGTGTAAAGAGAAATTGAGAGTAGTATTAAAAACATAGCAATGTTGCTCAAAAGATTTTGTTACAGATGAAATATCAGTATTTCAATCTCTCATTTGCAGACCTGCCTAAAGCGGATTAGACTTGATCTTCCTATTTTACATGAAGACTTCACAAGTAATGAAGGTATGCTTATTATGCTGTTTGTTCAGTAGTTCAATGCTTAAAATTATTTTACTTCCCCTCCTACTGACCAGAAATTAGTGATCATGGTATGTTTTTCAAATGTAGAAGAAATTGTTGAGTGGCCCTCTATTTTAAAACCAAGCTTCTGTGAGACTTACAATTACAAAAGTGAACTGTGACTGGGACAAAAATGCTACATATATATATAAAATAAATGTGTGTGGTATTATTACAAGCATTGTTAGAAATATTTTTCATAAACCCCCCAAAACTGCAATTACTAAGTGAACATACTGGTTTGTTTTGTACTCTTATGAGGTGCAGCCTGAAGAGCTCTTGGATCTTAATGTAGAAATCAAGGACTCATTATAGTGTTTATACTACAAGCTGTTACACCGCAGTCAGGGTGTGGTGTCCTTTATAGGGCAAGTATTTATTAATGGTTGTGGGCACTATTATGTATCAGTCTTGGCATATAGCTACTATTGAGTATTTCTTCTTTCAATATCAAAATTCAGTCACTTAACAAGTAGATAATTCAAGAGTCTCTTCCAATCAGATGATGTTTTTAGATAGACTAGAAATAAACTTTTTTTTTTAATAAAAAGATGGAGTAGAATTCAACTTGTAGTTTGAAGGAAACTTTATTAGCAGAAATGAGAGGATTTCATAGTTGTTCCTAAGGTCCTTTGCAGGTGTTCATGCTTTCACTATGGGTCTCTTCGAACAATTACCCATTGTCTGGTGTGTCTTCACGGGAACCTCAGCCTCCCCCCAAGCCAGTGCTTGGGAAGGGTGTTCTGGTGGATGCGTTAACCAGTGGTAAAACCTTGCCTCGCCTGTGGGGATGACCTTTAGGCAGTTAGTGACGTGTGGCTGTCTTCACTGTTGGCTGCATTTGCTAGAAATGGAATGCAACCATAAGCAGCCACAAACAGTAAAGCAAATGGTTCCTGCCGACAGTGTCTGTAGAGTTATCAGATTTTTCTGTGCGATGGTTCCATACATTTGTATTTAAAGGTGGTGCTGATCTGTTCTTGAACCGTGTTGGCAAGTATACTGTTACAACTGGTCAGTCTTCATTTGAAAAACTTGAGTAGGTATCTTACCGTTTTGAAATAAAAACTCAAGCTAGAGTATTGCATTAAAAAAACAAAACCTTGTTGTGAGCTAACTTCACTATTTACAGGCTTGAAGTGGTGCAGAGGCAAACATACTTGGCCTTAGGCGCTCTTGAAAGAGTGCTTTGCTTCTCTGTTGGTGGGTGAAGTTTGTCTAATGGAGTTAGACTACCTCCATTTGGCGTGTTTTAATGTTGCCAAATGAGTAAATATTCCATAACAGTAGCACACTGAATTCAAAACTGATTATTCAATCTCTACATTTGAACCTCTGATTCCCGTAAACAGTCCTGCCACTTCCCAAAGGATGGCGTCATATTGGTAGGGGTGGGAAGAAAATGATCTGGCTGTTCAGTAAGGATTGCCTGAATTTACTGTCTGTTTTTAACCTTCAAGCACAGCTCATGATTGCTAACATAGTATACAGATATATGCCTCTCTAAATTCAGGCATTTATTGTTGTGTGTTTGGGATCTCTGATAAGCATTTGTTGTATACTTTGAATATCAGCTATGTGGACCTAGGCAGAAAATTGCCTGTTAAAACTGAATTACGGAATGATCTTCAGCTGTCACAGAAATGCTTTTAAAATGACAGATACTTAGCAGTAGATCCCTCTGGGTTGAAAGTGTCAATTTCTGCCCCTCTTCCCCCTCCCACCCCTCTCATCTTTAACCAGATGGTGGAAGGGAAAGCAATGGACTGGATACAGCCACTGAAGATGTACATTCTGGCTCTGGAAATGCAGAACAACTCAATTCTCTGTCTGGTACAACTCTCACGGAAGAGCAACAGCAGCGAATCAGGAAGAACAGGCAGCTGGCCTTGGAACGTAGGCAAGCAAAGATGCAGTGTAACAGCCAGTCACAACGCAATGGTAATTAACTTAAATGTTAAATGTTAAGGTCAGTAGTCTGAGAAGCTTATAAAACTGAGCTGCTGAGTCAGTTTAAAGAAAATGATAATGATTGCTTTTCTAGTAAGTAGCAAAATGTGTAACTCAAATTTAAACTGTGTTCCTTTAGTTAGACTCCTCCAAAGCTAAGTCAGAACCACTCTCCCTAGTTGTCATAAGTTGTGATAGCTTTGGCTTGGATGAAATGAAACTCGACTTGCTGCTCATCTCTGGAGTTGGCTTTCCTGCAGCCTGTGATTCTGGTGATATAAACCACAGTTAAACACACTGACAATATTTTCTCACAGTAGGAAATTGTGGGTTGGTTTGTTTTTTTTCAACAGAGCTCTCCACTAGTTACTCAGAAGAGGAGTTTAATACCCCAGTTGCTCAGGATCCCACTGAACTTATTGAAGACACTCAAATTACCGCAACCGAGGTTGCTGTTACAGAAGTTGAAGATATAGATACAGAATTGGAATGTGCCAGTGAGGAGCAGTAACCCTTCCCTATACTTTCAACGACTTCCTTGACCGAGAGACCCCAAGGTTTTCAGTACTATCATTCCATTGAAATGTTGCTGGCTCTTTGCACTCTGACTCCAGAAGCTTCATGGAAGTCTTCCCCACGATGTGGGTATAGTGGAACAGAACTCTTCTCTTGAAACTGCAGATGTGCAACTCCATACACCGGAAACTGAACAAAGTTCTTCATCTATTTGAGACATCCTTTCTACCTCCCCTAACATTCTTTAGGAAATGTTAATGATTTTTTTTTACCTACTTTGAATTGTGTTTATAACTGATGTCAATCTGAATTACCTGGGATGTTGACAGGTGAAGTTTCTATTAAAGTTGTGTTGGGATTTTTTATTAGAAGATACATACAATAGCAGGTGGTGCTATGTCTGAACAGGCGTCCTGGATTTTTTTTTTAAACTTGCTTATAAGGTTCTTATAAGAAAAAGCTTATAAAACAGAAGCTATTAAATTTCAGAAGTCAAACCTGAAATGCTTGTATGAGGCTGTCACAGCTATAGGCCCTCTAATCTTCCCCATCCCTTGTGCTAGTTGGACTTCTCTTCACAGACAAGCACATCCCCTTAGGGGGGACAGTGCTTTGGCTCTGTCCAAATCAGTTACCTTCCTTGGGTTGAGTCTGTTCTCTGTCTCAAGGCTCTGTTTCATCCTCTTCTTACAGTCTTCTTTCTCCTTCTTCCACAACAGCTTTTCCCTTTTGCGGCATGATCAAGAATCACCATAATGGTAAAGCCCTGAGCCTACCCTTTCCCATGGCATAGGGGAGATTTCTGTTATGAACAACAACTGCATTTCTAGAAACTGAATTAAGACAAGAGCAGGACTTAGAGCAGATGAAATAAGTTCATGTCAACAGGTGTTATCTTATGCCAGCTGTGCAGCTGGGGGATTTCAAGATACAAAATTCTGTATTCTAGATTAGTGTGAAGGAGTTTGCTTTTTATATCCTTGCAGCTATAAGCTAAACTCACTAAACTTTAGTGGAAGATAGCCAGCAGCTGTAGGAAATACTTGGGTTTTAAAAACTTAATTTATGGACAAGATGGAAAAGTTACTTTTTGAATGACAGTTAAAAGAATTCACCGCACTGTCTTTAGTCTGAAAGATTATATTTATCATGTACAAAATCTTTTAAAATTCATATATGTTCATAATCAGATAAAATTTTTTATTTAAAATAGACAATTAGTTTCTTATTAAAAGGACTCTTGAATATTTAAATAGACTGCTTTTTAAAAAAAGTAAAATCATACAAAGTGAACAGGAGCAGAATATCAAGAAGCAGATACTGCTAGGTTATAGTTCAAGTTCTAATGTCAGCTGAAACATCTAATAGTGCCAAATCCTTAATCTCCTCCAGGAGCTGGTATAAGCTTGCTCCCTTGGTCTGGCAGTACTCCCGATAGTCTTCATCAGTTACTTCAACTTCTGCGTTTTCTTGGGCATGCTGGGCTTCTTCTGCAGACTGACTGTCTTCTACTAAGTCAGATTTCACCACATGAAAATTCTGGGAAACCTCTGTGTCTGAAGTCTCGTATGGTGCGTTCCTGATGATTTCAAGCTTGATCGTGTCAGCATGGCAGCGGGAAGTCTGCACAACTATTTTCACCTTAAAAGCAATATAAAGAGTATTATTTCTGATGGTGCTATTTCCTTTTACTTCCTTCAGATTAAATACTTACTGTAATATGATCGAAAAGGCTTAATGTAACTGATTCTCCAGTAGTTGTAGTAGAAGTAATTTTGCTTTGAAAGCGATGAAGTGATCCAGGTTTCCACTCACAGCTCCTATCACCTTGACAAGAGATAACTAAGCCTTCTTTGTTTTTCATGTATGCAGCACCTTTGATTCCATATCTACAAAAAAGCAGAAAGAAGCTGTTGTAACAATTTTCCCCTTCAGTTCTTTTAATTTTGAAACCAACAGAAGGCTAGCTAGGATTACAGAAAAGTAAAGTGACAAACGCTGTAGTCTAATAATCCTGCTTCAGGGATGCTGATGGGCACTGTTGAAGAAACCCCTAGAGTACCTAAAACCAGCATGAAGGCAGTAACTGAAGTATTTTGAAAGCAGCAAAGCAAAAGTAAATTACAGTCAGTCATCCATTGTCTTAGGTGTTGGGTGGAGCCTGGAATGGCTGGATGATGGAAGGAGAGCAGCATTACAGGTTATTCCAGACAGCACAGTGTGGAAACAGTTCTCCATTAAAGAAAAAGTTACTTAAAGACCAGCAGTGTACTTCACTGCATTCTCTGAAGGAAGCCTTTCTTGCTTGGGTAGGTTCTGGCTCTTCAGCCTCCAAGCCATGCTGTCTGGAATGCTGGAGACAACAGGTGTCTATCAAGCTGGTTTATATCCAAGCTCAGTCTGTGGCCAGGCTCAAGCAAGCCCAGGCTGTATCATGATATCCAGGGTATTCATGTAATGGTTTGCTTTACCTAACATCCCTGTAGCATGTTTTTTGGGGGTTGTTTTTTTTTTTTTTTTAAAAAGAGTTCTTATGCCTACATTTCTCTTACCCGTTAGCTAGCCAGGTAGACAGTGTTGCTGCCAACAATGCACAAACATGTAGATCACTAACTAATCCAAAATGTCCAGGGAGAGGAAAGTTAGTTCTCTCCCTTACAGCTTGAAGAACTGGCCAAGTCTTATGAAAGGCAGTGCTCTCCAGTTCTATGGGGACTTATGCCTTCTTACATCATTTGCTAGTCTATTTATAACAGTAGCAGAACACATCTAATATACCTTAAAATACAGATTTAAAAGCTCATAAATTAAAATGTAGTGTTAGCGTCATAAAAACAGTTGCTTTCTACTAGCATTAATCAGAGGCTGAGCTGAGATACAGGCACTCAGAAGAGCCTAACTGCCACAAATAGCACCATATAAACACTTCTGTGTTTTCCCTGCTGCCTGCCAGGAGTAGCTGCTCAAAAGGTACGCGTAGCCTGCATAAACTACAGTCAGTAGTGAAGGACAAGAGTGCTGAGGCTTTGTGATTCGGAAAATCACTTTGTTATTTAAAAAGAAAAGGGGTGGTGGTGCAGAATATTACAGTCGTTCTCCCCTAGCAGCTGCTTGGGCAAAAAATGTCCTTTTCATGTTTTGAAATACAGACATACTGCACAGCAGAGCCTTACCATTTTCTCACAGGAACTCCTTTGCAGACTGAATGCATAGAAAAGCTCTGCTATGATTTACAACAAAAATCTACAATGTACTCACCGGTCAGCACCAGGCCATGCTATACTACTTCCTTTCTCAAGGACCAGAGATGTCCTCACAGCATTCTAGTAATGCTTAGGTCTTATTTTTAAGCTCAGTCCAAGCTCTCATCAACTCACCTTGGTACAAAAACAAGCACACCATTTGTTCGAATTGAGTAAATAACACCATCTGCTATGCAGCGCTCCTCCATTTCTGGGGTTGTGTCTTTGAAGTACATGCACCGGAAGAGTTTAGTAGACTGTTTCTGAGCACGCTGTGCTGCCTGCAAGCACGCCCCACAAAAAGAGAAGACAAACCCACCTAAATAAATATTTCAACATGCTTGTTTGGCTTTGATTTCCATAGTTTCTTTTTCACATTATGAACTCCCTTACCCATCCCCTAGAAAAATTACACCTAAAAGGAAATCCTACATGTTGTACAGATGAAGTATGAAGTCAATTTTACTACCACTCTCAGAAGAAAACTGGTATTTAAGTAAAAAAAACCCAAAGCATTATAAATAAAAACAAGTGATACTATGTCATCATAGTACCCAAAAGCCACAGTCAGGACTGGTATCCTATTCCACAGGGCAGCATACAAACACAAGGAGACGCACACAGTCACTGTCTTACCTGTTTTCTGTTATTAATATGTCTGCACAATTCCTGAAGATCCTTATTGCTGAATACATAATCCTTAACATCTCCTTTAGTTTCACTCAGTGTTGCTGCCATCAAGAGTCTGTGGACGACAATATCAGCATATCTTCTAATTGGAGAAGTGAAATGAGTGTACTTCTCTAAGGCAAGTCCTACAAATAAAAAAGGAAGTGGTGGTAAGCAATCAAAGCAATCTGCCTCCCACCCAACAGTTCAGAAATAGTAACAAGAACAGCATAAAAAATAAAGTGACAAGATACCATAATGATGAAACTGCTCCTCAGGACAAGAGCCAGTTGAGAAGTACAATGCATTAGACATTGCTTGAGTAGCCATAGATCGCAGCAGTTTATTTACAATTGGATCCAACGGGTCATTTGCTTTATCCAGAGACTCTGCCAATGTTTTGTTAGACCTGTCAAAAAAGTGTTAATTCTGAAGAAAATTATGCTATCCCTGATCATAATAGCTTATAGTTAAAAAGAGCATACAAAAGCACATAAAAATTGATTAATAGTTATTAATATAAAAATGTGAATGACAAGCAGAACAATCTTAAAACTTCCAACACAGTTTACTAACAGCTCTGCTCTAGAAAAATGTTTAGAAAAAACCCAGTTTTCACTAACAGGCCTGTCTTCTGCAACCTGGAGAATCAAGAAGGACTGGAGCAAAACAACAGTCTATGATGTGCAAAACAGATGGCAAGCTGGTCCAAAGCTTGTTCTGTACAGGAGAGCACAAATGGGACAAGGTGACATCCATGTAAAAGGAGGGACTACTGATGCCTGTCACACACTAGTGATGTCCAGAAATGATGCCTCCCAATATGATGAAGCTCACAGCCTTCTTGACAAAGAACAGTATCTTGACAAAGTAATTTGGAATTATTTTGAGTCATTTTAAATTACTATATTGCACAGAATTAGATTTAAACAAGTACTCTCTCAGACAACTATTACAGGAAATCTGGTGCCAACGAGGCTATTGCAGAGCTCAACTACTACACATTGACTGAATAAATTGGTTTTGGGTATGTCTAAAATTATTCAGATACTGCCACTTTCAGTACAGCCGGCAGAATGCAGGCAGCCTCTCTTGTTTAGAACATTACCTCCCGCTTGCAGAAAGGTTATGGTAAATTTTTTTTAAGAACTGCTATGCAGTGTCTGTTAACAACGATACTGAGAACTGTAATGCTTTGTGACAATAATGTAGCCAAATAGTTAATTGCTTAACTTTAATTAAAGCCCTTAAGATAAGTAATAGAAGATACCGTGTGTCTATTGAGAACCCTTTGGCACTGGCACATTCTCGAAGTCTAGTAAAAAATTCCTGTCGTGGTGGAGGGTGTTGACGCAACAAAGCTTGATGAGGAAAATTTTCAAAAATCTTCTTTGCCACCCAGTGGTTGGCAAGAATCATACATTCTGCTACAGTGTCATGTACCTCCAGTGGCTGCTTGGGGATGAGACCATGGATTTTATGTTTATCATCCAGCTGCACTTGGATTTCTACCCCTTCTAGTTCCAGAGCACCACAGCTGTCCCGCTTAGCTCTAACGTGTCGTGCTATATTGGTGAGTTTTGTTATTGCCCAAACCAGTTCAGCCAACTTCTTCTGTCTAGTTATTTCATCCAAGTTTTTCAGTTCCAGGATATCAGCAACAACACTCATGTCTTCATCTAATAATCCTTGCGCTGCTTCATAAGATAGCTTGTATGCAGATCGAATGATAGTTTTGTTGTAGCAGACTCTCAGCATTTCATATGATTCTTTTTCTAGTTCCCACAGGACACTTACAGCATACCTTAAAGGTAAGATCACAATTCTATAAATAGTTCTGGTTGACTTAAACTGTCATTTCAAGCACATCCAACTGTTACAAATTTAGAAGTTTAATTGGTTTTTTTTACAGGAAACATTTTTTTTTTTCACAAAACAAACCAGTGCTCAGCAGTGCCACTAATTGATGCACTTGCCTTTCTGTCTTGTGTATCACAGCTTAATAAAGAGGACCAACTATGTCAGCAGTATTTTCAATCCACCTGTTGAAGCAGAGTACCCCTTACAAGGGGACATCTACTTTAAAGCACAGCTACACTGCAACAGTTATTTTTATTAACTTTCATTCTGTTAGTCAGATGCATGCACAATGAACGTATCTGCACACTGCATACCCTCATGCTAGCAAGCCAACTAACGCTGTAAATTGTAATAAAATGTTTGACAAAAAGGACAATAGTAAAAGACGTGACCATTCACATGGGTGCATGCACTCCAGACTGAAACCCATGTGAAAAAACAAGAACAAAGATGCCTTCACCTTTAAGTTGCTGTTTAAATATGAAGCAAGTTGCTAAGGGTATGGGCAAACATTATTGGAGGACAAGATGGTCATTGCTCAATACCGTATTTCAGCTTTTGTGACTCCCTACTACTTCGCTTACAATTCAAAGAGCAAGTGCATAAGCAGTTACTATGGAATAGGTAACGTAACATTTTTGACCAACCCACAAAGTGTTAACAATCTGTAAAAAAATAGTAATTTTGTTATTTTTTTCCCCAGCCAAATCAGTTTATTATATGGTGACCTGACTGCTAAGGCCAGCCTAAAAGCAGTACTGGGAATCTGACTGGGGCAGAGTTGGGGAAAAATCGCCCTCACTCTCCCTTTCTTAGCAGCAGTACTGAGATGCCCTATAAAACTGATCATGGAATTACAGAGTTGGACATTTAACACTTAGTGAAAAAAAAGTCTACATGAAAAATCATTCATGGTGCTCTCTGGAAACCTCAACAGGGCTAATACAGGTAGGAAGCCTTGCTTTTGCATTAGAAATATTCTGTGAGTCGTCAGTTTCATCCAAGAAAAGATTCAAGAACAATGAAAGATTAAGTATTACAAGACCTCTTCTAATCGGGTAATGTGCCAACGACTAATGATTTCAGGAATGCATTTTTCTTGTTTAAAGAAAAAGGCCAACCTCAGTCTTCTCAGTGGTTTCATGTTATGGTTTGAATCTTGCATGGATTACATGTATGTTCAGCTAGATTGTCCTGCTCAAACAAAATGCTTCAGTGCCCATATATGTTTTGGCATGGTAAAAGTATTACAAAGCATTCACCCTACCTATGGTAGAACTGAAAGGTATTTATTAATATACACTGTTCTTTCAGTTGAGGATTTAGTAACAATGCAAAACTGGTAGCTATAATTAAATTACTTGTAAAAATCTCTTTCTTCAGAAAAATTATAGAACCTTACCTATCGACTCCACTAAGAAGAGAGCATATGTCAGCACTCAAGACAGAGGGCAGCATGTCATAACGACGATCCGCTAAATAGTAAGTTGTTGCCCTGAGGAATAAAATACATTTACTATTCTCACGAAGACTCATTGGTGTGTCTCTCCCAAGCAGTTTGTTTTGCTGAAGCTATGCTTATACCACAAGACACACAGCATGATTTTAAAAGGTTATTCTTACAGAACACACAGGTGCAATACCAACGTCAAATTATTTAAATAACTATTTGTATAGTACAAGCCTAATTTTGCCTCCCTCCATGTCTTCAACTGCCAGTAAGGCCAGAACTAGGGCTGTACAATATCTGCTCAACTAAGAAGAGGTCATTTAATGGCTATACCAAACATCTCTGCTGGCTATACGGTTTACATTTCTTTGCAGCTACAAAGAATACATTTCCTGAAGTGATTCAGCAGTTTAAGTTCAAAACAGTGGCAATAATACAAAGAAAATAATGGAGTATTTGGCATATTAAAACACAAAATGGACTATTAAAACATAAGCCTGCCAAATACCTCTGGAATTAAATTCATGTAAGACTTAATTCCATTTTGTGGCTGTTCTGTGTGAAGATCCATGTCCCTTGGAATGCAAAAAAGTGGTTTGTAAGTACTTCAAATCACAAATGTTAAAGCAGACTATAAAGCAAACAGTAGTGATTAGGGAAAGATAAACTTAAATCGTAAATTTGGGGAAAAGAGCAATTTCATAGTAACAAGGTGAAGCAGTAGGTCAGAAAGCAGTTTTCTCCCCAGCAGGCCTATTTAAACCAAATAAAAGCAGAATAACATTAGTTATATATTAGTTTTAATAAGCTTTTCCCATGACACAAAAGAAGAAAGAATGTTTCCTTCCTTCCAGTGCTTCTCAGTGTTTCCTTAGGGTAGCATCACAAACTCCTAAGCTCAAAGATTTTCTAATTTTTAGAAAATAATTTACCTTGCTCTGGCCTCAACATCAGTGTAAGAATTTACTGCCACAAAATGGGTTACATCTGCAATGTGGACACCTAACTCTAGATTCCCATTAGGCAGAGTTCTAACTGAGAGCGCATCATCCACATCCTCGCAGCCTTGCGGATCAATGCTGAATATCAGGTGTGTGTCTCTCAAGTCAAGACGGTATTTTTCCTCCTCTGGATTCACTTTCCAAGGATTCTTTGAAGAACTCAGAGGCACTTCACTCATCTGTACAAAAACGTTATTGATGAACATACATTTATATCTTTTGTACAAAAAGAAGCCAACAATGAGATTTAATTAACTTTTCCCTTCCTACACCATTAATTGTTTTGTGTACTTTTTCATCCTAGACAAATTCTTCTTTCCTTGCATCTTCCAGTCAGTCTATTACATTTAACTTATAGGAGTTATGAAACAGAATTGAAAAGAGTGCTATGCATTACTAATAACAACTGATACTATTATGGTGATACTGCAGTTCTGGCAAACATAACCACTGCATATTGGTTTTTTACATTGCTTTTCTTTCAATTAATTGTATGTATAATCAAAATAGTTATCTATGAGAGCTGGTTCCTCTCCTGGCTGAAGACAAAAGGATTTAAGACAATAACTTCAGTAGGACCAGGCCTTTAGGATCAGTACCATAAACACATACTAAAGACAGTAATATCTTAAAGATCCATCTCAAATTAGAATTAAGAGCTTGTCATCATCTCCTCACAGCAAACAGATTATCTTAAAATCACTCTTGACTTGAAAATTCATAGTATCTGTAGAAATACTGATCCAAAAATTATTCCAGAAAAATAATCTATTAATAGTTTTCAACTTTCAAAAACCTACTGGCAACTGAGACATTCAGCTGTAAAAGAGTCCCCCTCTTTTAGAAACAAGACCCTGGAAATCAACAGAAAAGAATGCACCTAATCACAAAGACTAACCTGGATCTCTGAGAAAGGGGCAACACAAATGCTGTTCTCCACCAGAATAGCTGCAATTTCCCCCTCAAGATCTCCAATTCTTCCTAGAACTCTGACAAAGTGTCCATTTGGATACACAGAAGTTGACTCCCAAGAATCAATACGCACGACAACTCTATAATCCTGCAGCAAGACAATTCTGTTAGAACAGCAATCTGCTCCTGACAAGCAATCAATATAAATACTCCTTTGGGTGCAAACAATGCTATCCAAAGGGACTGGCAACTCTGAAAACCTTATAGAAAGGAAAAAGAAACCCACAATGAAAAGCACACAAACGAATACTGAGAATTTATTTCCTGATCAAAGACCCAGTTGGGGTCATTAATATGGAGAATCCCTACCTTAAAGTATAAAAAATGAAAGTAAAACCAAGATGTACATAAATATTTTTATACCAGAGAAGACACAACTGGAATTTACTTCTTGTCTGTGAAGAAGTGCTTAATGTTACAAGGTAAAACCAGCTAGGAACAAACAAAACCATTCTTTCTACAGCAATGGCAGGCTAATCATCACGATTCATTATTTGTTGAAAGGCTCTACTTACTACTTTAATCAAAGTTATATACAGTCATAGATCCAACAAAGCTGCAAGGGCTATTACAATTTATGCCCCTAATATGACCTTTAATTTATCGAAAAAAACAAAGCAACTAGTATATAAATGTTCAGGGTACCCGGACTGTGGCCCAAACTCAAATAAGCTTTATTACCTGAAGCTGATACAGTTTTCACAGGAACTGAATACATTCCTTCAAGGCAAAAATTGAACTACTCTCACAGACTTAACTATTTATTAATAGTTTTGGCCATGTTTTTGCCAAGGAAAACATCATTAGAGCATATAACACCTGCATGATTTTGCAGGAACACAGAACAGAGAAACACTTTTGTCAAATTACCTGTAATGCTTCAGCTTGCTGGGTACTGATCCGGATCTTGGGAATTCGGTAGTCCAAAGGTATAACAAGGATTTTCTGAGCATTTCTGCCCTGGGACTGGCTCTCTTCTTTAGAGGGGAAAGTGACCACATAATCCCTCCAGTTCTTTTGAATGATTCCAACAACTTTACCTTTTAATAAGGAACATTGTTGGCTGTACATTAAAGAGTTAAACAGGAACGTGAAAGCAAATATGTGGGAGGTGTAGAAGATTAATTGCTTTGTAACATGAACTATTGTGTCCACAAATCTGTATTACAATTGCTAACAACATATGGTATGCAGACAACAATACAAGTTTGTTGTAAGTTATTGTTGGCACAGCCAGATTTTAATGAGCTTTTAGTTATGTGGAGACTAATTCATTGTATAGATTTCAATTGATACAGTACATAAATTATTCAGAGAGATTCCCACTACTACTGAAACATGGCCAATTCTGGTAAAAAATACAGAAAATTTTTAATCGCAAAGATCAAAATCAAACAGCATTTTCTTGCAGGAAGAGAATTAACCTCCTAAAACTTTTAACTCTGACCTCAGCAAACTTTTAAGATGTAGCTATACCTGCAGAGTAATATTTTCAAATAAGAGTCTAAGTTCCCATGGTACCCAGGCATATCACATTATAATGGGAGCTAAATACTTCTTCACCTAACAAAAATTTTCATCTTGAACATTATTTGTCATCAAGGAATTAAAAGGATGCTGCTATCTTTCTGTATAATCAACAGTGACAGTGGAGGACTAGAGTGCACACTCTGGTAAACTGGTCTGTATTAGAATGGCAGTTCATCTCTTGTAAAGCTGTGAAGAGTGACAGCATGTGTTTGGGTAGCAAAGTATTCCAAACTCAGTATTTCAGGAAGATAACTACAACAATTCAGCTATTTCTGAGAATGGAATTAAAGAAAAAAAACCTAAAGGATTTCACATATAGAAAGAATCTAGTGGCCTTCTTGTTGGGATATGTTAGAACGCTTCAATTTGGGATAATCACTTCAAATTTACTATGGTGCAAAAAATGTGACAATACAGTTATCGAGGGAAGGGACTATATAATGAAGAGTACAACACAGCTTGGACCAAGGAAGTGAGGTAATCTTGACAAAACATTGTATGACACTATCTACTTTACCTGTGGGCATAGGGTCACCAGTGGTGTCTGCAGGTGCTTTATCCTCAGTCTCATTTTCACAAAGGGCAACAGTCCTTCCTTTCCATTCCTGCAAAGGTAGTAACTCAACAGCTACGACATCACCATGGATTGCACGATTTCGAGCTCTGGCCCCGTAAATAAGGATGTCACTTTGAAGTTCTAAATTTAAAATAAAAAGAAATAGAACTATAAACTGGTAAAAATTTCAAATCCCTCTAGGCAGCATTCTTCTGAAATAACAGAAAATGATATTTGCAATATGATCTCTTCCAAAAAGGACTACTGGCAAGTAATTAATATTGCAAGAAAATGAAAACCTTTTTCTCTTTTTTTTTTAAAGAGATATGAAGCTATTCTGTAAATGAACTCTTGGATAAAAAGCAGCATAAGCTACGATGAGTTCATAGTTTTTAGGCAGCAACTTTTAAAAACACACAACACAGTTAAACTGTGTTAAACCACTGCTACCAGATTCTGGGCAGGGTCCAGAATAAAACAAGTTTTTAAAAGATGATTAGTATATCGAACACTGGTTTGACTGAAGAGTCTGTCACAGGAACATTTGGAAGTTCTTATTAGTGAAAGCTGGGACAATATATCTGTGCAAGGATAACGGGCTGTTCCTTCAAAGTTAGTTATTATTAAGTCATACCAGAAAGATAATACTGGTGTTCCAATCTGATCCAAAAAGCATTTCTCCTATTATGTTCACAATGACCAGCTTCCTAATCCTGCCAACATCTATGCAAACACTTATTTTAGTCAAATGAACAGTCATTTGAAGTTAGAGCAAAGCACAGAGATAACAATTTGCATCAGCATTCAACTTCAGAAAAGGCCTAGGGAAACTTGTTAGTAGGGTGCAAGTCCAAAACATGGCCAAAGTTACTAAGAATAGGAAGGAGGACATAAAGGGTATTGCTTTCTCATGAGGCCCACCCTCTGGGTTAATCTCCAGCCTCCTTTCTGGCCCATGAAATAACCCAAGCATTGCAGTATCTTAGCTTTCATCTTGTTTAGCAACTGAACAGCTATGTACATATGGCTACATGACTTCATGTAAAACATGCAGACAGTGTCACAAAGGCATTGAGTAAATCCTCTCATTGTCTTTTCACCTGTTTCTTTGCTGCCAAATCCCTGAAGTCGAACAAGAGCTTCCAGTTGTGCTCTATGCTTATTGACATGCAGTATACCCTAAAAGAAAATAACAAACCGATAAACAGAATTAAACTCACACCTCTAAATAGCCAACTTTAAAGTATAAAATCTTGGGGTTTGCAATCATTTTTACGTAAATTAGTAGTTTTTATTGATATGTAGGTTATTTTGAACACAACTGTTCTCTCTGTAGAAGAAGAATGTACAATGAAGAACTTTAAGTACTCACTTCTGGAAAAGAAATGTAAGTTTTTTTAAATGCTCAATTTAATTGCAAGATGATAGAGGTCCTTTTATTCAAAGCACAGGCAGTGTAAGATTACTTTTGCTGCTTGCCTTAATATAGAATCTGGAGTTATTCCTACAAGAAAGAAAACCCTCAGTCTTTCTGTTCATATTCTGTTCTCACCTCACTGCTGAAATTGTCAAGAAAGGAACAAATTACTACCTCTAATTCTTTAAATTATTTTTAAGAGGACACTTGTCCACCAACAATCCATATTAAGGCCCTGAACAGCCATAAAATTGTAAATTAATTTCACTAACTGACAGATCTCTGTGCAAATGAAGTAAGAAATGCTGCCCTTGTGCAGCATTACTTGTATTTAAGAATGAGATATAGCTGCTTCATATCACACCTAGTTTCTCAATTTACAGGTGTATCACATATCCACCTGAAGAAAAATCCACAGCAATTTTAAGATTCTCAATAACAAATTCTCATTTCAACTTCTCCAAGAGAAAAAAAACACCCATGTGTTCACAAGATGAAGTAGGGGAAATATTTTAAGAATCTTAATCCCTTCCACCCTCTTACTCTTCTTTTTTTGGTTTTTTTCCCCTCTTCCCGCTATAGCAGTATTTCTTTACCTAATCAGTCTAATTCAGGCAACTAAAGGGACGAAGCACAAGACTGTATTGTTCTGTGTATGCTGTCTATATAGCAAATTACCTGTATATATCTTCCAGATTTGATCCCAGCCTCCAGTATTTCCACAGGTAAGTGCTCAGGATATTCTTTTCCATTGTTTTCCTGGCTTTCACTCTCCCGTTCACACCGAGCTTGAAGTATAGAGTCAAAGAGTTCATGGGCAGCCTTTAAGTCAGGCCAAAAGTTATCCAAGTAATTCTGTATGCACATATATAAACAAACATGAAAGTATTTAGAGGTCTCTGTTCTTCTAATAACACATTTGGAAAGTTCATAATGGACAAGAGCTGTCTCATATGCTACACTCAAACAGCACTTCAAAGCAGTAATGATGTGTCTGCTCTAAACACCACAGATTTGTTCCCGATTCAACCTAACTCATTTGCTAAATACAACAAAGGAGGCATGACTGCTAAGATAACAGCCTAGACTAGAGATTAACAAACTTTTACCAATATACCCCATCCAGGCTACATAGTTCTTGTAAAGCGCCATAGCAGAATCACCAAACTGGCAACCCACTATTATTTTTACACTTTTTATATGATTTCGTATGCTACATTTGGACCACCTTCCATTGCCTCATAGCAATTAAAAAAACCAAGGATCATAATTTTTATATAGCTTCAAGGTTCATCTGTTTGGGCCTGTTTTTTCTCAACATCCTTTCACAGCTAAAATAAAACTCCTATCCACATATCCCGCTAATACAAGCAGTATCAGAGATGAACAACTAAATGAAGAATGAATTATTTTCTCATGCGTCACTGTATCCTAAGTAGTCAAGTCTAAACTAAACTGGCAGAATAATGCTGATCGATATTTAGGCTACAGTTGTTTATGGACTGCTTGCACAACAGATTTAGACAGCTGGCTAGGGTAACTGATTATAGTTTGTCAATGCCAAAATCTTTAAAAACAAGGAAAACAATGAAAAAGCCTCATATATAAAGGTGACTTCTGTCTTTAGAGCTGCTGTATTTCTTTTCAGTTCTCTGGTTTGTCACTGCTGCCATTTTTTATGACATTCCCATGACTGACATCTTTGCTTTCTTTGATAAATGAAGACATGAGCTAGCATCATAGATTTCTTAAATGTAAACTCTAAAATGATTTGCACTATACATTGGGCTTTAATGTACTTGCTTCATCATTCTGATGCAGCATGAAGGAAACCTTCTTCTATTTTTCTGGCATGTTACCTTGAAGGAAATCACAAACACTCCTTCTGTTTCATTTCCATACTGCCTGATAGCATCTTCATCTTCTGTTACCATAACAACTGGCATCTGACCCAAGCAGTGATTGTAATACCAAACTGCTGCATTGTAAATACTCCTAGAAAAGCAAAGTTTGAAATAAGAATTTTAGCATATCTCATTTGCTACTCACAAGACATTTGCGGGCTTTGTATAAGAGAGATTTTGGTTTAACATGCATACTTTTGAGATACATACACCAAGCTACATAAACCTTGTATCTGCAAAAATGTTTATGTGCCATACATAAGCACCAGGAGAACAGAAAAAAAAGAAAATGTTTCCTCCCCAATACATCCACCTGTGCCCTAGCTGCAACATAGTATGTTGTTCCTCTGAGTGAAAGTTTGTAAAAAGCAAGTTGGAACTGCCAAGACTCCAATGCCATGGTATTTGCAGGTTATCAAACACTACATCTAACAGTCCAATATGGACTGCATGATCTATTTATTATGCTAAAGCAGTCTTTAAATTGGCTGTGTAACTTTCAAATGATCCAGCTTTTTTTTAGCATTATTACATTTAATTAAATATTTTTGTCTATTTTCCTAAGAAAACAGTGTTGACACTTAATCACAAAAGCACAATCTAGACTTTCGGTTATTGTGAACCGTTCCAGAGCTAAGCAGAGCAAGAGTATGAACTCTTACATATCAAATGCGTGCTAGTATTCCTAAATACAGTGTCACAATGTTGTCCAGCATAGTACTAAATAAGTTGAAACAAACCTGGTCTGCCATTTCTCCATGGATTCTCCCTTCTCTCTTGGCAAGTAAGAATGCTGGTGGAATTCATTAGCAAACACAATACAGTCATGACGGGCATCCTTTACTAGATTTCGTAACTTATTGTATTGTCTGGAATATGAAAAAGATAAATATAATCTTGTGCTTTCTTTTGATAATGCTATTTTAACTCCAGATGAAAATACAGCTGAAAACTCAAGGAAAAGTAGTCATGCACAAAGAAATGTGTTTATTAAACTACACTATTGATGATAAAACCTAAAACATGATCTGTAAGCAAGCTTTTCTAATATCCATTATGAATGCTTCTGATTTTTAAACATATTTGTTTGCCAGTGAGCCCCACAAAATGTCGTAACTGTTCAGGAACTTATTTTGTCACTTCTGGGACAAGAGCTGTTTCTTCAAAGCTGTTTGTGCTTTAGAAATATAGGAAGACCTTGATAGCAAATTGGTCTCTTATATGCTATGGCAATACATAAGTCAATGTCTGGTAAGGTAAGTACCATACAATAGTATTAACTGCTACCCAGAGGCAAGTGCTCAGTCTTTAATACAGCAAACCAAAAACATGACCATAATGTAGTTGTCGCACATGATATATAGTTAATGCAAAGTCTCCTTAATTCCTGTCACAAGCCATCTGATTAGTTAATAATGCTACAGGTTTAATATCGCTCCTATCAAGTGAAAACTATGACAGGCATTGATGTCCATGGATCACAAAGGATCACAGTTCCTTCCCTTCTGTAAAATTACACGAAGACACTTGAAAGACCGAAAAACAAATTAAGCACAGTATATTTGCTGACGTTGGGTTACAGTGCTTAAATATACAAAGTTAGTATCTTTATTTCAATCTAAATTAAAAGTAAGTTACTATAGGATAAGTACCTGCGTCCTTTTTGATGTTGCACAGCTTGACATGCTGTTTGCATGAAAATAATACCTTTCAGCTCCGGAAACTCGAGAATCTCAAGGTAATCTTGAACAACCTTGCAGTCAGGGACAACATAATGTGTAACATCATCCGATAACAATTTGCCATCTAAAATATAATTCAGAGTTTAAAGATTTAAACTTGCAGTTGCAATACTGGTTTCTTAAAAATACTTTCAGATGTAAAGAAATTAGAGTTGTGTATGTCCAAAGGTATATACAGCTCTTTTTCTGAATGAACAAAATTATGACTACTATGGTACAATCTCTAAAATTTGTGACAGAACCCTTTCGCATCCACTGATGCCAAAATTTAGTGCAAATTCTATCCAAATGAGTGAAAAAGAACCACTTTCATTACAAAATGTATATAACTTAAAGAGTGCAGGTAACAGTCCTTTTTTCTCTATTTCCACATGAAAAGAGAGACTATACATCTGCCACAGAATATATTTTCATGGAATTTTCAAAGGGTGTAGAATTATGGGTACTTCTGTTACACTGCTTCCACAGATCTCTCTGTTCAACACTATCCATTTACAGCAGGCTCTTTTTCTGTATCTTTACATAAAAAAATAGATAAGGGTACACGTGGAGAAAAGCAATTCTACTGCAAAGAGATGTTCTTGAATCTAAACTATTAACCATCATTGCTAATTTTCTCTGAAGAGACTCCACCCCTTAGGAATACGCCATCAAAATACCACAACCAACCCATCACAGATGAAATCTTAAAATGTACCTCAAAATTAATGAGTTTAATTGCTTTAGATATTTCAAAGATTACACAATAACTTCTGCGCAGGGCTGGGGGGGGGATCTCTGCTATATTTTCTCTCAATCCCTATTTATCCCTTATGATATTATCAACAGTGAACTGCCGAACTTACTGTAGTGCAAGCAAATTATGTACAATAAAAGTATATAGATCTTGATAAATCAGGTTATTTTCATGTATTTCTTAGAAACTGACACAGGACAATCTGGCTATTAACAGTGATCACTAGAAGTGTGAATCCAGTAGGCACAATTCTGCATACAGTAACATGGCTACATCTCACACTGAAGGCATATAATGGATGATGGCAGGATGCATACAAGAAAGCTAATATTTATTAATAATTCAGAAAAGTATTAAAAGTGAAATGTCACTTGAAGATTTATGTAATCTGCCCATATTAAGCTATCCTTGCCTATACATCTAGATCAGAATAACTTCTGAGTAGGCATAGCATACCATTACAAGTATCTGTAGATGTGATTTATGCAGGCAGTCTCTCACAGTGCATGAAATAAGTTTGCTCAGCACACTGTGTAGAGTCAGGAATGAAAACAAATGTTCACCTCACCACTGAGTTACCTAGAATAATTAAAAAAGGGACATATTCTCTGATGCTCATCTACAGCATAATTTACATTTAAGTCCAGAAGAGGGGAAGTTAGGCATGGCAAGAGAGATAAGACTTTTTTTCTGGTATGTGCCTGTAACTTATTGTCCTAGTTTCGGCTTTCTAGTAGATGGTATAGTGCTATGTTTTAGATTCAGTATGAGAAGAATGTTGACAACACTGATTTTTTCAGTTGTTGCTAAGTAGTGTTTATACCAAGTCAAGGATTTTTCAGTTTCTCATGCCCAGCCAGCAAGAAGGCTGGAGGGGCACAAGAAGCTGGGAGCAGACACAGCCAGGATACCTGACCCAAACTGGCCAGCGGGGTATTCCATACCATGTGATGTCATGCCCACTATATAAAATGGGGAGAGTTGGCTAGGGTGAGGGGGGACGCAGACCACTGCTTGGGAACTAACTGGGCACCGGTTGGCGAGTGGTGAGCAACTGAATTGCACATCCCTTGTTTGTATATTCCAATTCTTTTATTATTATTACTGTCAATTCATTAATTATTATTACTATAATCATCATCACCATCATTATAATTATCTTCTTCCTTTCTGTCCTATTAAACTGTCTGTATCTCAATTCATGAGTTTTACTTTTTCCCCAATTCTCTCCCCCAACCCACTGGGGGAAGGGGAGTAAGTGAGTGGCTGCATGGTGCTGGGGTTAAACCCCAACACTTATCCTTAAGGAATTCACAACCAAATGCAATACATCACAGAGCAGCAACTACCACTAGTCCTGACATCCTAGATAGCAGTAATATACTACACTACCTTCTGTTCTGAATAGCAACAGGCACCTAAACCAAAAGTGACAACACCTATGTCCATTAGAGCTGAGAAGGAAAAAAGAATATGTTAAAATTCTCAACCTTTTCTTTTTGGTAAGCAAATAATGCAGTCAATTTAAATAGGCTGGATATTATGTTAGTTATTTGCCAGTCATTCTCCTGCACCAAATAAATTGTGCTATTTAGCAACAACAAGAAAACCCTGAAATATCAACCAAAGTTCACATGATCATCTATGATGCACGTAACAGCACCACAGTATGTAAAAACAACAACAAATCTAGACATCAGAGAGGCTGGCAGTCTTCCTGTGTCTGAAATGGCCAGATATAACACAGGCAATTACATTTAATTACTTAACAGAAATAACTGCTGATACAGAATTACAATCACTTCAAGATAATGGCTTGGCCCCATTAATACTTAACAGGTATGTACAGAATTTAATTCATGCTATAAACTACCACCCTGCGGAAACGAATGCAATTTTAAAAGATCTTTTAAAAAAAGGTAAGTGGGAAACTTGCATTGTCCTTTAGCCTTTTACCGCTGTCTGTAAACTGTCTGCAGTTAAGTCCTGTAACAACCAACTTCTCAAGTCCCTTTTCTCTTTTCGTAACACCTCGTTTGTTCCTGAAAGATTTTGCTTTGAAGGAGTACTCATGCTATACCCTTGATTTGGTACCGTGTGGTCGTTCCACGACTCATACGCTGTTGTTCCGCACCGTCCATAGCCGGCTGCAGACGGCCGAGGAGAGGTCTGGGACGAGCCCCCAGCGGCCCACGCGGCTCCGGCCCCCTCACGCCACACCGGCCCCCGCACACCACACCACCGGCCCCCGCCTCCTCCCCGGCTCTCTCCCCTCGCTATTCCTCCTTTATTCACCGCTTGTCCCGCTCGCTGCCCCCCCTGCGCTGCTCTCCGCACCCGCACCGGGTCCCGCCGGTTCCTGTCAGGCCTCCCCGCCTGCCAAGGCCGTGCGGATCACCTCGGCCCAGGGATCGCCCTCCGCACCCAGCTTTGGCCTACGCGAGCCGAGGCACAACGGCCGCCGGGGCCAAGCTGCCCACCGCTCCAGCTCGGCCCCCGGGCGATCCCGGTCTGGCAGTCCGGACGCTCCTGCCTCCTCTCCCACGAGCCCCGACCCCCAGCCTCCCGCCGTCACCCCCCTCACCGCGAGGACAGCCGGCCCGGCACAGGGCGCAGCGGCACGGCACGTCGGGGCGGAGGTAGTGCTCCCGCACGACGCGTACCGAGCGGCCCTGCTGGCCCCGCAGCAGCAGCACTTTCTCCGTACGGAGCATTGGGATGGCGGGAAGCTGCGGCCCCGCGGCTCCCAGGGCCCGGAACGGCACGGGCCCGGCCGGGAGGTAAAGTCCGGGCGGACGGGACGGGGCGGGGCGGGGCGGCTCCGGCAGCCGGTGCCC
>JANZLQ010000002.1:21757384-21777195 GCA_026212715.1 Elanus axillaris | reverse complement strand
GGTGGCTCTGAGGGGCGAGGCGAGGGAGCCGGGGTGGCTCTGAGGGGCGGGCGGGCGCGCGCGAGCTGAGGGGCGAGCGAGAGCTGAGAGGCGGGCGGGAGCGAGCTGAGGGAACGCGGCCGATATCTGAGGGGAGATCGGCCATTGGCAGGTGCTGGGCCCTGGGAGAGGCCTAGCTTGTGTGGCTGGGTGAGCGGAGAGGACAGATGCCCTTTCAGTGGGCGAAAACCGGGAGATTTGGGGGACAGTGGAGGAAATGCTGAAAAAGTGGCTGGGGTGTCCATGAAAGGCAAATGAGAAGAACCTGTTAAACTCGGTTAGGCTGCCACGGCATGAGGGTGGGGTGGTCGTGGTGATGGTACATGGGGGCTTCTTTCTCTTTGTTTTTAGGTTTCTTATTACAAGGGCAGTGATGTGGGGTTTTTTGGTGTTGGAGGCACTGGAGGATTGAAGACAGTCCAGGGAAGAACAAGAACAGAATGAGGCTCTCTTGCTGTGCCTAAGCTGTAGTCCCGCATAAATGCATATGTGTGAACATCCATGGTCTTTCATGGCATCTTCCAGGAGAAATCCCAGGTCCATTCCTCAAATTGTCTGGTTTTGTGTAATCACCTGCCAGCACTTAGGGAGCTGAGGTGGGTAACGGGGATAGGGTGTGTGAGGAGTGCAGGCAAGCCCTAACTAGTGTCAAGTGATGTTACAGTAGGCACCAATATTCTTCACATTTACAGAGGGGAAGATAAACGCACTCAAAGACACTCAAAGATTAAGCGTAGCTCAAGATCGAACAGAAAAGCAGCAGAGGATCATGAGTGCAACTCATTGTTTCTGGGTCTGAATCAGTGCTCTGTAAATAAGGCTATTATGCTGTAAGTATGGCATTTGGGAGATGATTATTTTGACTATTAGAAAAGCATTCATACTTTCTCAATTAAATGCCTACATCATAACCTCACTTGAACATAAATACATGGTGCAATCTATCTAGTGTTTGTCCTTATGAGGAAAAAAGACTGGGAAAGAGCCAAAGCAGTATGTCACTGTATGTTCCTGTTTATTCTACTTCTTATTTTTCACATGTTTTATGATATGTGTGTCTCCAATGACTAATACTTCTAAGTAACCAGTTGGTGCCAGTGAATGGAAGTACCATCTGTAAGAAACTGATTTGCAGAAGCCAAGTTCTCAAACATATGAGGAGGAGGAGGTGTTATAACTTAGTGAGAGACGACCGAAGTGTAGACTTGGTTTTGGTAGTCAGGATGATTTTAGACATATTATGTAAGCAGGATATGAGAGGAAAGGGGAAATGGAGACCAGAATGATGGAGCTCTTGTTCGGTAGGAACAAAGGTGAAATAACCAGTGGTGATAGAAAGGGGAAGAAAAACACAACATTTGGGAGAAAACACATTTAATTCAGTTTGAAATGTAGCAGATGCTGATTGCTGACACAGTGAAGAATAGAGACCAGTGTGCTTACTCAGTGTCATTCAGTGACTGCAATAAAATGAAGGTTAATTAAATAAAAGTGACTGAGATCACTGCTCTCATTTGTTCACTGTTTCACAGAGAAAAATACAAGACCTTTGGGCTAAGTTCATGCATTGCTGATACCGTTGAGTAGCTGCATGCTTATTTCTAATATCCTAGTCAGAATTTTTTTTAATTTTCAGTTTTCTCCCTCCCTTCCTTCCTCTTGGAGACCAACCTCATATGAGTAAAAGTCAAAGGTTGAGTCACTAAAGCTGAAGAGAACTGTTTTCACTTTATCGAACAATTGAGTTTGTCCCAGTGTATCAGAGACAAATTTTCATGTTCCTCTGCAATTGTCTTTATACATAGCAAGAAGTTTGTGCTGGGAGAGCCAAAACGAACAGGATAACAAGAGCATCTTTAATTGTTTTAAAATAAAAGCTGCAAAAATGTTCTAAGTATCAGTATCAGAAGATTTCATTAAATGTTGAGGAATGAAGGTAGAGTGTGGTGCAGCTGCAGAATGATGAGACATACATTTCTTCACGCAGTTTTCCTTCATCAAGTGCTGGAGAAACAAAACATGGTAGATCAGAAAGCAAGCAGTACAAACATTCTTTTAATAGACTATTCCTTATTTCATACAGTGCTCCCTTGGATAACACCAGTGAGTAGTAGAGAAGCTTTTATTTTAAATGAGTGAGAGAAGTCTCTTTGAAGTTCAATTACATGTTTGTTCTTGCCTATGCTGGGAAATGTGAGCCTCTCAGGAGGTCTCCCTGCTTGGAAAAACATGTCAGGAGATGCAGTACAGCATTTCAGTGTAGTACCTTTTGATGGAAGTTGCTCAATATTTTGGCAAAGAAATGTTTCAGGTCATTGGAGAATACCAGCTTTTGGCTCAAGTTTCCCAAGCTTGAAGCCTCATCTGACAAATGCCTGAAAACAGTATGACCTAAGAGACTCATTTTGAATGCAGAAATAGAACTTTATTATGCAGGTTACTATTAGGTATCTATATGTGGAAATGGAACATGCACAAGGCAAAAGCAGGTATTCAAATATAGGCATGATATATTGTTGACCATTTAACATTCACCTGCTTACCAGTATTTGTCAGTTGGCACCACACAGATACATCTTTTGATACACCTCACTTATGCCCTGGCAAAGCAACTACTGGGTTTTCTTTTCGCAAAGAGACTTCTTCCTTGGATTTGTAAAGCCTGTTACTATAGCCTCCTCCCTCCTTATTGTTTTAAGGTGGGCTGCATAGCTAAATTGGGCTTCATTAGCCAGGTTTCAGATAGTGACAGAAAAATAAATACAAATGTATATAACAAATTGTAGTCTGGTTGGCTACTGTGCTTATAAACAACTCTGCAGCAGACAGCCTAAAGATGGGGTTATGTAAGCTATGAGGTCTAATACAGGCTGTTTGAAGAAAAAAGATGAAGTAGCACAAACAAGAGACAGAGTATTAAAGTCTGAGATCCACAGAGTCATGGAATCAATAGAAATCGTGTCTTTCAATTTGAAAAAGGACCTTTTTTTTTTTCTCCGAGACCTCCCTCACTGTGGTAGAGGATGCAAGATTTTATTGCCTTATAGGGTATCTTTGAAGTTGGTTCTTCCATTCTTAAAGCAATTTTGAAGCAATTGGCAATGCAGCATCTGCTTCTAACTCATACAAACTGAATAAATGCTCTCTTTTCTCCTGGAGATTCCTTCTCCTGGATTGCTGGCTTAGTAAAAGCCAAATATTGTAAAAAATAGTACCCGCATCTAGAATGGTCTCAGGATTAATATGCCATTCCTTGCACTCATAAAAAAAGTATAATGCACAGTTCTTGCCCATTTGCACTCTGGATGCCAATACGTAGTGTCTTTCAGAGATTTAGTCTTCTTCCTACTATGCCATAGAGGAGTGCTGATCAGGGAAGCTGACTGTATTTTCTGAATGAAAGAGTGTAAAATCAAGATCAGTATCCGTGGTTCCGTTATTTGTAGCTGCATTTCTGAAGTAGAATTCTTTGCCTTCATTTGTGAGAAAGCATGTAAAAAATCCCTGCATTTGTTAGCAGGAATGACAAAATATGTGGTGATGTCATTGCTGAAAGTCTGGGAATTTTATTCCATTAGGTCAGAATGGTCAGCCTGTCAATGAAGCTCAGTTTAAGTGATGTAGCACATGCTTTTCTATTATTCTGTTTATCAGCAGTATTCCCTGTTTGAAATCTCTTATGCTGTCATCTAATGACCTCTTTTGCTTTTTTGTTGATAACTTAAAGAGGCTGAACTCTTCATTTTTCATGTTTTGCAGCTCTTTAATCTTTTTGTGTTTTATTTCTGAAGAAAATGCCATTGCTTAAAATCCTCATTGCATTGTGTGTACTAGAACTGAAAACTGCACCATGGCATGAAACAGATACTATATAAAAATCTTCCTAGTTTTTGTTCCACGTATATGCATCTTAGAATTAGACTTTTTTTTTTTCTTTTTCAAATTAGCATTGTACTGAGGGCTCGGGTTCAGTTATTCATCTATCACTGTTTTCAAATATTCTTAAGAGTCAGTACTTCTTGGACAGGATCCCTGCTATGTAAACATGGCTTACATCCTTTGTTGCTTGAAGTTTAAACTTTTAACTTAATTTATATCTACATACGTTATTTGCTGGGGCCCAGTTTATGAAGTGATCTCGGTCAGTGGTCCCTCCTCTGACTGGTGTGCCAGTCACAAAAATATGCAAAAGAAATCTCCACAATGACCCTAGTAGGAAATCAAAAATTAACATTTAATTGTAAGATATATTACTTAAACTTTCCTTAGTCAATTTAATATATGCCACACTGATTTACACATCTTTCAAAAAAGCTGTGTATATGCTGAAAACCAGCTAGTTTTCAAAAAGCTTTAAATTCCTAGCAGAATTCTTATTATAGTGGCAATATTGCTTTTACTTAACAAAACTATAGTCTTATCAAATAAAGATATCAAGTTATTTTAACAAGGTCTATTTTCTGTAATTCTGTGTCAACTGGCATCACTTACATCACCCTCCTTTAATTACTTTTGTTGAATCCCATATTAATTAAAATTTCTGTTATTTTGCTTGGGATTGCACTTTGACTGACAGGGATTATCACATTTATCCTTTAAAATTATTTTATATGGCATTACAAAGAACTTGCTAATGTTCTTTTTATTTTAGTTAAAAGAAAATTATTTTGTATTCGTTCATTGTTAGGCTGCCGATTTTTCTCCCCGGATTGCAGTTAGTCATAAACAGGTTTGCTACTTTTAAACTTGCAATACCAGTTATGACCACTGGGAGACAGTATTTAATTGGTTTTGTGTTGAAATGGTAAATCGCTGCCATTACCGTGTCTAATAGGCTAAAATTCAACCTTTCAGCTTCTGTGAACAAACTACTTTCAGTTGCTTATAACATAACTACACAAATTGCTTCTCAAAATAAACTAGAAACGGATGCTGTTCTGTAATACAAAAAAAAAAGAAAAAAGTCTTGCAGATCTCCTCATTCCATGTCTGGAATATGAAACTACGTGATGTTTACAACTATTGGAAGCATAAAAGCAATTTATTTATCACAATACCTGATTTTTACTGTAGTATGCATTTTATTTTCTTCCCACCATTCTTTTTCTCTTTGGATGCAGTTCAAAAGTTTACTAAATCACTGAACTGCAAAGTTGTATACTATTTTGTTTCACTTATTTTCTGTACATTTACTTTGTTTATTCCAGAGTTTTTACTATATTTAGTGATGAGACATCTCAAATATTATTTAAAGGAAAAGAGCCTTTATACTAACAAGCTTTAGCCGATTAAGGAGCTTTAGGTTACTTGTAGATTATAATAATTTGGTGGATTCTAGTATTCCTGTTTTCATAAAATACGTTTATATTAATTATACTAGAAATTATTAAAAAAATTTAGATAGATCAAAGGAGGAGTCCACCATATCAATCTTTTTGTCATCAAAGTTCATTTGATTTGGTTGGAGCCTTTACATTAAAATGATGCTCTGTTGTGCCTTGGCCTCTGAAGTAGCTCCTATGTGGTTCAAAGGATAATCGCTGTTAGAGATGGAAAGACCTAACAGGTCACCTTTTCCACCTACTACTAAATTGGGATTGCTCCCTATAGTATATCCAGCTCAAGTTTGGGGTCAGTGCTGCGCAGTGTAATGCTCTAAGATTTATTTATATGCCACAGTAAATAGAAAACAGAATTTAAAGGTGACTTTTTTTACCCCTGCTTTCAAAATCACAAGGAGAAAGTTTTCAGTGAAACTGATTAATTTCCTGTTAGGCTCTTGTCATATGAAATTAAATGGGTTTGACCTGTGGGGAACTCTCCTGTTGTGATTTGCTCTACAAATGAGATACAAAAGGTTTTCCTTGAGAGCTCAGAGATGTATATTGAAACTAAAGGAAAATATATCATACTGTATTTCTGGTCTGCAGCTGTGCATCTTAGGTGCTTTATACTTTTCTCACTAAAAGGCTATGAGTAAAGATTTTATACCTGTAACTGCTCCACCCTCTGGCAAATCATATTGCCTAGCAGGGCTGAGTAAATAACAGTTTACTCTAGGGTTTTTTTAATTGTTTACAAAGTAAAAAATGCAAAATTTCAAAATACATTCTTTTGTCATAATTATTGTCAAGAACTAAGTGTTAGCCAGCAAATAATTAACATATACCTAATTGTATATAGTAATACTTTAAACTATGCTGCCCAGTTCTGTATGTAATGATATTATTTGTGTTTACTTACTGTAAGTGTGTGAAAACTGACCAACAGTGAATATTTTAAATTTAGTGTAAAAGTCATAAAATGACATATGTACTGCTAACCATTGATTGTGCAATTTGAGGTTTTCATTTGGCAAATGTTCAAGCTTAAAATGTGTTTTTCATGATTATACCCCTTATTAAAGCTCATTTGCTATTCATGGAAAGTGAGCACAAAAGGGATGTGAACAGTCAAAAGAAATCCATTTAAAAATTCAGACGAATATCCAAGGGAAATGGATTGCAGTATTTGGCCAACTCTACTGGGCATACTCTGTCGCTGTCTTATTAATGGGTGCCTTTTTTCATTGTCCTTAAGGCTTTCATCACAAATGTTAGATAGTTTTGTTATGACTTCATATTGCAGTCATTATGCAAAATTTGTTCTTGATATCGCTAAGATGGTTCTGTTAGAGTGATGCTAGGTGAGATTGTGTTCACCATGTGGCTGCTCCTTTTTAAAATTAGTTAAAATCTTATTTCCTCTGATAGTAACTACTGTGTTTAAATGTGGCAGAGTCAAAAAACACAGGTCATCATCCCTTGCTAAAAGCTGAGACTATTTCCAATGGCCTTGCTCATACTAGCCTCAGGGTCTCCAGTGATCCCTCTGCAACCGCCTATGTAGAAAAAATACTTACCTAGTGATGGGAATAATCTGGATCATCAACTCTGAGAGCAAAAAGTGGCAACTGCTGTTTATTTTCTACTTACACTGAGCTCCTGCATGCTAAATTGCACCTTTTTTCTTTGCTTGCTTTTATGTGAGCAGAATATGTATTTAAGGTTCTTTTCTCTCCACTGCTTTAATCCACAAGGTCTAACTGAAGTAAAAGTAAGACAGTCAGTAACTGTCCTCTAAGTTCCAAGCATCTGATACAACTGCCAAAGTGCTACTTGTTAATACTTCACAAAATGGTATGGCATCTCCTCTGATCACATTTGAATCATAGTTAGCAATGTGATGGGGTAATAACTGTGGCTAAGGTGTCAGATTCTGCAGCTTAATGCATCCCAGTGTTGTCTTCCCTGTGTCGCCTGGCTCTCTGCGTCTTGAATCATGGAATAATTCAGGGTAGGAGGAACCTCAGGAGGTCTCTAGGCCCTCCTCATTGAGCAGGTTGACTAGGATCGTGTCCACTTGGGTTTTGAGTATTTCCAAGGATGGAAACTCCACAGCCTGTCTTGGAAACCTCTTCATGCCTGACCACCCTCGCAATAAACCAGTTTTTTCTTAGTTTTAAGTGGAATTCCCTGTTTTGTAGTTTCTACCCATTGCTTTTCATCCTGTCACTGGGCATCACTGAGAAGAGTCTGGGTCTGTCTTCTTTACTCCCTCTGGTGGGACTATATATACACACTGATAAAATCCCCCTTGAGCTTTCTCTTCCCAAGACTAAACAGTCCTAGGTAGTCTATTATACATTAAGCTGCCTCCTAGAACTTTCTGGAGGGGTGGACTTAAAATGAAGTTGAGAAAAGATGGTTTTTGGTTTTTGTTCTCCTCGATGGCAGTTAGGAATTGTTTTCATTACAGATCATATAAATATAGAAAGAAAATTGATCTGAAGCCCAATGGTAAAGAATAATATAAGTAGTTGCTCTTTTTTAAAAAATAAAAATAAAGCAAGTTGCATTAGCCTTTGCATGTGAGCCTCCAGTAGTACTTTTTGCTTACTGTAATTTCTGAATGAAGTGTTAAAATATGGGCTATAAGCTTTGTACTGTACTTAAATAGTGCAACATTTATGTGTCATAATTCTCTATTATGTTGTAAAGTTGAAGTTATGTGAGCAACTGCATGGTTTCTAGGGGTAGATAACTGAAAAAGAATTTGCTGCATCATTCAGCCAGAGGTTTTGGAGATGCATTTACTCATGCAGGCTGAGGCCAAAGGCTAGTGCTTTTGAGAAAGGTCTTGCTTCTTAGCCAAATTTATAACTACTGCTTGAACTAAAGCAAAGAAGATCAAATTATTTGCCTGGGGTCATGTGCCAACTGAGTAGCTCAGCCAGGATTTGAGCCAAAGATCCATTCTCTTGGTTCATCACCCTTGACTGTAAATAGATTTCATTCTGGTTTATGAAGATGCTAGGCAGGTAGCATAATGTTTTATAAGTTTCTGAAAGAGACTGAGCTGCCATTATAATGAGGAAATAGTCTAATGGGCTAATAAAAAGTTAAGAAAAAACAAGATACAAAAAATATTGTCAGAGGAAGAAATTAAACCTTGGATCAGTAGTTTGCTCTTCTGTTAAATAGTCTGGACCAGGATACAGGGCTTCCCTTGGGAAACTGGTATGGGTTGCACAATCAGGCAGTCTGTCACCTCTGGCTGTCTCCATGACCTCCAAAGGGAAAATTCACTATGGATATTGTAAGATCTATCACTTAACTTCAACACTTCAGGTAAATATCTAAAGTTAAGGAAGTAGGCTGACTTAGCTTCTTTCTAGTGAAGAAGGAGAAAGACTGTTGTGCTTAGAAATGAGTGACATGAATACTCTTTCAGGTACAGCACTGTCCACTCTATAGTGATCTTCTTCCCACCCAGAGTTCAACCCAGATCTGTAGAACTGACAATGTAAAGAGATTGCCGAATACATTGCCGGTCCTCACTTTACAGATCACAGGGAAGAAAGTGGCTGCTGCTATGCATGGCCCAAACAGAATCATTTGAGCTTGTGCTCTCGTGGTATAAAGAGGCTGCTGTAGGTTGCCTACGATATTATAAATATAGATCGATAATAAGACAACATTTCAACACATCCTGTTCAGAAAACTTTGTGTTTAGCTCTAGAAATGGAGCTACTTCATGTGGCAGCTGATACAATGTGGAACTTTATGCAGGTATGAAGGACATGAGAATTGCCATCAAATACCAAGATGCTCATTTAATCTAGTGACTCTGCCTGATTTTTTTTTTTTATTTTTCATACTGTTGCTTGTTTTAGATGTTTTTTCCACTCTTTCTCTAGTCCTGATTCGACATTCCAGTATGCCGTGTGTGCTACTGAGGAAGTGCAAAGCACCAGTGTGAGGAGGTGTCCCACATGTTGGACTAGCAAGTGCAGCTGCAGGTAAGAGAAAGTTTTTCTGCTGGTGCAAACTGAAGGCAAAAGAGCAGACCCAATTCTGTGGCAGAACAGTTCTGTATTTAGAGTCAGGTGACATGAATACTCTTTCAAGTATGATAGCCTATACCTTTAGAAGCATATAAGAAGATAAGAGGGACAATCTCGGACTATTTCAATCTAATATTTTTGCTTAAAATTGAGTTCAGCATGTTATTTTCCACCTTATCTCACCACCCTTCCTTTTTTTTTCTTCTGGTATGTCCCGTCCCTTCAGTTTCATTTTTTGAATTTAATATCTGCCGTTGATGATTTCTGTTCCTTATCTTCCCTTGATACATTTCTGCTTCTCTGTTAGATTCTGTCTCCTTGAGTCTCCAACTAATGTCTCGCCATATGTCAGATTAAAAAAAAAAAAAATTTACAAGATTCTAGGCTGTGAAAGGAACTAGAAAATGTTTATGTGGTTGCAGCAGGCTGACCATTAAAATGACTTTATTTCTACAGCATTTCAGATGCTGGGCTTGACAGTTTCATTTCCGAAACTATTTATATTCACAAAAGTGCATAACATCATTTCCATTATTTTCTTATATGATTTTTTTGGCCTATATTTTATCAAGTTAGCTTCTTCTATTCAGGCCTGATTTCAGACAATAGCAATACAAAGTGGAAAATCCTTTCTAAAAGAGACTAGCTTTTTATCTATTAAAGCATCTTTCTGTGTCCCAACACTTTTTTTATCTCAGTCTACTTTTCAGCTTCTCCTGTTTATTTGATCCAATGGTATGACATGCAGGGGAGACTTAGATGAAAGTTTCACCTGAAGAGTATGTGTGCTCATAGCTGAGGAACCTTACTAAAGCTGCCTTCCTCATTATTCACCAAAGTCCTCTTGCTGTTCCACATACTGCTTCCAGAGCATGCCATATTAAAGTGACGGCTAGCTATAACTGTTGTTTCACATTGAAAACATAGAGGGAGTAGTTATTTTACTAAACTAGTACCAGTGGACATCACAGTAGTCTAGGATGAAGAAGAATGATCGATTTTATTTTCATACTTTTCTAAATACAAGGCTGTCCAAGCATTTATATATGCAATGTACCATTTTTCTTCTACTTCATTAAAAAGAAAAAAAAAACCCAAACCACAATTTGCAGTTTTGAAAAGGAAACTACAATTAGCATTAAATACTCTTGAACAACATAATTGTTTTAAATTCTGGCACAGTTTGCATAAAGAGATTGCAGAATATAATTCACTGGAAATTTGTAAGAACAAGTTAAATAAATATCTGTTAGGAGTAGTCTAGGTGTAACTTCCTCCTTGCTGCAGCAATCAAATCAGTGATTCCCAGGCTTTCTAGTCTATCAAACCATTGTCAGCTCTCAGGGCTTCTCTACAGACCACCAGACCCCCTTAGTGTCAGGGGTTGTTGAAAACATAATAAAGACAACACTCACTATGATTTTATAAATTACAGTCTGGAAACCACTAGACATAATGATGGCTTTAGTTTCTTCCCGCTTTATACTTCTGTGTTTCTGTACTGTTGCTGTAGTTCCAGGGCAATGGTAGAATAAGTCTGTGACGATACATGATAATAACAACTGAGCTACAGCCCTTACTAGAATCTCATTTGCTTGCCTCAGAGACTGCTTGCCCAGGAAGGTCAGCAGGTTGTTTGCTTCCTGTTGAGCTAATTGGCAGGGTGACAACCACTGCCTGCCAAGCAAATGCATTTGTTTAATCTCTGCTGGTTGTGGATAAAACCCGCCAATTGACAAAAGAGCCCTCTTTTTAAAGAGCTGATTTAGAGCTGGGTGAAGATGGGTTCTCCCCTTAAACCCCAAAGCATCAGTATTATCTGCTGTAGATGTGTACAAATAATATAGATCCAAGCTCAGTTCAGATCTCTTTCTTTGCCTGACAACACAGTAGTAGGAGAGGGGTAGTGTCGATCATGATATAACATGACAAGTTTACCATAACCAGGTAGATTCGACATCCATATGTACTTAAATACTGATGCCAGTTGTAAGTGCAAGATTGAATGTAACATAGGAGAGATGAGGAGCTTCCTGAATTGATTTAACATGCATGAAGCTGGTGGACAGTATCATTCCACTTCTGTAAAAAGGGCATATGCAAGGCCCAAGGGAGTCAATATAAAGATTCTTGTTAGTGTTCATGGGCTTTTGATCAAGTCCTAAAGACAGAGTCAAGACTTAAGGTGTTTTGACTTTGAAACAAAGGCTCTGGTGCAATTACATAATTTCTATTATTCTCATTGAAGCTGATGTGTGTTATTCATTGTGCTGATCAGAACATGCTTTGCATCACTGTACTATTTCTGGTTTAATGATTGTGATAAACTTAGTAACCTTTTTCAGCCTGTGAAGTTGTACACTTCCTTCAGATCCTTCATTTACCTTGTAAAAGTGCTTTTTAAGTTTTAAAGGACAAAATTTATATTTGTTTTCACCAATTAGAGATTACTGGGGGCTAATGATATTCTAAAAATACAGGAATACTTGTAGTACTGCTTCATCTTTGCCTTTTTCAGAGATTTTCATACTCTTCATTTGTATGTAATGTGCCTGTTGCCATCTCCCTATAATAGAGGGCTATCTGTTTAGTATCCTTAGAATTTGCAGGTTTTAATTAGAATGGATTTATGTTGATTAGAGTTGATGGGATTGAAATGCCATGTAGTTATTAATTTCTTCGTTTTAATTTTGCTACTTAGTCATACATTACCAAAAATATCTTAGCAATATATTTTTTTCCCTTGTAAAGTGGCAAAACAGAGAAATAAATGCATTGTGGCATGCTGTCATTTTGTGAGTAAACTTCGGGCAGATCCTGACTTTTTAAATTCTATGAATGCGTATTGAGCTGTATGAAAATGAAAAGAAATATTTGCAGCTAAGTTTCCTTGGATTTTCTTTGAAAACTGAAATAAAACTTGTGGGAATTTCTGTTAGGATTTGCTTGTTTTCTTTTTACATTTTAAATGTCAATGAACGTAATTCCTTGAAATTCCAAAATTTGAAACTGTCCATTTTAATTTTCATATCTGTAGCATATGCAGTACAGACCTAGATTCTGTACAGAAGTTAATATTAATCAGCACATGGAATGCTATTTCCATTTTTCCAGGTAGGAAAGTGAGGCATAGAATAACCTGTGGTCCAGTACAATAGTCATTACAATCAATCTAAAGGTATATCTTTAGATCTCACTGTAACAGGATAAGGTCTTACCCAGAATGGACTAGCTTTCTAGGCTGCTCATCTCTGCAATGATGAATAAAAGCATTAACAAAAAAATCCCAGAGCAGATAAAAATTCAAATTATCCTTTTTCCAACAGTCCCATGCTGAGCCAATTGAAGATGAAGATAGTAGACCACAGCATTGAGATACACAAGTCCAGCTGGCAGAGTTTTGGACTAGGAATCAGGACTCCCAGGTTTTATTCCCTGCTTTGTCATTGCAACTGTAGGCAGTTGCTTTTCTTCTATTTTGCCTTCACTCTTGCTTGCATTTTTTTTCTTTTTGAGATTGTATATTCCTGTGAATATATGGGAATCAGATGAAGTCCTGGTCTTGATTAAGAACTCTGGGTGCTATTTTTATGCAAATAAATTATAATGGATAAAGATAAATATGGTCATAGAAAAGGGGTACAGTTAAAAGAATGTTTATGTTCAGTGTTCGCATTCAACTAGTTCCTAAAACTTCAGGGTAAAAGTTTGTGCAGAAATCTGTCTTAAAGATAAATTCACAGCTTCTTCCAGCTTGCCTCTTCTTTCTGTAACAGACCCCATTCCTCACTGAATACAAGACCAGTGAACTCAAAATTTCTTTTGATAGAAACATAGCAGAGCAATAATGTGTGTCCAAATAACACCAATCGCTGTAATAGTACATTTCATACAGATTTAAGTTCTGTCATTAATATTATGTCTATCTGGAGACAGCTATTTGAAGAAAACCAGCTAAGCTTGATGATAAATTTGCCCCAGTGTATTTAGAAATACTTGTAAGTAAGGTTTAAATGAAGATATCATATGGACTTGTTTCAGAATGCCAACCACATGAATATCTGTGTGCTTCAGTCCTTATTTTTACTTTATTATCTGGTTTCCTATCACTTGGAATTCTGGTCAGCTTTCTCCAGAGGGATTTTCCTAAGTCTGAGGTTTCTGTGTGAAGGAGCAGAACTTTAGGGGACCTCAGTGTATTGGTGTAGGGAGATGACGTGAATCAGCATCCTTCATTAGCTGCTGATTCTGTGCCCCTTTTTCAGTCTGTGCTTGCTCGTGGCTGTTGCAGCCTTTGGGTGTCGGTGAAGAAGAAATTTTGGTGCTTCATATCACTACATATCTTCATAGAAGACCTCTTGCAGTATTACTGCTTCACATCAGTGCCAGCAGGTTTCCAGTTTGGTCCAAACTCAGTTTAAGGAAATGTAGATGTATAGTCTTTAAATAATGGCTCTCTGTATGATTGGACAAGCTAAAGAGATTGGTAATAGTCTATGCAGCTTTTAACTCACTTACAAATACAGCTTATAATGTTCAACCTGTAGATAGATGCCTGTGTGGTGGTGTGAAGTTAGGAGTTTGTTAAACTCCTCCCATACCCTTGATTTTACCTCAGCCAGTACTAAAAGTAATGTCCTGTAGACATGCAGAAGCCTGACAGATAAATTGTCCTTTAACTCTCAAAACCAGAAGGTGAAGATGTGGTTGGAAGCAATTGGTTTCTTGCTTCAGTTGCAGTATGTTTTCTTGACAGAAAAACATCTAGTCTTTGAGACTATCCACATACGAATTTTCACTAGAAAGACAATAGTTGCTGTTGACCTATATGACATTGCTATTATGCATTATGTATGCTGCTTTTCATATTTTTTTTCACTGTGAGGGGCCTCCTTACTTCTCAGTTCATATGTGTAACTCTTATTAACATTAATAAGAATTTAGGTGTTGTAGAGTGATTGTAAATCTTTTTTTGATATCTTTCTCCAATACTTACCAGTATCACATGCTTCAAACACAGGCAGAATGTCATTCTTGTTGCCAGCATGTACTTGGGGATCCTGGTATGTTTTATGTAGATTTACATGCTGAAACTGCTTTTCTGTGCTCCGGATAGCAAACCATTTGCTATGAAGCTTGGAGACTGTAATACACCCAAGCTATTTTAACTGCTTAGGCTATTCCAATTCATCAAAATAGTTGATCTTCTTATACAACAAAGCTGTCACAGCTATCCTGCAGCAAGGAATTCCACTTGTAAATTTGTAAAAGACTGGTCTTTTATCCAGTTTCCTGTGTAATAAAAGGAGCAATAGCTGTGTACAACTGATTTTCTCTTGCTATTTTTGTTAGTAGATCAAATTTCTCCCTGAAGTAATTGGCTACATTTCAGTTGAATGAATGCTATTTCTTCCATTTGCATCATTGCATAATTATTTTCTTCAGCCTTACCAAATCCTTTTTTTATTTTTAAATTTACATAATACTAAGCAAAAAATAACTTCATGCCCCAGTCCAGTGCAGATGCCTTGATTAAGAAGAATAGTAGTTACTAAGAATGATGGTCATGCATGCTTGATTAAGAGCAGAATTTGACCTCATAGGATAAGATTTACACAAAACCCCTAGTCACTGGCAGGTTCTTAACTCATTTGGACTGCCCTTTATATGGTGTATGGGGAACAGACTTAAAAGCTGTGTTAATGGAAAAACCAATTGACACAATTGAATCAGGCCCTATATGCTTAGTGTTTATTTGAATTAGATTAATAGCTTCTGTATACTTTTGCTAGTGTTATCCAGGATTAATGTTTTCTGATTTTTTTTTTCTCATTACCTGTTCATTAAGAGTACCAGGACAATTTGCATGAACCTTTGTATTTGGGAGAATGGATCCATGATATATAGAAAAAAGTAAATTAATGTTGTCTCTGGAGTGGACCGAAATTCTGAAGGGTAACTAAACTTTTTCACCCTTTGGACTGAGGTATTGTATTTCTCCAAACTTGGTAGCTTAGTCAACAATTCTGACATAGAATAGAAATGCCAGTCCTATGAATGCAGGAGTTGCCTTTCTAAATGAGAGTAAATTCTTGCAATCATTATTTGGATAGATCAGGGAAGTCAAACAAAACATATGCAGAACTGTCTCTGTATTTTCTACACTGCCTACAACTAATATGTTTGTATTTGATTTGGATGCTTTGTATTGGTAGAAGGGAGTCATGCATAAATGAGGCCAACACTATTATTCAGTATTATTAATGATGTTGTCTACTCTTAGTTTCTCAAAAACTAGAAAACTAATAAATTTTACATATTGGAAAAAAATCACAGATAAATCAAACAAATATATAAATTCTTTAAAGTATTTAATATGTGTTAAGAGGACAGAATGATGAATTCAATATTGAAAACCAATATCAAGTTTACAATTATGTACCATTTATCATCACTGATTGCACAGACAGCATATTATTGCAGGGAACAGAATGATGCATAAGCTAAAACCCTGATTGGTTTTATAAAAAACAAGTTAAAATTCATGTTATGTCTGAAAAGCTTTGTTTTTCAAGGATTATTTTCAAAAATAATTTGTTCATTCAGACACAAATGATGCATATTTAATTTCTTGAGCTCTAATATTAAATGTGTAATAGTTTTAGAGTGTTGAAAACTGATGCTTTTGCAAACAATAACATGATTCAGTATGCTGTTATTTTCTGAGGCCCAATTCCTCCTTTAAGAAAAAAGAACATATGGAAAATGAAAAAGTGGATAGGAACTAGTTTTAATTTGGACATGTAGAAGCAAGCAAATAAAAGCAGTAAAAATGCTCTTGAAAGGTGATTTGACTTTGAAGAGAAAGCATGTACAAGTGGCTGTTTCTCACGCAGCAGATCTTCTCCTGGGGTAAAATTCTGCCTTCCTCAAAAGTCAGTGGCAAAGCTCCCAGTCACTTCAGTGTTTTCAGACTTCCATTGTCTGTCTGTACTGAAGGACATATCTGCTTACCTTTATGAAAAAGCTGCACTTCTTTAAACTCCTGTCACCCCAGCTGAGCTCTGGGAGAGGGAAATGAATTCTTCTCTGGTTCACACTTTATCAGCAGAATTATTAAGCAGTTTTCTGTTGCAGAGTCACTCTTGTAATGCATTCTCACTTTTTTTTTCCTTCAAATTCTTTTCTCAGTTTCATGTTAATGCTCAGGTTGCACAGGGATAACCAAAGATAACATTTCACCAAACTGAGGTTGTGTGCCCATAGCTGAGAGTTATTTTGTCCTTCAGAATTTCAACAACTCATTCTGATTTATGAAAGATTCTAGCTAAGCTTGAAGATTCAGCTTGAGTTTACAGAGTTATAACTCTAGGCTAGACTAATTGAGTCAACAATAATAAGAAAAAAGCCGAACCATCTTTTTATATCTTTATTTGTAAACTGTGCATTTTAAACTAGAACCACAGTGTGATGCAATCTAATGTTGTTTATACTGAATGTCTTTTTAGAGGAGGATTGCATTTAAATAGAGACCAATAATAAATGAGTGTTGTAGTAGTCACCCTCAAATGTAAAACACATCCATAGCCAGATTCATTGACATTATTAATATCTACTACCCTGTAAGTAGACAACCATATTGCAGAAAATACCAGAATTATACTTTCCAAGTGAAATTCCTGAGCTGGATTGGTTTTTACATGAGAAACGAAGAGAAGGGCTGAATGCTTTGCCTTAAAACATCTGTAAACAGTCATACAGCAGTGCAGTATCTTGGGTTTTTTTGATGTCCAGGGCAGTCGTAGTTTGACAGGAAACTTCTCTGGAAAGTTTTAAAGAGAACTGTGAAAGACAAAAAAGACATGTAAAAAAAAATTGTAGCAGCAAGCTGGCCTAATTTATTTTAAGCAGACTGGTTTTGTCTCCATGCATTTCAGCCAGCATCTTACCTTTTAAAAAGAAAAATCAAGGAGGCTAAATAGTTCCCCAACAGGAAACTGGTGACAAAACTGAGTCGTAAACAATGCCATCAGTATAGAGCAACTGGTGGTTTTAATATTCTTGTACAAACACCAAAACCTAATTATCTCTATTTATTCAATAAATCTAGTTCAAATTTGATCCATTAAATTTTATTAAATATTGAAAATAATTTAATAAACAAACATTATTGCTAATTTATTATTGATATTCATTATTAGGATGTTTGTAAAAATAATTAAAAACAGGTCGGGAAGGATGGGTATGAATACACCTCAGGCACCAGTAGTGCTGCAGATCCAGGTTAGGTTGCCTTAACCATAGCTAATGAAGAAAAATAGTCTTCTGGAGCTAGGGAGAGAGCAGAGCTGGGTTTGCAAAAAAGATGTAGGGAAGGTAGCAGTCACCCCAGCACACGTGTGTTCTCCACTGCCTTGTTCTCCTGGTGTAGGTGGCTGGTGCAAAATCTTGGGAAGGCTTCAAATCGGGACAATGCAGCAAGGGCAAGGTTGGGAACCTGGAGGCACAAAAGCAGTGGTGGGAGTGGAGAAGTTTTTGGGGAGGGTGGGATATTGCAGGAGTGCCTTACAGAAACAGTGCACCAATTCTGGCCCAAACTATCCATTTTGAAACTCTGCCATCACCTGCAGTCATGTATTGGCACATTACCAAGAAACACACAGTGCAGGACAAAGGATTTTGGCAGCCTCATATGTACATAAAATATTGTACAATGTGGGGATTCATCGTATGGCTACAATGACAAAAAAGTTCTATTAGCCATTTTCATACATTACCAAAAAGGGACTTGGTTTCTTACATACTGAGATGATAAAAAAGCAGGAACTCAGCCAACATTATTATTCTAAATAGAAAATAATCAGTAATAGTACATAACGCAAATAGAGCATTTCATCTTGAAAAGACTGTGCAAGTGTAAGATTGCTGGCTAAGAGCTAAGTTTGTGCAGCTGTTGAAATCACCTGTCATAGGCATTTTGGTCTAATGATTTTTATCATTATACATTTGTAACTTCTGGTACATCTTTCTGGAAGAAAATGCCAACCACGGGGTGCAATTCGTTCCCTGTCTGATACCTTTCTGAGCATCCAGTGGCTATGAGCCACCCTAAAAAGCAGCCGTGGTGCAGTCGATTTGACAATACAAGGGCAGATGCTCTGGACGGTAGAGGATGCTAGAGAAGAGGTAAATTTTCCATCGCGCTTTTCTGTCTATTAGCATCCCCTCAGCCTTGCCTGATACCAGCTCTAGCCAGCTTCTCTCTATCCAGGGGCTGCTTTAGGCAGTCAGAGCTGCTTGTGTTTGCCTATGTCTGCATGCCCATACAATGGCGTGCGTGCGTGTAGTTGCAAACTGAGGCACCTTGAAATGGGTCCAGAAGTTTGCATGATCTGCCGCTAAGCGCACACGTGGAGTTCGGTAGGTCTCTGCTCTGGAGATCCCGTTCTTTCAGCTGCAGGAGGCAGGGAGCCTTGGTTTTGTTCTGCACCCCGCCCTCGCCCCCCCATCTCCTACCCTCTGCTGAGCCGCCAAGTGTTTCTGCCTCAGGTATAGTTTTCCTCCTCATTCCCATATGCACTGTTCGGGTGGCAGCCTTGGGATGCCGGGGTGTCGGTCTGATTCTTTGTCCTCTTAGTCTATTTAAGGTATTTTAATTGAATCGGGCGGAGAAAAAAACCAAACCCAAACCACATACACAAACCCCAAGCCTTCAGGACTTGCTCCCTCTTCCCCCAAACAACAAATAGTTAAATAACGAGATGCCAAACCAGCCATCACCAAACGAATAAGCCAAAAATCAGCGTCAGCGCCGCAGGAAACGGCAAAGTTTCTGCGCTCTGAAGCTGGCCCCGTGGTGCCGCGCGTAAATGCAAGAATCCAGGGGGAGGGAGCGGAGCGGAGCGGAGCGGAGCGGAGCGCGGCCCCAGCCCGGCGGTGCGGGAGCCGGGGCTGCACCGGTGCGCCCAGCCCTGCATCCCGGAGCGACAGCCCTAGATGCTGCTGTGACTTGGTTCTGCGCTGGGAAATGAACGGCTCCGAGCCCCCACCCCCGTCTCCTCCCTCCTCCTCCTTCCCCCTCCCTCGGGTCCTGCGGGGAGGCGGGTTTAAGGTGGGTCGTGTGGCCGCGGTAACTTTCCTAACAGAGCCAAAGAGGCGCCCGGAGTCCCCCGCAGCAGCATCGCCTTCCCGTCCTGGGCAGCGGCACCGGCGCGGTACACGCGTGCGGAGCGGCCCCGGCTCGGCCGTTGCAGCCCGGGCTGCCGCTCGCCGCCTCCCGCCGCCGCCTCTCGCGGCGTCGCGCTGCCGCCGCCGCAGCCCCGCGGCTCCGGCCCCGGGTCCCGCCGAGGTAGGTGCGCGTCGGGACGGGGACTGAGCGCTGCGGGGG
>JANZLQ010000002.1:21742498-21757284 GCA_026212715.1 Elanus axillaris | reverse complement strand
TGCCGCCGCCGCAGCCCCGCGGATCCGGCCCCGGGTCCCGCCGAGGTAGGTGCGAGTCGGGACGGGGACTGAGCGCTGCGGGGGACGCGGCGCCGGAGCCCCTCTGCCTGCAGCTGCGGCCCCCCGCGCCCCGTTTGTTCCTGGCGCAGCTGCTGCGGGGCAACGAGCTTCCTTCGCACCCTCTGGCTGCAAGGGAGGAAGCCCCTTCCCTGCTCCTCCTGGAACTGCCCAGGCATCCAGGACGAGCCGGGGGGAGGCAGTCTCTTTCCAGCCTCCCGGTTCTGTCCCTTCCCTCGATTTTTCTTTGAATTCTTGCCGGTGATTTTGGAAGTGCTGACGGAGGAGATACGTGTGTGGGTGAGATCTTACGGCTTTATTAGGACTCTCCCCCTAACAGCGCTTCTCTCAGAAGCCGCCCCCCCAGCGCGTGGTTTACTGGGGTGTTGTGTCGGCACGAACTTTCTTCTGGTTGCAGGAGGCGGATTTGGTCCCCGCGTGTCCCCGTCCTCGGGCTGCTGCTCTGCGCGGGCGAGTGGAATTGCTGCTCGGGTCGTAGCGGCTTCCCTTGTCTGTACTTAACAGGGCTTGTGATGAAGAGGATCTTCGGAGTAGGGAGAGGCACGAGGGAGAAGTTGTAGGATGCAGTGTGTAAGTGACGCCTCTTTCTTGAGGCTGGGGAGCTAGCTGGTGGAATTTCACTCTCGCCGGTGCTACTCGCTACTGCCAAACATTCCCTTCTTTTGCCTACGGAGGCGTCTGGCCACCCTGCCAGATGGTTCTTAACAAAGAGAGTGAAGTTTGGGAGTGTCAGGATGTCAGCTCCCAAATTCAATGCTTAGCTGAGATCCTCAGGTGACAGCACAGAGTTCTGATGCCTGTGTTTATTAATATTCATCTGCAAGCACTGGGTATATGTTTGGCCCAGAGAGGTGGGCAGAGGATCAATATTTTGTGAAACTAAGGCAGCCATCTCTCAGAGTATCACAGGGGTTGGAGATTTAAATAACCCCGGTGATCACTAAATACTGTGGAGGCTGGGGTCAGTCGTGTCCATCCGTCTTCCCCCCCACCCCCTCGGCAGGAAAAAAATCCAGAGTTAACTAAAAGTAAGTCTACAGTTTGTATCTTTATGACCTCCTGGTTTAGAACATAAATAAGTAAAATGAATTATGAATGAACTAGAATGTAGCAGCCTGTCTACCTTGCATATCCTGTCAAATAGGGGAAACCCCCTCCCCAGTCATGCTCAGTCCTGTATGTTGGTAAAAGAAATCTCAAGTCAGGTGATCGGATGTTATGTGTCTTAATTTCACATTATGCAGCTAATAAATTCTGCGGAGATTTCTGCTGGGATATCCAGGTCTCAATCTGAACCCTGCCCTTTCTGAGAGCAGTCAGAGCTTTTCTGTCCCTCTCTTTGTTTCCTTACGTGTCCACTTTGTTAAATCCCACAAGTTTTCCCTCCCAGAGTAATAGCTGATGGATGGATTCTTTTACATGTATTGCCTTGCTTATGGTAGTGCTAAGTAAAGGTGAGTAAACCAACTAAACAGTCTCATAATAGGATTTGATTTTTTGTGATCTTTTACAGACTGAGGATCCGGTCTTGCAAAAGCTTATGAACAAGTTTACATTCATGGGACCTGGTCTGGAGTCTATTAAAGTTAGTGTGAGGCACCTGAATTGGCTTTGCGTTAGGACAATAAATACTAATAAGAACATGTGTTTAAGGAGAACGATGTATGTTTGCAAAATTAGTTTCAAGGCAAGTGCATGAGGTCTTATTTGTCAGTAACAACCTCTGGAGGCTTCTTCAGCGTTCAAACTGTTGATCTTAGTTTTCTTTCTGCTTCCTCTTAATATCTGAGTAAATTTATTACAGAATTGTGAAAGTTTTATGGTGAAAGTGTTTCAGTGTTTCAGCATATGAAACTTTGAAAATGGTCATGTGGTCACTATATGTTTTTCAAAATAAAATTTCAATGTTGTCTTTCTTTCCAGTCACCCAGTCATCTACTTTATAAAATTTTGTAATTTTAGTTAAAAAAAAATAAAAATTGAGGTAAAATATACAACAGTAGGGATGCATTATTTTGCTCCTGTTTTTTACTTATTGAAAAGGGCTAATTTGGTCTCTTGTTTTTACAATTAAAAATACATTAATAGGAAGAAGTGTCAAATAGAAGCCAATGTTCTCTTTTAATAAGTTGCATGTCTGTAAGCATATTTACTATGAATGGGGTATTCAGCCATTTTTACTTTGAATAATCCATCGTGCTTTAAACACTAGGCAGCAGAATTAATATTTAAGCAAATGCATACAGCAAAACTATAAATCTCTGAAAACAGTTAATTATATTGGAACTGTGAATGTACCTCAAAGTACAGCCTGTATAAACTATTTCTCTGTGGCGTGATCACAATTCTTGCAAACCTTTTATCCTTGTCTGTAAAATCATTTCTAATTTTGTGCTCCTACAAAGCATGTGCTTGGTTATTGTTTTCAGAACCATGTGGTTTGAGCTACTATTTAAATATAATATTTATGATACTACTTTGGTTGTTCAGCTTAAAAAGAGAAGTGCTGCATACCATTGCATACTAAAAAGCTACCATATAATTACTACTTTTTGCAGTACTGCTGTGCAAATCTCTGGGGCAGGAATTTAAGTGGAGGCTTTATGCAGTTCACAGTTACTTTATATAAAAGCTATAAGCTCTTTTTCTTGAAACATGGGGGCTGCAGGAATTGGGGAGTGTGGAAGTATGGTTCCTGCACTAGTTTTAACGTTTTAATTTTTGCAACATGTATGCTTGCCATTTGCCTTCGTGTACTTCCAGGTGGATACAGAGCATGTGGTGGGTTCCCACAAACTATCCATCTGTACCACTTTGGGTTTGAATTACCTATCTACATACTTCGTTCTTATTGTCATTTTATGCAAATTTATCAATTCTGGTTGCGTCTTGCAGGGGAGTGCTGGGAGGCATGGGGTTACTTACACTGCCCCTCTCTCCCTTGCATATCTGTGCAAAGGAAACTGTGACATGGCAAGAGTCAGCGTCTAGTTCCAAGTCAAAGCCAAAGTCACTGCGAATTTCTCCACTGATGGTGATGGACTTTAGACCACACTGTAGGTGCAGGTAGGATTCGGGTCTCGCAGTCATCTTAGGTTCTCTGGGGTATCCTACGTGGTCTCTAGCTGCTGCTCCACCAGCATTCATTTCTCCTGCGAGACATACATTATTATCTGCTGCCCGATGCAGATAATCTTGGTTTTCCTTCGGTGTCTCAAATAGCACTTGGCATCCCTGTTTAGGCAACTAAGTCCTTCCCTGGCTGTCTCACATATTACTAAAAATGACTAATATGTAAAACCTGGGATCAAGGAAATAGTTGCAATTACCATTGTGAATAAACAAGTTACTCCTAGAAAGGGTTGTTCAGATAGATGTTAATGGAAAAGATGAAAAAAAATTCAACCTCATTGTTCTGTACTGTGCAGGCTGACTGTGCTGCAGTAGCGATTGGTACTTTTCTTTGCACAAAACTGATTGAAACCTCAGTGAGGAAGTTCTGTATGTTAAGGAGAGAGAGATGAAAAAGCTTGTAGAAAATTAAAAAGAGCTACTCTCAAAGGAGACAAATCCCAGATAGAATCAGTTTTAAAGATTGCCAGATGAATTCAGCCATGTGATACTTCTATGTGATTCCTGTGAGTGATGTACAATTGGTGTATGCATATAGAGAGGAGGAATTTTGTTTAAGAGTTTACAAAATATGATCCTTCCCTTAGGAGTTAATGATTATGTACCAAATTCATGAAGAGAGAATATTCCAGGCCCTTGTGAAGATCAGACTTGGTAGCTGTAAAACAGTGGGCTACAGCCCAGAGGATCTAAGGTATTCAGTCAGGTGTCCAAAGACAAGTCCAGAATTCTCTAAGATAAGTGTGTTTACAAGCACTTGTATATGAACAGTAGTGCTAAGTCCTTCAGGCTGTTTCTCCTGTCTGGCTCCTTCTCTAAAGGGAAAGTATTGAAATTTGTATGAAAGCCTCTTTCTGAGAGAGGGAGAGAGATACGAGATGAAGGTCACCACTTAGCCTGCTCACAGAAATGCAGCAGGAAAGAAGAGCACGTCCAACTTGCACCAGATTGCAAACAAGACCAGAACTGGTAGGCCTAACTTCTTCCTTTGCAATAAGAACTGGCACTGAGAATTTCTCCTATTAACAGCCTGACTATAAAGGCTAATGAATGAATAGGCATGAAACCGAAATCAGATTCACTGCTAGAGATATGCTCAGCCTGGAAGGAGGAGTAAGACATAGTAGCTAAGTGAATATAGTTCTGTGCTCTAACTTCATATACTTCATTTTCTAGGTTTTTCAACCCAAAACATGAGCACTAGCAGTCACTCTTAAAATATTTTAAAGGGTTAAAAAGGCACCAGAGAACTGCCAGAATATGACAGCTTAAAGGTTAGCCAAGTGTGAAATTCGTGAACAGATTTTTTTTTTTTTTTTTTTTTTAATTTAACTAGTAGATATGAGTGGAAATGGGTCCAGGTTCTCTGAAGTTCAGATATGCAGCTGAAGTTTTCCTTAACCTCTTTTCTTGGATTCCATGTTAAGATCTAGACTTTTGCTAACCTCCTGTTTTTATCACAAGTCTTAACCATATATGATTTTTTGCAAGGTTTATGGAGTGTTGTAAACACATGAAAATCTGCTTTCTCTGGAACAAAGAGGTAGGAAAAAGCTGTAGAGAAACTATGACGTGGAGTATTGGAATTCACAGTTGCTTGCTTAAGGGACCGAAACAGGAAGGTAAATTAAAAGCTCCAAAGCTCTTTAGTTAAAGGATGTAACCTATTTCTATAGATTGTATGGCTAGATAAGGTGTTTTGGGAGCATATTCTAATTTTTCATAGGGTTTGAATCTTTAACATATCTGGTTTTGAGACAAATACTTGAATAGTAAAAACTGTCATTTGGCAAAGCCATTTTAAGAGCCTTTAAAAGTTTTTAGAGGGTTTGGTACAAATATTTCTCCCCTTTTTTTTACCAGTATAAAACATGGAGCTATACTGGTAGAAAGCCAGTGTAAGCACGAGGAGAATAAAGTTCTTTATCATGCTTTTAAAATCTACCAAGTGAGAGAAGCATGGATGATTTGTAAGTAGTCGACTGGCATATGGTACCATTATGATAACATCATGTTCACAGCACTTTCCAGATTGATATACAACCTTTCTAAAATAAGCTCGGTAGAAAAAGAAAAAAGAATGTAAAGTCATTTAGCAGCCAACATGCTTTTGGTAGCAGCATAGGACACTGGTAGGTGACTTCACTGACACTCTGTTTGTCAAATGAGTTGTGCATCGTAGTCTAGTACCTACTTGACAGGCAGTCACTCCAGAAAACCGCTGTTGCACTTTGTACGCTGGAGTCTGATTTGTGCTTTCTTAATTCACAGTGAACTGCTGCATTCATTTTCATTCCATGCAGTCTTGGCGAAGTCATGGGGGTTAGCACAAGGTATAGAATTTGTTTCTCAGGAGGAAGTCCAGTATTAAGTCCTTTGTTAGCAGTATAAGGAGAAAGGCTGGGGTTATCTGGGGATGGAGACTGAATTATATTCTAGTTCTGGATGGAAATATCCAGACTGAGATTGAAACTGTCTCATTGACATGCTGTGTCATTTATGGTTCTCAAGGAATGGTAAAATCATAAATATTCTTAGAAGCAGGAGACTTGACAAGACAAACTATGGCAATGTTTCACTATTCAAAGGGGTTTTATCTACTTGCCACAGCTAGCTTAATTCTATTAAAGAATTAAAACAATGATACTTTATATGTCATTATTATAGCATAAATTATAGTTTTGTTTGCCTCCATTTAAATGTAAAAGCTGTAAATATCACTTTAAAGAAGTACTGGCTGATTAATTTGAAATCGTATTAACTTCTGTGTGTTAAAATGGGTAAGGCAAATCAAAACCATTAAAGTTATAACACCTACCATTTCTCAAACTTAGTAAAAATGTCCAGTGTATCAATGTGCTTCATCCCTTCTCTTCTAATTTCCTTTTTTTTCTGCATATTTCAGGTAGGCATTTTATCAACCAAACAGGGCCAATCAGTTATTTTATAGATACAATTCAAGCATCAGAAAATTTACTTCTCAGTGTTAGTATGCATTGCCTTCTACAAAACACCATGTGACTAGTCATGCACTGAATGCAAGGGAAAGAAGTGTTTTATACTAGTGCTTATTTGCAAAGGGATTAGACATTTGGAGGCTTGTTTTTACAGATTGTATCACCTTTAGGATGAATTGCCTTCTGGATATGTTGCCTGCCCCCTTCCTCCAAGGAAGTCAGGGTAGTCCTTGGAAGTCCTGACTAGGCCACACATCTAACTTTTGGATTACTCAAATCTGGTGAAATGAGTCACACCCTTTCATAATTATGCCTAGTTTCCATTTTACTTGTAAAGAAAGGTAAAAAGGCTGAAAACTTTATTGTAAATGAATGACTGAACAAATATGAAAATTTGAAATTTGATAATTTGAAAATTATCATTTGTAGCTCTGAGCTTTAGTTTAGACATGGTGTGTTTTGACAGCTGTAGTGTTAAAGCAGGACAGAGCGGTGCATGTATCTTATATAGAGTACAGGGCGAGGTTTTTGCTGGTTTACTGTAAACTTTCCCTGAATGAGGATTTTTGGATGTAGCCCTAACTATTACCAGGTAATGTTACAACAGGAAATATTCATTGTACTTAGTTATGTAGAATTTTATTTTGAGGAGCTAAGTACAGTAATAGCAGTCACTGACTAGAACTACTAATAATCACTTTTCCAGAAGACTGCAAAGAACTTGAAAAGTGCATGCTCCAACAAATCAGTCGTCTTTAGTGGTGGTAAGTGTAAATTACATAAGTTCTGTTGGTTTGGAGTCTTTGGTGCCATTATAGCTGTCATTAATTGTGTATTATGTGTTTGAAAGGAAAGTCATCAGTAGCCTATAGGATGTATTTACATGGTAATTGAGGATTGATTAGATGCAGTCTCTGCAGTGAGGGCTAGTAGGAATAAGTCATAGAAATTACAACAGTGGTAAATTATATTTACAAAATACTCATTTATAATAAATAATGATGGTCACATATACAGAAAGATTTGTATGGTACAATTGGAAGGAGACTTATTTGCATAATACTGCCTGTTGCAGATGTTACCTAGCACTGGATTATGAACTCTTCAGGACAGAAGTTGTGATTTATGTAAACTGAGATCTGTCGAATGACAAAATACCATCTGCTGTTTGTGGTCAGAAGATAGCAAAATATCAATTAACCAATGAATGAATGCAGTGTGTGCTTTTAACAGTTGAGGCAGCTGCTGTGTCCATTCCAATCCACAGGAATTGTGAAGTTTTTTTAATATTTTTAAAAATTTATTTATATTGTACCACCTTGGCTAATAAAGATGTAAGTGAAATTTATTTCTCAAAACATGTTCCATGGGATTGTTTGTGGATGATCCTAGTGCAGCCTAGAAACTGAGCTTGTTCCTCTTGCTCTGATCTGTAAAATGCAAAAAATGTGGGAACTCTGAATAAGGGGCAAACAATGTTAAACAAGAAAGGCAATGGAAAATACCTTGGCAGGCAGAGGTGTGTGGGTAGGAACGATATGGAAAGTCACTTCTGTATAGAAAAGAGCAAGAAAAAGAAAGACAATTAGGAAAATAAACAAGAGGGGACTAAGAGACAACTAAATAAAATTCAGCAACAGATAAAAGGTTCACCCAGAAATTACTGAGTTAAATGAGAATGGTAAAGTGTGGAATCAGATCTGTGTACGGTCTGCAAAATCCTTTTGCTTGACAGAATAATAAACAAGGAGAAATAGTTAGCAGGATGCTGGTGCACTGATTAACATCCAGCATTTAACGCTGATGGTTTCTAGATAATCCAGGCATCCTCCTAATTTTTTTTAGCAGATACTTTTTCCCTGCTCTCTTATTTTCCTGAAGGTCTTTCCTTTGCCTTATCTTCCTTAGCATTCTTTTAGGCTTTGTTTAAGGATTAAGTTTTCCACTTGAAGGGCAGCTTGATAGAACATTAAGCAGAGGACAATTTTAGGGTCTGTGTTCTCTGTAGTAGAGCTAAGTTTAGGTTGTTTCTTCTGTATGCAGACATTCAAAAAAGATGAGACCTACTTAAAATAACATGCACTGGAAGCAGAATATAGACTTGTAGTTCTGTTGACTTTTGTAAAAAACGTATTTGCACAGGTACTCTAGAATGAAATAGGCTCTGACTCATACACAGCCTACCAGTGTGCAGATTACTGAAGGTGAAGGCAAATATGTATTCTGAGTTTGCAAAAGTACTGTTGTGGTGTAAATTTTAGTAATACAGCACACTGTAGTTACCTGAAGGGATACATAAATGTTGTAAGGATCTGACTGTTCTCTTCTGCTGAATTGTACTTGAAGCAGCACCCAGACAGAGGAAGGACTGATCTCTCAGTGCTGCATTTCCACTTCGTGATGAAACATGGCCTCAGTTTGGCCATTGTTGTAAACTCAACAGACCCCACTGCCTGTGTTCTCCTGCTCCACTGCGCACTGCTACCACCTGCCTGGTATTCTCCAAGTTTCTCTGTGTCTGCTTTCAGTAGTGCAGTCCTCAGCTGCCTTTCAGTTGCAGCTTTCCAGTTTTGGGTGGTTTTTTTTTTTAGGACCTGATAGTCAACAGACATCTCACTGGTGTTTGAAATAATGGGAGTTTGGGAGTTTACTGGTGACAGCACCAAAGAGAATAAATAGAGGGAGCAAAAGGTATTCAACTTAATTCTGGAAGAGGAAGTAGTACAAAAGGAGGACATAAAACTCTGAAAGGACAATATTTGGGTATGTGGATATATCTTTAGGCTCTTAGACATTTTAGAAAGCTAGGAATTCAATTGTACAAAACAAGGGTGTAATCTTAAAAAAAGTCCAAGGATGTGGAGTCTCCATCCTTGAAGCCTGGACACTGTCCTGGGCAACTGGCTCAAGGTGGCCCTGCTTGAGTAGGGGGATTGGACTAGATGATCTCCAGAGGTCCTTTCCAACCTCAACCATTGGGTGATTGCGTGAAACTGGGATGAATTAAATAGTTAACAGTTGTCACTGAAAAGTGAACAAACCTGCCCAGTATTTTTTCATGGATACTCAATTCACTAGAATACATTACTTGTTAATGCTTCTGGATTCTTTTGGGGGGTTGTTTTTTTGTTCGGGTTTTGTTAGGGTTTTTTTTCTGTTTTGCCATTGCCAACAGGGAGCATTATACATTTGTTAGCACTGGATTTACTTCAGTGAACCCATTTAGGAGCATTGACTCACTTTACAAAAAGGTTACTTTTTTCATTTAAAAGTGGCTCTTTTCGATATGCTGGGGTGCTTGCATACCACTTGTTTATTACATCGCATGGGAAAAATAAAAAGTAATATAAAGTCTTAGCTCTTGCATTAGAGTCCTGGAGAAGAAATCGTGTAAGTCAGTATGCATAAAAATATCACTGTGAGGAGGCTATGTTGTAAATTATAAGCTTGACTCCTTGTATGTGAGGGTTAGTACATCTGCTCTCATGAATTATTCTAGTTAGCAGTGTGAAGAATGCAGTCTTAAAAACTTATGTCACTTCAGGTAAATTCTTAAGCCACAGTGAGCAAGATCTTCTTATGAGCAGATATGATCCCAAATAGACCATCTGATCCACTCAAAGAGCAAGCAGTGCTCGAGTGTTTGCATTTCATACTGAAACCCCAGATGCTAGTCAGACTCTTTCTTTCTTTCCAGCTAACTTCTTGGACATCTGCGTATGAATTAGAAGAAGTCTTGTGTTGTAAGTTGCCTGTCATACAAAAAAACCCCTAAAACCCACTTTGATACAAATAAGTATTTTCTTGCATTAGCATAATAGTTTGTTATTCATTATGTAGGAATTCATAGTGGACAAGGAATTCTTCTCATCTAGCTAAAACTAATTATTCAAAGGCATCAGATACTAGGCTGTTTGGAAATAGGATATGGTGGTCTTCATGCCATTCTCCTTCATACTGTAATATTCTTTTTTTTTTAATGGTACACAAGACTTAAATCTATACGGTGTATGCCAAAAATATAATGTAGTCTCTGCGTTGCTCACTAGTGTATTGTAACACACATTCATAAATTTGGTGTATGAAGAACATCACTTTTTATTATTTTCAGCCTCTATCAGAGCTGAGTTTTGAAACCTGAACTCAAACTAAGTCCACAATGATGGAAAGTGCTAGCAGTTGGGATATTCAACTGCACTTAAGTCTTGCTGTTCTTTTGAAGATGAGACTTCCATCAGAGATATGTAGGAGAGTAAGTTTTTTAGGACAAACAGTTCCTTTGGATGTCTTTACATAATATATAGACCTTCATTCTGCTTGAGATGTTTGAGCACTTTAGTAAATTTGATATTAAGTAATAAATGTTATGGTTACTGTTGTTTATTGGATAGATCTACTGCCAGAAAGAGATGTGTTATAGAATCAGGAAAGGTAAAGACTGTTCTTGGCTTTGTCAAAGATTGCCTCCAGTATCAGTGCCTTGTATTTTCTGGGAATACTAATGCTCCTGATATTTTTTTAATCTTAACATATTTGTAGAGTGCTCCAAGATCCTGGGCAAAGTTCTTGTGAGTACTGTATGCATCCTTAGGCAAATTAGTCTTATATTAGCAATAGTCTAGTTTACCCTGCTCATTTCTCTTAATTTTATGGAGGTGACTGCTGTCAGTTGCTACTAAGTCCAAAGCCGGTTAGTTTTGTTCCAGTTTGTTGCTAAATTTGTGCAATTGGTTGATAATAGTTTAATTCCAGAAGATCTGGTTGTATATCAGTTTTCTCATCTATCTGAAGTCTGCTTGAAAATAGAACTGGATATCTAAGCAAACTTTTATCGTCTGATAAAATAATATTGGACTTTCCTTCTTCTTATTTCTAGTAAAGCAGAAGCCTTTGTAAAAAGGAAAAAAAATGGTTGGGAGCAGGAGAAACACTGTTTCAAGAAACTATTTAATGTTAGGTCATGTGTGGCAGCATTGATTTTAGTAAAAGATGAACACAAATACAAAATAATTTTAATTATATAAAGTATTGCTTGCTGTGTTAAAATTGTAAGATACATGCATCTCTTCTTCAGATAGTGCAGGATCTATTTTTGAACCAGTGTTTGAAGTTAGCTGTCCAGGTGTCTGCTTCTTCAACTTTTCTAACACTCATGTGAGTAGTTAACAGCCTAACCCAAAACCAACTGAAGTCAACTGGTGTATTTTATAGGACTCAGAGTTTGGGCCTAAGTAAGAGGTACTACATTTGTAACTGGTACTTACAGTGCTATTCAAATATATTTAAATTAAATAAGATTCTGTGAGCTAATTTAAAAAAAAAACACAATACAAAACCCAACCCAACCAAACCAAACCAAACAACTTGTTTTAAAAAGCAGCATATAATGAAACCCCTAAATGCATTTCTAAATATGTAAATTCTGTTAAAGTCACATTTAGATCTATGTTCCCTTAGTCAAGCCACTTCCTCACAATATATGCTCTGCTAATCAATATCCAAATAGAAAGAAATTGAACTTGCAAATGATGAGGCACTCCTTGGGTTTCTCCACTTACTCCCTAAAGCTTCATGTCAAATACAGTAGACAAATCTTCACATCCAAATAATTCATCTGCAAATGGTGGGAACAAGAGGAGGGAAAAAAAAAAAGAAAATGTTGTTCCATGCTAAAATACAATAATGCATTAAAATTAATCAATTTCCTCCTGCTGGGGAACAATCATTTAGAAAACATTTTAATTACCAAAACTGAATAATGGGATCAGTATTTTTGAGAAGGTTGGATTCGCCCTACTGAGCACTGGAGAATCCTCTTCACAGGAGCCCATAAAAACATTGCTGTTTTCAAGTTGCTACTTTCAATCATAATACTTCTGGGGAGAAATCTGATTTTTTCACAGCAGCTTTTAAGGAAAATGTCGAGTGGACAGCAGGCATGTGTTAACTATTCTGTGCCCAGAGCACAGCTTTGCATGCACTCTAGCATTTCTTTTTTTTCTTTTGGATGAGAATTTATTGTGCATTACTTAACACATATCTGAAGTCACATTTTCAAGCCAAAGTGTTTGGCTGCAACAACAGACAGTGTTGTAATGTTGTAAAAATAGCATTCTTGTGTCTATGTACAGCCTAGCAATGAACAGAAACCTGCAGAAATAAGACAGCCTCATCCATTGTCTTGGCTAGAAGTGGTGTTCGGGGAGAATGTTCATGGCTATTACATTAGGTGTAATGACTTTGACTTTCAGAATTTGCCATGGAAGAGCCTCCTTTTCCCTCTTTGATGCATAAGGATCTTGGTCTCCAGCTCTGGTTTCATGGGAATTTGTCAGAGATCCGAATGCTAATCAGAGACATGACTCACTAATTGTAGAGCATATGGTGACCACCAAGGAATAGCCACTACCTGGCCATCTGGGAAAGTTGTAGGAGACTGTAATAAAAAAATGTGTTTGTAGTAGAAGTGTCTTCACATATATGGCATATATTTTAGTGTAAAACAGTTTGTCACTTATAATTTTCTTCTCCTATTAAACTGTGGAAGCTTTGCTTTTTCGTAAAAATGGCATGGCAGGCACATAGTCATGTTTACTAATTTTGCTTAAGTTTCTGTGGGTGATGGATAACACTCATGCGAAGATGTGGCTGATACTGTTTAATATCTGAACCCTAACTGCAAAGTCCTCTCATAAGTCCTGCAACTGAGGTGACATAAAGGGTCTCTTTTAGAATACATTTCACAGTAAGATGACAGAAAATTTTCTATAGTGTATGTTTATACTGAGGCCAAGTGAGAACTGGTATTAGTCATGGGAGGGAAGCCATTGTTTTGCAAGGATGTATTACAACTTTTCTTTCATAACACTGGACATTACTCAGCAAAATAGTTAGTTAAATGGCTACCTGGGTGCCTGCTGAAGATTTAATCACATTAAACTTTAAAGATAAGCATACACTTAACAACTTTGCTGAAGCTGCCCTGCATGAGTTTCAGGAAAATTTACATTGACTGGGGTCTTCAGTGTGTGCTTAGAGTAAGCTTGTATCTCAATACTTTGCTGAATCAGGATATTAAGTTTGCAAAGAAGATTAAAATAGATTCACTGAGAATGATGTAAATCTTTGTTCACAGTAGGGCACACAAGCAAATCTGAATATCCTAGTAATAAAAGTACCTTGTAACTTGTGGAATGAACAAAGTTCCCAAAATAGTTTTTACATGCTGTATTTTCTGGTTTGGATTATTAAAATAGAATTACAGATAATTAAGTTGTATAAGGCATTTTCTTTTTTATTTTCATCATTATTCTGTCATCCACATAAAACTTTTTTTCTATCTTGAAATAGTCTTGGTTGATGCTGAAAATTGCTGTAGGATAAGTAAAACCAGTCTAACTGAGATTCATAAATCCACTTTTTTAACAAGTACAATCAGGAATAGTTATTAGAGACCAGCTGGAAAATATTAGGGATAAAAATTTACCATAGGAGGTTTTTTATGTGTTTGAAACATTGATACCAAAAACCTAAATTAGATCACCAGAGAAATGAACTTGCTATTTAAAATCTAATTTGTACACAGAAAGTTAATTCTGAATATTCCTATTGATAAAAATTTTATTATTAGGTCTTGTTAAACTGCCTGTTTTTAATGGAAGTCTGACTTCTACAATGCTTTTCCTATAATTAAAATATGAGAAGTAGTGACCTGATTATATTGAATGCATTTGTGTCCAGTGGCTGTGTAATAAACTTTGGTGCTAGTCAATTCTGTTCTCTATTATGATTTTGGAAAGTAGAGAAGTTTATTTGGCCTAATTCCAACCCAATTCAATTCAAAGGAATTGTTCAGTTAGTGCATTTTGGATTAACATTTTAGGAACCTAAGCACAGATTTTTCAAACATGTTAGCATACAGCTTGACACCTCGGGGAGATAGGAAAGAAGTAATTCACTGAGACTATCTCCCACGAAGGAACTCTATACCAGAATGTAACAACATAGCAGTGGCTGTGTTGGGTCAGATCAAAGATTTTTCTAGTCCAGTTCTCGGTCTTCAGCTGTAGCACATAGCAGTGGCAAGCCAAGAGCAGTACTTCCCTGAATATTCTCCTAGTGTAGTTTTCCTGGGCTCTTTCTACAGATGGTGCAGAGAAAGAGAGGCTGTTCTCGTGGCAGAGTCAGAACAGAAGACTAGCTTTGATACGGTGTGTAGTCCTGCAGACCAGCTGTGGTGGGTTGACCATGGCTGAACGCCAGGTGTCCACCAAAGCCGTTCTATCACTCCCCCCTCCTTTGCTGGACAGGGGAGAGAAAAAAAATATAACAAAGGGCTTGTGGGTCGAGATGAGGACAGGAGAGATCATGCACTGATCACTGTCACGGGCAAAACAGACTCAGCTTGGGGAAAATTAACTCCCATTTATTACAAATCAAAACGGAGTAGAGTAATGAGAAATAAAACCAGATCTCACAACACCTTCCCTCCACCCCTCCCTTCTTCCCGGGCACAACTTCACTGCCGGCTTCCACCTACCCACCCCAGCGGCACAGGGGGACAGGGAATGGAGGTTGAGGTCAGCTCATCACAGGTTGTCTCTGCCGCTTCATCCTCCT
>JANZLQ010000002.1:21705165-21742398 GCA_026212715.1 Elanus axillaris | reverse complement strand
CTTCCAGCAGCTTCTCACAGAAGCTGCCCCTGTAACCCCCCCTGCTACCAAAACCTTGCCACAGAAACCCAATACACCAGCCTTTTTGAACTGGAGTTTGCCTTTGTGTGTTCCCTTGTTACTAGCATGACTTTCATAATCACTTCAGTATCTAAGACTCAACATCTTCAATTCTGATGTTTTAAAAGAAAAAAACCCACTTTTGAGAAAAAGTATTTATTTATTTATTAATATTTTATGTATATTTTTCCATTATTCTACCAAGGAAACTGTTCTAACAAGTAATTTATGTTGGCTATGTATAATATGCAATCACTGCTCAATAGAGGAAATTATGATATGTGGAAAATCCTTCCTCAAACTTTTGGTTGAGTTTTCACATTATTTCTGTTGCAATTCAGGCTTTATTTTGGAAGTGCTGTTGCAACAAAGAGAGAATACTTTTAGCATAATTGAACTGAGTTTTCTTAAAACAGCATCTCATCAGTCAACTTTGAAATTTTTCTTCTTATTTGTGGTTAATTGTATTTCTCTCCTGGAAAATTGGACAAATCAATGTAAATGAAACAAGATTATTGTTATTTTTTAGGATAAATAGGTAAATACTGTTAGCCATAATAAGCCATCTGTGAACAATACAAATCAAGGATGTAAATTCACTGCAGTCAAATGTTTTACACCACTGATAAATTTGACACATTTATTACTCATCTAATTAAATTGTGCATGCAGAGCAAGCAGGAACCTAGCAACGTATGCAGATGTCAAAGGGGTATTTAGTACACTTGTGATTAAGATCAGCTAGTTTACATCATACTGTGTTGATTTGTTATGATCAAACAAAACATGTTCAATAGAAAAGAAAATTATTTAGCCAAATTCTGTTCCATGTAAGTTTGAGTAAACTCAGTGATTTTACTGGGATCGCATGGATGAAAATGGCAGGAAAAGAGGTCAGGGGTTGTCAGGTGTTCTCTTCTGCAGCCCCTGTTTGGCTAGCAGATGCTCGCATTGAAGCTAATACAGGGTCAGAGAACTGGTATGAAGGAAAAGGAGGCTCTATCTGTGGAACACCCTAGAGCGATACCACAGGGAGTCATTAGATTGGGTACAGCAGTTGCTTGACAGAGTTTAATGGCATGTGATATTCATATGGTCAGGTTAGAGTGTCACAGTACTTGGGAGATCAGAGATCAGTAAGACCCCAGGGAAGCTGGTGAGGAAGGCCAAAGTGTACATGAGTTATGTGACACTTTATGTTTAAATAATCTTTAGAACAACATGCCAATGGAGGTGGACAGTAGAACTTTTTCACTTTCCATCTTATTTGCACAAAACCCAGTCCCCACTGCCTCTTTTGTTCATAAGCTTTTCAAATACCTGCAACAACAATCAGTTACTTAGTGGGTGGGAATTAGGCCTTTTGTCAGTTCACTGCTACAACCTTTTTCATTGTGAAGTATAAGCAAAGGGAAAGAGCATCTCTATGTCTCTTCTTTGAAAAGGACAAGGCGATTGGTTCTAATGTTGCTGCCCTCTGGCTTGCAGCAAAGGGAGGGAAAGTTGGATATTCTTTAGCTGGCTTTTGTCTACCTGCATGTATAAATCAGCTAAAGCCTTAGGCTGAGCAACATACAATTCACAAGGAAGAAAAGTGCAGGACAGCAAATAACTTGTTTATCAGGTTTTTCTTCTGCCCAACTTTATGAATTGGGTTACCACCTAGGAAGGTGGTTTTATTTGTTATATAATCAAACTGGTTTGTACTCAGTCCAGAGCCATTTATTTGAGGCAATTAATTACCATTTGTTATTCCTTCCAAATTTACTTTTTAAAAAATTGCATTGCCAGGGGCATTCTATTTTTGGCAAAACTAGTGTAGTGCTAAGATTGGGGTACATACATCCATATGTGTCAAATCCCTGTGGTAGCCTACTTGATTCATTGTGGAATCCTGTAAAGGCAGTTAGCTCAAGGATGAACACCAGGGAAAACCTGTGCTTGCCAGTAATGGAAAGCATAGATGCAAACACTTTGCTCATCAAGCTTATAACTGGCTGGAACTCCAAAAAGTGGAATTCCAAATGTACAGGTTTTCTGATTCCTAGTCCTTAATTCTCTGTGATTTATGGCACTGACTGAGTCAGAAGAGGTAGTTTCAGAGATCTGCAGTTGGGACTGTTGAGGGCTTGTAACATGAAAACTGGCATTTGGATTCCATCTCATACCAACTGGCACTCAGTGGTGTACCAAGACTTTTGCTCCTCTCAGTCCACTCCATGTATAAATGGGAAGATACAATAGGCTTTAGAGGGATATTTTAGCTCAGCATTATTTGGAGCAATAGGCCAGAAAATAGAATGTATATGATTTACAGGACTGTGATTAGTGTTTAAGAAGAATAATCACAGATTTCAGAACATTTGGAGAGAAAAGCAATTGCTTCTGGTGACTGTGTTTTATTTACTACATCCAGGACTATAAAGGAATCTAGTGGGATTTCAGGCCTTTTGATTACTTTGAGCTGTGACTTCTTGAGAGTGTACAAATCTGCTTAGTTTACTGGACTGTGTCTAAAACAATAGTCTTCCTTTCTGGCCTTACAGCCACTGAAAAGCAGATTGCTGATAATAAGTTGGTAATATTTTAGTTCATACTAGTATATTCTTTTAGAGCTAAAAAGCTGATGTAATTCAACAGAGACACCATTAACTTTAGCAAATTTAAACCACTACTGTAAAAGAGCTCATGAAACTCATCCCATGATTTGATTTTGCTGCTGTATTCTCAGTCTGGTTAGGAGATAACTCGATAACATTTTCCAGTCAGCTTCAAATTAAATGCAAAATCTGCATTCAACTGAATAACTTCTAACTTAGAATAGCCAGAAATATGCTCCCCGAATGTCTGGAGGAAGTTTTGTGCTTCATACAAGGGCCATGTTTTGGGCCACTGGTAAAAGAATGTACTATGACTTTGTCTTAGAAAATACACTAATTCTAATCTGAAACTCTGAGAGTACCTCTCTTAATTCACTTCCTTACAGAAGCTTGCAAAGCATTTTAAGTGTTTCTATTTTTAGTTTGTATTTTAGTCTCCTTCTTACATGAATTCCCAGTCTATTACTGGAAGTTTGTCAAATGAAGTTATACATATTCCTATACTGTTTGTGTCTCCAGGTACTCTTCCTTCCAGTGCTATGGCACCTTGTGTCCCACACACCCAGCACCACTCCCAGACATTACAATGTTCCATATAAGTTATATTTTGTCCTGGTCTACTTTGGTGATTTTATTGCTCCACTGACTTCTTCAGTGACGCACAGAAAGTGAGCATTTAGGACAAAAAGTAAGGAAGGTTTCATTGGAATGAAGACATGTTAAATGTGTTTTACCATTTTTGAGAAGACAGAAGCTTACCTTCCAGTCATTTTCTAATAATATGACTCCAGCTTTAAGCAAGTCCTGCTCCGTATATCTGACAGCAGATCTTGTAACTAAGTGGTGGTACACATAATTGTACATACCTTGTTTCCACACTTTTTAGCTGTCAGTCTCTTTGTCAGTCTATTCCTTCTCTTTTTCTTTCTCAACTTGGATATGACTTTCTTCTCAAATTTCACCTTGCTGTTTGAACCCACTCTCAGCAGCATTTCAATAGTGTTGTGGGACCAGTATTTTAATTTGATTTGTATTATGTGAATGTCAGATTCCTTTTACTATGTAGCAGTTTAAATGATAAGATAAAATAGAGTCCACCTCAATGCTAGTACCCTTGTTCTTTTGCTTGAATGATTGAAATGCCTGTAAGCCAGTCCTAGGGTGAAGGAAACAAAGGCAGGCATTAATATATCTGCCTTATTTATGAACTAGTTAGAACCGTGGTTTATTGACCATTCAAATTGCTTTTGGTGTAAGATTTCAGGTGGAAACATTTCATTACTGAAGATCTTGCTCTTTGGAGTTACAGTTTTTTTTTCCCCCTGACACCGCTTTCATTTTATTACAAGCTTTATCTGAACAATCAAATTCAGCCCAGTATAAGACATAAGGTCTCTTCTTGCTGTGGCCAAGTTTACATGCCTAATTCCTTTTAATGCATCAGTACATCAAGAAGAAAAATATACCAGTTGGTACTCTCAAAGCCTTAGCCTGAATATTAAAAAATACATTTGTGTAGCAGCTGTACATATATGTATGTGTTGTCAGAACATGGAAAAGCATATTTTCAAGTCATTTAAAATACATTAGTCAAACCATATATGGGATGTACTTGCTGGCAGCACTGACCCTTACGGTTTTAGGAAATGGCTGGTTATTTGGATATAAATGTAGAACTGAGTGACAAGATGAGTGTCGTGGATTAACCCCAGCTGGCAACTAAGCACCACGCAGCCGCTCGCTCCCTCCCTCCTGGTGGGATGGGGGAGAGAATCAGAAGAGTAAAAGTGAGAAAACATGTGGGTTGAGATAAAGACAGCTTAATAGGTAAAGTAAAAGCCTTGTGCACAAGCAAAGCAAAACAAGGAATTCATTCACTACTTCCCATTGGCAGGCAGGTGTTCAGCCGTCTCCACAAAAGCAAGGCTCCAGCACACATAATGTTTACTTGGGAAGACAAATGCTGTAACTCTGAAAGTCCTTCCTTTCTTTCTTCTTCCCCCAGCTTTATATGCTGAGTATGATGTCATGTAGTCTGGAATATTCCTTGGGTCAGTCGGGGTCAGCTGTCCCAGCTGTGTCCCCTCCCAGCTTCTTGTGCCCCCCCAGCCTGCTTGCTGCTGGGATGAGGTGAGAAGCAGAAAAGGCCTTGACTCTTTGTAAGCACTGCTCAGCAATAACTAAAACATCTCTGTATTACCAACACTGTTGTTAGCACAAATCCAAAATGTAGCCCCATACTGGCTACTGTGAAGAAAATTAACTCTATCCCAGCCAAAACCAGTACAATGAGCACCTAAGATTTACATCATTTATATCCTCGTTTGAAAATGAGGACATACTTTGTAGGGATAATTTACAATGAATTATCTTTGAACTATCGCCTGAAACCTTGGAATAATTTAAATGATGGTGTCCTGGTCATCATTAAGAACTATTTCATATTGAAATCCTCCATTATGTGAGAGAAATCTTTAGGAAAATTACACTCTTGTATAGTTCTTCATGTAATTAGGACTGTTCTCAGGTCTGTGAGCATGGGAGTTTAGGGAGAAAATAGGAGATAGATACACACACATATATATAAAAGAAGGTCTGTGTGTGCATGTGTACGTGTGTGTGTATATATATATATTTGAATATTCAATACATTTTATTTTCAGGGGTTTAGTTCCATAGGTATTTCTTTCCTTTGGTTAAAGAAAGACCATTTTTTTTCCATATTGCTGACAAAAGTGTTCATAATAAGTATACATTTAGGTAGGTTTATCAGGTGGTACAGCACACATGAAAGCACTTGGAATATCAGCAGCTTCTTTTCGATCTTTGGGTCAGTATTCAGTTTATAAAAAGGTTAATGGGAGTTGTATGATTAATGTAAATTTATGTCTTTTTCTAAGCACATAGTTGAATAGAAAACCTCAAACTACACCAATACCTAGAAGTACCTATCTAAATAAAACTATAATTGAGAACGTACAATAGAATTTGTAAGTAGCAAACCATTTTCAGAAGACGTAGAAAAAGGACAGTAAAATAGGAGATAGGAAAAGGGAATGAAAAGACTATAGAACATATATATTAGTAATTAATATGAGAAGCTTTATGGAGGGCATAATAATCTGGAAGACAAAAATGACATTGGTTTTAGATGCAGTTAGGCTGCCTGATGTTGAATATCTGTATTTATTGATAAATTTTCTACTTCATATTGCTTACTAATTATGGGAATAGGATGTATATTCTATGCCAAGTCCTTGTGTGTATTACAGATGAGGATTAGACCATTTCATAGAATTACCATCATAGAATCATAGAATGGTTTGGCTTGGAAGGGACCTTAAAGATCACCCTCCTTCAGTTTACAACTCTTACCCTTCGTCCAATCTATACGCTCCCTGTTAAAGAGTCCCTCCCCATCTTTCCAGTAGGCCTCCTTTAAGTACTGGCAGGCTTCTATAAGGTTTCCCTGGACCCTTCTATTCTCCAAGGTAAATAACCCCAACTCTCTCAGCCTGTCCTTATAGGGCAGGTGCTCCAACCCCCTGATCATCTTCATGGTCCTCCTCTGGACCTGCTCCAGCAGGTCCATGTCCTTCTTATGTTTGGGGCCCAGAACTGAACACAATACTCCAGAGTCTGGGGTCTCACCAGGGTGGAGTAGAGGGGTAGAATCATCACCCCTGACCTGCTGGGCATGCTTCTTTTGAAGCAGCCCAGAATGCAATTGGCTTTCTGGGCTGTGAGTGCACATTGCTGGCTCACAGTCAGTTTTTCATCCACTAATATCCTTCTCATGGGTTCACTGGCAGTGTTCCAGGCCAGGTTGGATGGGGCTTTGATCAAACTGGTCTAGTGCAAGGTGTCCCTGCCCATGGCAGGGGGGGTTGGAACTAGGTGATCTTTAAGCTCCCATCCAACCCAAACCGTTCTATGATTCTATGATCTACAACCTCTCTGGGTTCCTTAGATGGTCTCAAACTTGATCTTGTCCTACAGTGGGCAGCTCTTCATTTTCCCACTTCCTGTCTCTGCCTTCTGCAACTTGGGTGGTGTGGCTGGAGCACTTCCTGGTGAAGACTGAAGCAAAAAAGCCACCCAGTACCTCAGCCTTCTCCATGTCCCAGGTAACCAGGTCTCCCGTTTCCTTCCAGAGAGGGCCCACATTTCCCCTAATCTTCCTTTTATCACCAATGTACCTATAGAACTGTTTCTTGTTGCCCTTGATGTCCCTGGCCAGATTAATTCTGTTGGGGCTTTAGCTTTCCTGACCTGATCCCTGGCTACTTGGACAATTTGTCTGTATTCCTCCCAGGCTACCTGTCCTTGCTTCCACCCTCCGTGGGCTTCCTTTTTGTGTTTGAGTTTGTCCAGGAGTTCGTTGTTCATCCATGCAGGCCTCCTGCCATTTTTGCCTGACTGCTTCTTTGTTGGGGTGCATTGCTCTCTGAGCTTGGAGGAGCTGATCCTTGAATATTAACAAGCTTTCTTGGGCCCTCATCCCTCCAGGGCTATATCCTATGGTACTCTACCAAGCAGATCCCTGAAGAGGCCAAAGTCTGCTCTCCTGAAGTCAAGGGTAGCGAGCTTGCTGTGCACCCTCCTCGCTGCCCAAAGGATCTCGAACTCCACCATTTCATGGTCTCTGCAGCCAAGGCTGCCCTTGAGCTTCACATTCCCCACCAGACCCTCCTTATTGGTTAGAACAAAGTCCAACACAGCACCTCTCCTCATTGGCTCCTCTATCACTTGGAGAAAGAAGTTATCATCAACGCTTTCCAGGAACGTTCTGGATTGCTTATGCCTTGCTGTGTTGTCCCTCCAACAGATATTTATTATTTGAGGAGAACATGTCTTGAGCACAGGCAGAAAAAATTATTGAAGAATATCACAGGAAAGCTAATCATAGTTGCAGAGAAAGCTATAAATCAATTACTTGAGCTGGTTGTGATCACACAATAAAAGGAATCACTAGAGGGGATAATTGCAGAAGCTCATTCTGGTCAAAACTGTGTTCATATGTATTCCTCATACTGACCATTTTGTTTATTTGGAAAAAAAAAACCAAATAAAGAAAAGGCTCACTAGTTTTCTCCAATATCTGTACTGTACTAATAACCATTTTTAGACTAGGTATGTTAGTTGCCTTAATGAAATGCTCAAGCAGTAGTAGTGAATTGCTTGCAAACTATATAGGGTCAGCTCATGCTAATTTTTACTGGAATTTCTCCTGTAAGTATTCTACAGTAATGCTTCTTCGTTTTGTCACCTCTTCGTATATGGTTGCAAACCTTTTAATTTCCATTATATTTTGTGGGCTAATGGGATAATGTGTCATAGAAATCTACATGTTGGTTTTTAATGAGTTTAAGTTTTATATTACTATTTTTAATTCCATGAATGGAAGTTTTAAAAGTATGTTTTAATGTTATAAACCTACAGTGCCATTTAAACTAGAACTATTAATTAAATGTAAACAATAATAATATTGCTGGTGTAAAATTTGTTGAGAAACCTGAACAGTCACTTTTAAAATGAATCTTTATTTCACTGGCAAGATATGTAATTAAAACAGATATCCATCTGTTAATGCGTCTTGCAGTTTATATGCTTTCATTTGACTGTGTTCAGGTTCACTCTGATGGAAGCGTATTACACCTAGCTGTAGTTAATATTCTGTCAGCAAACCATGTGGGATTGACAATGAGTGATCATCATGTAAGACTTTTTTGTATCTTTGAAATTAGTATATAATATACAGTGTTTATCACAATACAAACCCATCTTGATCATCATTCCAGTAAGAAGAAAATGTAAATCAAAGTTAAGGTCTTTTTTAATATTCACATGTTTCTCATAAACTGTGGAGCTTTCTACTCTGAACTAGTGAAATCAATATTCTTTAACCATTTTAAAAGTCCCAGTAACCTCCTCCCTTGCTAGCAGTGTTGTTCTAGCATAGAAATGAAATCAGTTTGTGACTTAGACATGAGATTGTGAATGGCAATAATACCTTCCAGGTACAAGATGTTTGTTATGTTTGCTCTTTAGAGATGGTAGTTGAGTATGATTTTTTTTTTAACACCAAAGAAAATAACTTAACATCACTTATAGATACAAGTCAGTTTATGCAAATATGTTTGAACCTTATTTTATATTTCACTTGTAAATCACGTGCTCATTTACTCTGAGACTCTACCAATTGAATATATCAGAGTTGGGCCAAAATAATTGGTGATGAAACTCTTTAGATCTAACTAGAATCAGAACACATTTAAACATGTCATGAATTACGTGATTTCACATACCTCTCTCACAATTTTTTTTGTGCTGTTCCTGTGTTATGTGGCACAGTATTCATGAAGCATGAAACTAGTGTATATTTATTGATAGGCATTGTCTTAATTTTCTGCAATATTTATGATTTACCCCAAACATTCTTAATATTGTTCCCTTTTGAGGTGAACAAATGCAAATAATGAATAGAATTCCACTTCTGGTAAGGAAGAGGATTTCTTTTTCTAATATGGTATGACTATCAGTCAGGTGGATTTTCTTCAGTTATGCCCTTTGGTTCTGTAGTGAGTGATCTGTATTTTAAAATTGTCATGTTTTTGCAGTGAAACTCTTAACAATAATAATATGAACAAATTGTTTTCTACTTCATAAAATATTTCTATTTATTCCAGTGATGTAAAATTTTTTCTTTATCTTACTTTAAATGCTTTGTGACCATTTGCTTCAGTAGAACTAAATTCTGCTGCAGAAAATGTTGATAACAGCACCAATTCCAGATGCTATGATTGATTTGATCTGCAATGAGTTACAAACGCAATGCTTAGGAGATACTGTCTGCTATTACTGTCTGCTTGGTGGGGACAAGTTAGATATCAAATTGTTAACTCTTGTTGCAAATTGTACATGATAAAGATGTAGGTGTAGTTATTTCTGATGAGAATCAGGTAAAAAAAATCTTTATCTAGACAGATTGCAGGAGACAAAGTTTGGTCGAGTGGTTTTTTTTATTTATTTTATTTTTTTTAACTTTGTTTCTAGCATTTGGAAATCATAACATGTTCTACATACACAAAGTTATACTGGAATATGCATATCAAATACAGACTTGGATTGTGAACCCTGTGAAATCAGGTGCAAACCCAGTAGTTTAAATGGTCAGTGCTGGGGTACAGTAGGAATGTGCTAGGTTTTGAAGACCCTTTTAACATCTGTGTCAGGAATTGATGACCTTTGTAGTGTGCTTTTCTCAGGAAGCAGAGTATTGTTACAAAGATAAATCTACCCATGACAACCTTGTTAAATCATTTCAGATCAAAGTGAGAATATTTCTGAAATTTATATCACAGAGCTGTGCTGTGATGTTGAAAATGTTTATTTTGTTACCAAAAGCTACTTCTTTGAAGTTGCTAATTGCATTATGTTAATATCTAAAGCATTCTCTATCCGTGTCTTTTGAACACCACACCCTGTAAGGTTTTGTAGAGAGAGCCCTTAAACACTTACATGAAGAATGTGACATCCAGTATTGTACAGACATAGCTCAGAATAACACTATCTGAAACATTTCATATTCAGCTGGTGGGCTTACATTATTCTGAATTACAGAAAGATGCCTGCTCTGATGGTAATCGCTGTAAGATGTTTGGTACTTATTAAGAAGGCTGAGTAGGCGCTGCCCGGTTAAGTCAGTTCTTTGCTTCTCCTGCTCTTGATGGAATGTCATTCAATATCAGCTCTTTATTCAGTTCACTGCACAACAGAGATTGCACTATGTTGTTTTGAAGCATCTTTTTTTCCTGGGGCAAATGTACCACATTCTGTAGAACTGGCAAAAGCTCCTGTTTTGTCCACCTCTCTAGCTAGCAGGCGTTGCTCATCCTACCCTCTGCTGATTTATAGTCTGTTGAAGATAAACCATTGTTCTATTTCTTTCTATAGTAGAAGCCACCTCAAAATGCCTTTGATGAGAACAAAAGAATAGCCAAAGCAATGCGGATATGGTATAGCAGGCTGGATACAATACAAATCTCTGAGATTGGGATGAGATTTCAGATAGGATGTCCCATGAGGTTTTCTTGTCTTTAAACAAGGATAGAATAAATGGGTTTAGTGGATCTTCATTTACATTGGGGCAAAAGTTTCACTGAGGCAGCAGCTCAGGGGAAGAAGTGTAACAGAAAAAACAGAGAGGTAAGTGAGCTGGTGATTTTTTTTTTTTGTTTTATCTTCATCAGCAGATGTTCTCAGTCTTATTCTCCATTCCAAAATGGGGAATACTGAGTCACTCCCAGATTGGTCCATACAGGTTCTGAGGCAGGTCCAGCCTGAGTAGCTAGAACAGGAATGTGAACCCTGAACAAGGGGACTCTCCTGGGGTGGATTTTTGGCAATGCTTTTGAATTTGTAGGTCTACAGGAAAGCACTTAAATATGTGTTTATTTTTAATTATACCTGTAAGCCCCATTGATTTCAATGGGAAAAGAGTGTTGTAAGTTAAGTGAACTCCTGAACTGAACTCTGGTATATACAGCATCTAACTTTAGAGAGATCTTTGCAAGCTGAGCCATCTGAAATGCATATAGAAATCCCAAGGCCACAGAGAAGATCTACAAAAGATGTAGCTTTAAAATCACAATATCTGAATCTTAACTGAATGATGGCAACAGCATCATCAAGCTGCTAGGCAAAGTTTGTTTATCCTTTGTTTCATACAGTATCCAAAAAACCAGATACTTGGGATCTAATCTATCCTTGGTTTGCTTGAGCACAATACGATAACAATCAGCTTTCTGCAAAGTCTCTCTATCTCTTTATGTTGAAAGGACATTAATTTATGACTTCACATTCCTCTTATTTCAACATGTTCCCTTCTTTTGTCTTGTACCGTGGAAGAGAACCGTGGAGAGCTCCACTACACTGCTGCATACACCCAGCCTTGAGGTATAAACTCCCTAGGCCTCTCCAGCAGTGAATGTTGGAGCCTCTGCTGAGAAAGGGGGCAGGTTATGAAGGAGGTAGTTCTTGGACACTAAAGAAATGAATACTGAAATTTTGCTGAGTTAAGTGATAATAGACCAAACCCTTTCTATTCCATGTCTGACAACAGCTGTAATGATCAGAATATAATGGAAACTCTGCGATATGTTTATTAATACCTTTCCAATAATTAGTTGTCTTAAAAATATTACTTATTCCTTTTTTTCAGGACTACTGTTTATGGATGACCTTGTCTTTCTTCTTTTCAACTTTGCCCATACACATCACTTCTAACTTTGCACTGTTTAGCTATAAATCCTGAGCAGTACTTGCAGACAAGCACAGATGATTCAGTACTATCTAGTGCATTAATGTACAATCAAGCAGAACTTAGACTACAAAGAAAACCTTGTTAACTGTGTCATCCAAAGGCTTGAGACAGGAAGTTGAGAGACAATACTGGGCATTTACTTCACAAATGAACAACTTCTGATCTTGAAAATCTTCATATGTTTGCTTTCATAGAATTCTTACTGGACTTTTCTGGCTGCCACACCATCACTGAGTTGCTCTGTATGCAGTACATCCTTTTTATGTATTCCCTGTTTAGAAAGCTAAGAAGAGCCTTCACGGAAGATTTGAAGAACTTCAGTGACTCCTGTACACCATGAATTTGCTACTTTTTCAGGTAGTGTTTTAAGCTGAAGTTTGGGAGAAAGTATGTTCTTTTACGTGCTTTATGGTGTCACCTTCAAACCATCTGTAATGAGGCTGAAGAAAAAGATCAAAAAGTTTGCCAGATACAGAACTTTTTTTCTCACCCAATTTATTTTTGCATTTATTGATGATTTATTATGCTTTAAAATGCCTTCATTTGCACCCTGGCATACTGTGCTCCCTTCTCAATATTGTCATAAAAAGAAGAATCTCTAAGAGAAGTTTTCAAATTTGCAAGTGGAGGAAAGCCTGAGACTTGTGAAGAATATGATTTGTTCAAGTTCATACAGTAAATTAGTGTCAAGTGACAAGTAGGACCACTTGGAACTCCTAGCATCAGTTCAGGTCATTAGTTTGTTAAAATAATGTTTTAAGAAATAAGCATGGTATTTTTTCCTTCAGTTCTTTGCACTATGATAGCTTATATTTTATTGAGAACATCCAGCTGCAATGAAAGCATGTGCTTTTATTGTACATTCCTGGCATAGAATTACGTTGTCAATGCTATATTGATCTAACTGTACAAGCTCGTTTAACAATACGGTGTAACTTTAATTCCTTTTGATATTTTGCTCTTTCTTGACTGGCTATACTATCTTCAGAGAATTAGTCTTCATGCCTGATTAGTATTGTAATTCTTATATTATCTTCTCATAGGCATTTTGTGATTTAAAGTTCAGACACCTGTTTGATAAACTGTACAAAATCTTTATCTCCTCCCTCACCCCCATTCCTACAGATCTGGCAGATACAGAACCTTAACATATTTTAAATCCTTACTTAAAAATGTTACTTACCTTTAGCATGGTCCTTCCAACTAACTGCCACATGTCACTACCTAGTTTGGTAGCCAACCGTGCATAAGTGAGTAGTTTCGTTGTATTATCAGGAGTCAAACACTTGTCTTTATTGCAGTACAGCTAGGACTATTGCAGTCAGGGCAATGACCGTGCTGGTGGTGGTGTTGCTTATTACTATTGTGTCTTGCAGAGCAATGCACTTGAGCCCTACCCAGTATGACTTACAATGTCATTAGTTAGCAATAACAGCTTCAGGAAATGTGGGGATTTCAGGCTGTGTATTTGAAGTGATAGAGTTTATGCAAGAGTAGTGTATCTGCAAAGCAACTTTGCAGACCTTTCATTAAACTTTGTGTGGGTTTTTTTGGTCATACTCATGTCCATGTAACAAAGAGTTGCTGTTTCCTTTATAGGAGAGCGGATTTAGTTAAAAAAAAGAAAGGTAAGATCAATGCATAGTTTTAGGTGTAACTTAACATCCTGGCCTAAATGGTATTTTTGTCCCCTGACACAGCACTTCTTTTATTTCAGTTCCTCTGAATATTACATCATAATAAATGTGATGCTTCTTGCAGCATGCTTTAATGTGGAAATCCCAGTGTTAAGGATCAATGAAGCTAATTAGTAGTGATTAATGAGAGAACGTTAATTGCTAGACTAGCCATTAGAATCACAAGCGGCCACATAGCTGTCAGAGAGGTATAGCTGTTCAGCCTGTGAAGTCAATTTAGATTGTTTGTTGCACTGTGTGCAGTATGGTTAGTTTTATCATAATGCTAATTAAATACCTTGAATAGAAACAATTAATGAAGGATGTAAGTTATATATCACCATATCTGCAAAAATATCTCAGTGTATCTTTTCAGTTTGCTAAATTAACACTACAGTTGTCCTACTCTGCTTAATGCTGGGTCAGTCTGGCGCAGCACACTTCAATAGAATTATTTGAATTTACCACAGTGTGACTGACATAAAAAACCTGCCAATTGTGATTTATCTGCTGACTTGATGTGCCTCAGATTCTTACTATTCACCGAGTAACTCTATGTAGTAAACAACCAGTGTGTGAAAGTGACTTCCCCCCCCCCCAGTACCATGAAGTAATGAGGCAGATCTGTGCACTTATTTGTATGCATGGATGTAATATACAGTGGCTATATGAGCAATTAAAGCTTATTTTTTCATTATCATTTTATGTATCTACATAGCTTTGGTGATGTACTGGGCTTCTTTCAAACGGTGCGACTGTAGCAAAGTTTGATCATGTTGCAGAGCTTTAAAATGCAACCCTTCCCTTTCATTATGTCATGAAAGAAGAAGAATGCAGAATTCCAAAGAAAACCCTTTTCTTTTTGCATGACATAACCCCTTTCGTATTTGAAAGTGTAGTGCCAGAAGTTGAATTGCTTGCTATTTAATCTTTACTAGAAGCAGCACAATTTAGCCTTTGGCTCTCTTTAGGAGGGTAGGAATTGGAGAACAGAAACAAACAAAAATACATGAATGTCTTTCTAGTACAGATAGCTATTAATGGACTCCAACTCAGGCCAAGCTTTTACTCAATAGCACAGCAGTTTTTTATATACCAACAGAGGGCTTTTGGTTTTTGTGGCATTACGCTTTCCTGCTTTTAAACAAAAAAAGAAATAAAGCTTGTGTTCAGTTGATGAAATGTAAACTGACTTTCTTTAAAAAGAAAACTCTTGCCCTCACAGTGGCTTGTGCAGTTAAGCTTTCCAAACTGAGTAAAGGTTACCAAATTTTATTTTAAGAATCTGAAAAGTTATCAAATATTCTGCGGATTCTGATTAGTACTCTTCTTTTTTTTTTCTTGTATCTGTAGTTAAAACACTTGCCTGATATTTTTCGGCCAATATATTTGAGTAGAAGGGCATATTTATACTCTGAAATGAAATCTGTTGATGTCAGCAATTGGGATGGGCCTGATGACTCAGATCTAGAATTAAGTGTTTGTTTATGAAAAGCCTAGCTCAATGCAATCAAGTCACACCTGGAGTGTGTAAATACTAATGCAAAAATTATAACTTATTCTTGTGGCCTAAATTATTTGGCAAAGTATCTGAAAATTAAGAAATCAACATGCTTCAATTATTTGATGTTTTTGAAAATCCTTCTCTCTCTAGCTAATGCATGAGTCTAAAACCCCACCTCACAGGAGAAGAGCTGTCCTTCCCACAATCTGGATAAGCAGTAAGATCCCTAGCCAGGTTTTCCCTTTGGGCAGAAAAAATAAGAAGAGAAGATTATGAGCTGAGATTTCAGAGATCTCTCATCTTTTTCCTTTCCTTATTTAAAAAAAGATAACAAAGGAGAAAGTTAAATATAAAGTATATTCACATAATAAAGAGCAAAGACACTAAGGATCGGGAAATAAAAAAGTTAAACTAAATTATGTTCTTGCATAATGAATTTTTGTCCAATTGGATTGATCGATTGCAATATATGTTTCCTTGAAACAGAAAATTTGCAAATAAGAATATTTCTCTTGCAAGAGGACATATTGAAAGCGCTGTAAAAAAATCTTTTCTCCTTCACATATTGTCTTCATGGCTTGTTACAGAGGAGAACACTTCCTATTTTTTAGGCTTCTAAGTTTTGATCCATAGGCTTTTAAAAATGCCAGTATTAACACTTTCCTAAATGGCTATGATACTTTCTAATGTAACTTTCTAATGTAGGTAGTGCTCACCTAAATCACTTAGAGACTTCTGAAAGTAATGCAGAAAATATGAAAAAAAGAAAAAAAAATGTATTATTAAAAAAATAATGTGCTGCTTTGCTTTGTTTAAAAAGAAAAATAAAATAGAGGCTTATCTGAAAATCTTAAAAAACTTAGCAAATAGGACATTTTTTTATTTGCAGAAGTTCCATCTACCTGGAAAACTGAAATATGAGAATGATGTTTCTCTTCCAGTTTTTAGATCAAACCAGCCATTCTGATATTTGGATCCACCAGCTTCTACTGCCAGACTGCTTTAAAACATCTGATTTTTCTTTTAAATTTCATATAATCTCTAAATATGCAGATTTGTAATTTATGATTTTTTTCAGTTACCAAGTAAAATATTCTTGAAATGCTTGTTAACTCAAAGCTGCTTTTTTTTTTTTTTTTTAATTCCTTATCCTACCTTGTTCTGGAAGTTACATAACTGTTAGGGTGGTTTCATGTCAGTGGCTCATTCAGAGGTTGCAATGGGACTAACATGCTAATATGAGCATAAAAGTATAAAAGTCAACTGTTGGTATGTCCACATGCCAAGGTCAGCTGCACTTGGTTCACGGGCAGAAGGTGAGTACAAGCTCAGTTTTTGGTATGGAGTTTTCTCCTTGCAGCTGTAAGCTGTGACATCTCTCTGGCTAGTAAAGGATCACAGCTTTGCTTTTATGTTGCTCCTGCTTCTGGCCTAAGTCGCAAGAGTTCTAAGGATTTCCTCAGCTGGAATCTTTTGCTTGGCGACTCACTTTTTAATATGGCTTGTACAGGAAAAATTGCCATAATTTATAAGTGTTTAGCACTTTATAATTGTTAAATTGTGGTTTGGAGTGATTGTAAAAATACAAACATCAGCAGTCTTCAAGTGAAGGCCATGATCCACTATAATAGCCAGCTAGTTCTAATTCCTGCTCAGAGAGTTGGAGAGAACTTCACACACAACTGGCAGTAAAGTAACTGATGTAAGCCTGGAAAATGCACTAGATGCATTAGTCCACCAATCAGCCCTGCTAGCTAAGGGTAATGGAAAGAGACTACCGAAGGATATCTCTGAGGGGAAAATAAAGTGATTTGGTTTAGGCACAAACTTAACAGTGTATCTAGGGTAGCAGCCTTAATTACTTCTAATTATTTAATGCCTAGAACACATCATACGTCCTCGTCTAGGCAAAAAGGAAAGAATAGAAAAAAGATTTGTGATATTCTTTGTGGATGCTGCTTTGTATACAGATACTGATATAGTCAGTAAAGATGGAAAGGACATCAAAAAGTCATCTCATCCATCCTTCTGACTGGATGTAAATATGCCATTCATGATGGATATTACAGAATCATAGAATAGTTGAGGTTGGAAGGATCCTTATGAGAACACCTAGTTCAACCCCCTCCCAGGGTTGCTTATCTAAAGCAGGTTGCTCAGGAGCTTATCTAGTTGGGTTTTGAGTATCTGCAGAGATGGAGACTTTGTGCTGGGATGCTGAGAGAGACAGTGTCAAAAGCCTTACTAAAGTTGGGATAAACAACAGCCACTGTTCTCCTCTCATCCAAGAAGGCAGTCATCTCATCGAAGAATGCTGTCAGGTTGATTAAGCATGATTTCCCCTTCATAAACCCATGCTGACTACTCCCAATCACCTTCTTGTCCTTCGTATATTTGGAGGTGGTTTCCAGGATTATTTGTTCTGTTGCCTTCTCAAGGAAATGTTGTGTACTTTGTTCATGGTTTCTTGTGACTCCCCTGTGTGCAGATGCACTGGATAGTCATGAAGAATGGGAGAAAGTACCCCTCCCTTATGCCCCAAATACACCAGTCAGCATGACTGATACTGTAAATCTCCTTCCAATTTCCTGTAATTTGCTAGTATGGATTGCGGCAAACTATTGCCTTGTTAATGCAAGGTGGCAAAAAAGGAAGTACTGCTCTCTGATGGGTTGTCTGATCTTTGCATTACTCCTATTGAAGTGTACTTCTATTTTCCTTTTAAACTTGCTTGCAGACAAAGAACTGTAACTATTTGCTTGTTCTTTCAGGATTTTCCAACATTAGGAGTCTAAAACACTGTAAAAAATTGGTCTGGAGGAATTGTTTTTAATACGCATGTATTTTAATAATAGAATTTAATGTCAAGTTGTAATGCTGAGCACACATGAGGCAACATCAGTGCCTGAAGGGAAGAATCCTTCACAAACATGTTCTGCATTGACTAACATGGGGAATATTTTTTGCAAATGGGTGTGTCCATCCTCCAGCCACTGCAAATGAAAGACATTTAATCCTTGGTGCATTAGACCTTGTCTGAAACTGTTCTATAAGTATTATAATAAATTAATTAAAGTAGACATTTTTAAACCAATCAATTTTGATGTAATTATCATGTTGGTGTTCATTACTCAGCAGGCAGAACAATGAATCCCAAGCAGCTTTTGTTTTATTTGAATCAAATGCCAATATCTTAAAATAGATTGTCTGAGCAGCAAAAAGATTATCTCTGTGGTTTACTTCTGCATGGGGAATTATCTTGGGACAAGGTTTCTTTAGGTCTTTCCAGGTACTAAATGCACTGTACTCAATATTGGCCATGACAGCAAAGAGGGAGCCAGGAGGCCCCTGCCAGAGCACTGGCAAGGTATAAGAAGTTGCATGAACTTCTCTCTCTTCCTCCTGAAGACAAAATCTATCTTCTTTGGTTCTTGAGACCCAGCTCTTTTGCTAATACTACCATAAGCTTGTTTGGAGTAGGATGATCTAGTAGCCACACACACATGCTATTAAAGGACCAAGAAAAATTTTTGGATACAACAAACATCTTGTGACTAGGAATACAGTATGAAAAGCTAAATTGCCAAGTTTAGGGTTTGGAGCAAATCTTTGTTTTGGATATGCTTTTGGCTTTAGGCTTGTAGTAGAATCAGCATGTGAACTGCTGCACAGATCTCATGGAACAGAGACTGCAAATTCATGATTTAACTTTGGACTCTGGCTGCATGGAGGATTACCTGGAGCACATCTCTGCAGTGGCTGAAATGCAGATTTACTGCAGCTTCTGTCTGCATTTTGTCCTGCAAAATGAATGAGCCAGTGGGGTCTTATTTCCTCTACAATTCTATAACCTCTTCCTATACATGGAGGGAATGTGAAATTCCTGTTTTAGCATTGACCACTGGAGAGAACAGCTTCCTTATTTTTGTCTGGAATGTCTTAGTCAGAAAGACATGCATGTGCACTCCATGTGTTAAGAGGATCAGCCGTAATGTACAGGTATGTTGCCTTTTGCATATTGCTTTCCTTTATGTATAAAAACTCTCTTAAAGGCTTGACTACTAGTCAGTTGGAATCAATGGGCAAATTTTCATTGATTTCAATGGGTTTTGGATAAAATCCCTAATGTCCAGTATTTTTCACCTCTAAGCATTGGAAACATGGGATGGTGCTGTGGAGAGGGCTTTCCAGTCCAATATCACATTATAAAAAAAGTTACTCCTTGATTAAAGCTTGAAATGGGCATTATTAGTCTAATGTCTTCTCAGTCATTAATCCCCATCTGTCTTCTCAGCAATTTACTGTTTGTTCTCATGTCCATGTGACCGTTTTGTCTAATGGCAGTTTGCCAAACTTGCTAAGAAAAAGTTACAGTTTCTAAGTTATTGGGCAGTGAATTCTGCTGACACAAGAAGACAGTGTGAAAACATGTGAAAGACTAGGCCTTAGGTTTTGGATGTCTTTTTTTTCCTAAGACTGCAGAAGAAACTGCAATAGGATTTACCCTACTGCTCTGAGCTAAACTGGGTACTGTGGGTCCTATGCTGATTAAGTTGCTGGCTAGAGTTCTCCCATCTGTCCCACTGGAAGTCTAAGAGGAGTGAAAGAAGCTATGAAGGAAACAGGAAAGAAAATCAACCAAAGAGCAATAAAAAGAAAATAGTGAAATCTGACATGATAAGATTTTTTTTTTTTTCAAATGCCATGTGAAAGTCTATTAAATGATTTTTCATTAGGCATCTAATATTTTTATTTAGAAGATTAGCCAGTTTCAATACAGCTAGGTCTTGAATAATTTAGGTTTAAAATATGATAGCTCGTTTTGCTGATCAGTAAAGGCAATGAAAAGAAAGCTGGCAACATGATTAGAATGATAAATTTCCTGAGCAAAGGTATACGTTTCCCACACTCAGGATGGTTGAGTAGTGTACAGTCAGAGACCTAATTTCACTAATAAACCGTCCATGGAGCTCATGTTGTGTGGGCCATTCAAGCATGCTGATGCCTTGATAAAGACTTCAGATGAGAGAACAGAATAAAGTAAGGGAATATTAATTTGAGATTGTGACATTTTAGTGAGAAATAAAATTAATTTTTTTTACAGAAAAAAAGTTACGTTCTTTTTGGTTTGTGGGGCTTTTTTTCCAGGTTTACATTGAGCAAAGAGCATACAGTTGCATGGGTTAATGATGACCACAGCTTTATTCTCTTTCACAGGGTTGCAACTGAGAGCATGTGCTATGTGATATCCCAGGAGATGACTTTTTTTTTTCTGGTGGTACCCTTATCCCTTCTTCATAGCAATCAGCTGTAAATGATTCTCATTCTTCGCAACAGGGCACGTCCTTCTGAACTTTACAAAATAATGGTCTTGAATTTGGCATTTGTTGAGGCTCAGTTTGGATAAACAGCTTAAGAACAAGGTTGTCAGTGCAGCTTCTGTCAGCTAACTAAGGTTTTCCACTTATTTCAGGCCTTGGAGAGATTTTCTAGATGTAGTTAGAGTAGTTGAGTGTATTGCTTATCTCTAAGACACTGTCTTCATTGAGCAGAACTGGATGAATTAATACTCTTGAGTGTTAACTTAGTATTTACAGAAGGTTAGACAGCTTAGCTGGTGGTTTTAGGTAGGTTAGTTTTGCAGTCAAGCCAGTACAGACTCTTGCTTGTTCCATTTATCTACCTGTATTCCAGCAATTGGAAATTGGACAGCAATTCACAGTTGAGGAAGTTGTAAAAGCAACCTGCGCTGAGTGAAAATCTGCCTCTTTGTTTTTTCACAATGTGAAATCATTTTTCTAGAATGTGTCATTCCCACTGTGGAGACTCTGGTGATGAGTCTTTCCACACCATGCTATATTAGGTATTTGAATATTCTTATACAGTTAACTTAAAGCATATGCTAGACTGTTGTCAGCAATGGATAATAAAAAAATGGCTAAAAAGAGTCTTTTTCTTTAAGGCACCTCCTAATCAGTAAGATTTTGTTTTGCCAACCAATTTAGTGTTCAAATAGCATTACTACAAAAATTACTCTGCTTGCTTGAAGTAAGTGCCTGTTACTTGTCATGTCAAGTACCTCCTGGCCATTTATTTTGATCCTTTTTTTTAGTAAAATGTACTTCTTTCACAGTTTGCTGCTTAGTATTCTACTTTTTCCTGTAAAATACTTCTCTGAATTACATGGCATATTCCTTGAGGTAGAAAAGATGTCTGTCTGCATAGATTTAAAAGGAGACAAGGTTTGCACCTTAAACCTATAGAAGCTAAATAACACTATTAATTAATTACAGTGTCTCTGCCATGGAAATATAGATTTATGATAACACTACATTAAGTCTTTTCTTCTGTAAAGTGATCCACTTAAATAGCTCACTCATCTTGAACAATACTTATTGAAAGATTAGGACCTTGGTTCATATATCATCTTGAATGTATTCTTATCTAAACTCTGCCATACTCTGAGAGATCAGCACATGGAGAATTTGAATTCAAGATGGTCTCTAAACAAAGTTTTTGGTATACCTGGGAATCATCACCTACCTGTGTACCTGATTACAAATGTGTTGTCTGAGGAGCATTATAATAGTAGAAGAGCAGAACTGATATGCACATGTGTTTGTGCCAGAGAAGAAAGAAAAGGACTATGCTAATCTTTTCAAGAGTATGTGAATGCTATTTTGGTTTGTCAGTATAATCTTGGGCAGAACTGGAATAGGAAGCTGCTGCAGTACTTTATATGGATCTCCCTGTAATGGCCAAAAAAGTAGCCAGGAAGTTCACAGAAAAAAAAAAAAAAAAAGAAAAAATATTCTTAATATTCAGGAGTCTGAAGAATCAAAGAAATATTTTGAGCAGATTTCAGAAGAGAGGAGCTCTGCTAAAAACTATTAAAAATGTATGATTGAAAACTAGAATGTCAGATAACCTCTTTACAGCAGTGTGGGAACAAAGTCTTACAATGAAAATTAATGAGTCGGTGTTTACTGATAGTCCACGTAGTGTTTTGGAAAGTAAGTTTTATAGGGCTGAGGAACCAATGTTGTAATCCTTGATGGCAGCAGAAGAGTCCTGACACTTTGAAGGTCTGTAACAAAGATGTGTGTGTACAAGAAAGGCTGATTCAGGTTCCTGGTTCATGCTTTGAAGGGCAGAATGGCTTTTTTCAGGACTATTTAAAACACGGATTTGCAAACAGTGGTGAACAGAGTGACAAAATCCCACCACCAGATAATCATTTATGGATCAGATAATGATTTTCTCCTGTGCCATAATGACATTTTTCCACTCAAGGGAGCCCAGACACTTTTGTCAAATATTGCTGATACACCCAGTATGTCTGCCAATGTTGCCTTATAAGCAAGTGGAGGAGCTAGGTAAAAATTGCCTTTGTTCAAAATAACTTCCATGTAAGTTCCTTAGCATCTTTGTTGTCAGCAAAAATTACTTAAGCAGCAATGTACGTTATGAAAAGAAGCGAATTAATATCTGGATTTTACTATTGTCAGGAGTTTCATATTACAGACAGTGTTAAAATCTATTTTTTACATAATGATTTTTTTTAAGTACCAATTTTTCTCTTTGTTTCTTTGGTGGAAATTTTTTGGGAAGTGTTGTACAGCATTTGAAGCTGCTTCATGAGTTAAGTGCTCAGATCCTGGAGGTTTTACAATTAAGGGAATTCTAACTTAGCTAAAATTTAGTTTTGTAATGCTATAGTTTTGATAATAATTTACAATGAAGTTTTAATCTTATAAACCACTGAAAAAGAATGCACCTTTTTATCCCAGAAGGTTTTATATCTACATGCTATAGTTACAAAGTATGGCAATTTATATGCTTATTTACTGTGAATGTATATTTCTTTGCTGTATTTTAGAGTGCAATAATAAATGTAATTAAATTTTAGTCACTCAGTCAGACAAGCTTAACTAGAGCATCTTCAAGGAACAAGCTCTAGAATTTAGTTTTCCAAATAAACTCAGTATGTCATTGATGTCCAGAGAAGATCAATAGAATGGAAATTGCTTGCAGTTTCCCCTAAAGTGCTGCAATGTTTTATTGCTCTCACATTTTCGCTCTATAGCCTTTTCTTTGCCAGAGAGGGCACATGTCCATGCCAAGCACACAGAGTACAAGAAAACAGAAAGATAATACATACAAATGATGCACAGTTCATGTTCATTTTCCTTTCTGTGTTTTCCATCCTGCTCTGGTAAAGTACTGAGCTTCTTTATCTCCCCAGGGAGCAAGAATTTCTCTAAGGGTGTTCAGTGTCTGGAAGGTTTGGGCCTTAACTTTGCAAGTATTGTTTAACCAATATTATTGAACCACAGAAGAGGGTTTGAGTGTGTTTACTCACATGTGTGCATCTTCTTCAAGAGGTTGTAATACCATCCAGATCCCTGCAATATATGGCTGTAGTCTTATCGCTGCATACTGACAGCTGCAGAGAACAAAGTGGTGTTAGGACACCTCCTTGTGCTGGTTGCTGGGAGAAGGTAGGTATAGAATCCAAGCATGTTGAGAAATGGCCTTACACTGCTGGACTGGGGATATGATTTGTTGACTTGTCTGCTGGATTCAAAGTTTCTTTAAGCTGGAAGTTAAGGCCAAGGAGCCCAAGAACTAAGCCTGAAATGTGTGTGAGTATTTGTGTGTATTTCTCACCTAGTAACGATGCCAAGATCACCCTGAAGCCAGTCTTTGGCACAAGCTTAACTAGTTGAATTCAGCAGAAGCCACTAGCAGAAGGTTGTGCTACTGCAGAATGTACAGCAGACACTGCAGAGGAGTGGGTTGTAGTGGGCAGCAGCTAGCCACTTTTGGAGTGTAGTCTCTTTTTGGTGTGATATTACTTCATTTCACATTAATGGGAGTTACTTGTATGCATCAAACACAGATAAGACTTTACAAATTAGTTTGCTGTCTCCAGCTTTCCCTCCCCCAGGTTATACTCCATATGCTGTGCAGTATTTTGTTTGATTTGTACCCACACAAACTCAGTGAAGCAGTCTCTGTAATGCTTGGGCCAACAGTGGTATGTTCATTTGTCGCTTGGTTTCTAGTCTAAAGCAAGTAGATCATGTTTTCAGTGTTGAGTTTCTCGATGTATACACAGGATGCTCATGATTTAACATGAGGCAAGCTAAATGCACTTTGAGGTGAGACTGGACTCCTATTATTTGATAGCTATTCTCCACTGAAACCTGCCCAGATGCACACTTCTTACTGTAGCAATTATTGTTTCTTTAACAGGGAAGCCTTCCACAACTATTACCTAGTATATTTAGTGTAAATTAATTTGAAGTTAGTCAAAGTCATTGCCAAGATTTGACTTCACTGGAGTTTTTCCTAAACAGAATCAAGACCAAGAAAGATGTACAGAAGTTCTTTTTTCCTGAGGCCTATATTTGTCATTCATTTTGCAGGGTTCCCCATTGCTTTTGCTGTAGCTGAGATCCAAGCTCTTTCACTTACCAGCTGCAGTGACTCGTTCAGTGGGCAGATTCCTGGGCAGGAATTCATTCTATTTCTTATTTCCAGTCTGCCATGTATAAATTTCTCATTTGATATTGGTAGAGTTTGACTTCCCCTTCTAGGTAATGGAAATTGAATCAGGAGGTGGTATATATGTATACAACCTTCTGTTTGTTCCAAATTGGGACCACCTCTCCTGTAGAATGGAGAATAGACTCTTCTCAGTGCATTGTGAGGAATGAGAGTCCCACTGGGAACCTCTCCCTAGCATGGGTCTTCACTGTGGTGATTTCCAACCCTTATCTTGATTCATTGTAGAATAGCAGTACAGAGGAAAACGGCAAACTCCTGTGGCATATCATGGGTCAAATCTATTTGGTACTTTCCAGAGACCAGGCTCCATTTTTATGTTCTGTATTTCTCCTACTTGTTGTGAGACTTATTCTTCAGCTTCTCAAAACTACTTCAGGATTTTGGGTAAGAAGGTTAGTGTGCCTTGTGTCCTGGTTGTAACAAGTTACATGGCCAGCCACTAGACCTGAATTTGAGAACAACCTGTCAGAGCATCCCTCCAGTGATGTGGAATTAGGCTTAGCAAAAAGGCATTTTAATTATTAGAAACAGTTGGAAGTAGAGGGTAAGAGACTGCCAGCCAGCACTGTTAGCATTCTTTATGCTGACCAGTTTAAGAAAGCAGTGTCTATGTTTTTTGTTCAAGAGGAAGGGAAATGTTTAATGAAATATTGTACGCACACTTTCTCTCACTTTTTCTCTCTGTCGTTGAAAGAATATGAAAAATGCATAAGTTGGACAACGATGTTTGACAGATTATATCTTGTATCCCTTTGGAATGAAAAGATTTTGCAGTAGGGCTTCCTTATGTGTTATTTAGCAGAGTAGACAGACCTTGAGTCCTTTGGTTTCACACTTTGCAGGCTCTTTGAGTACAATTGAAGTACATGCTGTAGCAATGTCGTTCTCATATACATGGGAAAAAGCATTATCAGATAATTAGACTGTGTCATGGGCATGTAATAAAAATCCTTAGGAAATTAATTAATGCACATGTACAATAGCTACTTTAAACTGCAACACTTTAGCCATTTAAAATTAGGTTCTTTTTAAATAGGAAAAGCAATTAGTCTGCTCTGACTGATTGCTTGCCAATTTTTTAAATGTAAGACTTTTTTGATTTATGGGAGTAAAAAAATTAAGAAGGGGAAGGGTAAAACTCCATCGTGGCGGCTCTTAGCAAGAAAAGTATCAAGCTCAATAGCTGTTTTTTCTGTGCTGCAGTTATCTCTTGCGTCCTGAGGTAAAGCTTTGAAACTTTTATTGCATTATCTTCACAAGTATTAGCTTGCTGGCGCAATAATGTTTACTAATATCTGCTATGTTCAGATAGAACAGTTGGATGGTATTTTTTATGTTAAATCTCTTTCTCCTAAAGGAAAGATCATTCAAACGGAAAAATCCATGTTTTTTCTGTGGCATCTTGGCTTTTGAAATTAAACTCCCCTCTTAAGTCCCCAGTACCATAACTTTTATTTTAACAAAAATAAGCCAGAATATCAGCTGTGAAAGCAAAGCAGGAAGTACGGCGCATCACTGAAATGGCCACAACCTTCAGAACTGAAATAGAATTTCTGCTCTTGGGCTGGATTCAGCATAGCTCTCATGCTACATGCCTGACTTAAAATGGTTTCATTGGGTCTACTACAGAGCTTATACTTTTGCATGTATTTTAGTATCTAATTGAATCACAGCTCATGTTTGCAGTCAGGCAGTATTTACAGTATTTTTTTCCAGCTACAAATAAGTACAAAAATTTCCTGCATCAGTTCCTGTCTCTCCAAAGATAGATGTTGTATTGAGATGTTGAGGAGCTGAAGAAAATTGTGGTCATGTACCATACAGAATTTTAGGCAAGTAAAGAGTAATGAATGCATCATAACTTTGATGATGGTGATGACCAGGTTTAGATGTGGCTCATTCCCTTGCAAATGTACTCCTATCCTACTGGCAGCTAGTGCAGACCATTATGATCTTCAGTGTACCGCATTCTCTCTGTGGGCGTTCTGCTTGCCTGGGTTTCTTCAGTAGAGGACACATTTACATGGCTTTCCACATCCTTGCCAGCACTACCCAGAGCATGATTAGGATTTCACATTCCTTTTCTTTGGTAGAAAGGGACAAATTATTGAATAAGTGACACAGAAGAAGAATTGCTGTGCATATTAAACAGAGAATGATTGGTGACAGCATGTATTATGTAAAAGGGGAACCTGCACAAAATGAAATACAGACCTTGCTGGAATTTAGCTGTTACCTGTAACATATACTGTAGGATTGACGTTGTCTTCTAAGGGACTACCCAGCTTAAATTGTCTTACAGTTCTCATACCATACTAGTGGTCTTTCTGTTTCAGCTACATGTTGAACTTTTTCTTGCCATATCAAGCTTGTCTCCTATCACCGGTGTTGGTTGGGAGAGAATTATTCCAGAAAAAATATTTATATTTTTTTCAAGAAAAAACATGGTCAACCTTGTGAAGTCTGTGGTTTTCTTTCAGTCTTGAGGTTTTCTCACTTCTTGTAAAAACCTCTCAAGCTCCTGTCATGGCATATATATGACAGGCTGAACTGCTGAGATGAATAATAGTTGTGTTCTGCCCCGTGCTACTGGACTTACCATGTATACATATTAAGCAAAAAAAAAGTATTTTTCAAGTTTATTAACTTGGAGTGTTAATAGAACTTCTTTCACATTGAAGTCTGTATTCTAGACGCACACAGAGGTGCATGTCTTGCTGTGGGCAGTGCAGCTGCTATGTTTATGGGTAGAGTTTGATGACACATTATTCAGAAAATTAGGAATTATTTTTTTAAGAAAAGGAAATAACTACTTTTTAGTTCAGTTCTCTGTAATGTATACACTCTTTGAGAACTGTGTTTTATTAAGGTAGTTATTAATACTTCCTGTGTCAACACTGCTCAGTAGTGCACAAGCTGAAACTGCAAGGCCTGCCTCACTCTGCCATGATTTCCACTGCTTTCATGTGGACGTGAGTGTGAAGTCCTTGTGCATTGCAGGATTGGTGTACAGGAGCCTTTGCATGCAGGTAGATCACACAGACAACAGAGCACTGAGAAAATACTATGTGCCAGGAAAACAAAAAATGGGTCTAGTTTTCTGTGAGGTTAATGAGTTAAACAGGCTGACTGTGCAAGGTAGGCAGCAGAACAGCAGAGCCAGAACTAGGACAAGGAAAATGGGAAATAACAGAAGACAAGAGGAGAGATGGAGGCAGAAGCTATTATGTTAGGAGAAGGTGGGAAGAAACAGGTTATCTAGTAGCCTGATCTATGTTATGTCAGAGAAATCTGAGATTTGCATCACTGCATAGCATTACTACTGTGACCTTATAGATCTTAGTGTTATCCATCTGCTACTGGTGAAGTCTCCTGTATGTCACTTTTGTAATAGAGGGGCTTATTCAGCAGGAGTACTTGACCTGAAATCAATGGCTCAGACTTGAGATTGTAAATTAAACAGCTTTTGACTAGAGCTTAAGATTTTGTACTGCATAAGTGAAAATTCAGATAGTCACCCTTCTATGAATAGTATAAAAGCCAGATACCAACAAACAAGCTGGGATGGAGACAACTGCACTGGTCATTTTACTTATCGCTTGATGACATGCAAAAGATACTTGGTTAGGGTGCCAGTCAGATGGTGTGTTTCTTGAAGACTTTTAGTTGGACATTAACATTGTATATTAGAATTAGTAACATTGGTGGTTCAGCATGGGAAAGAAAAAAGATTGTGCATTTAGTATGTGTTGTTAGGTAAAACTGAGGGAAGCTGCTCACATATTTGCTGCAGTGGATTTTGATGGAAAATTTGCAGGTTCACAGTCTTGGAAAGTGTTAAGTACTCAGATTGTCTCAGTTCCATGAATATTCCCAGAAACTCAGTATGTTGTAAGACAACTGTAAACAGCTTCTAGAAACCTTTGTCCTGGTTTCAGTGGGGATAGAGTTAAGCATCTTCCTAGTAGCTGGTACAGTGCTGTGTTTTGAGTTCAGTATGAGAAGAATGTCGAGAACACTCTGATGTTTTCAGTTGCTGCTAAGTAATGTTTAGACCAAGTCAAGGATTTTTCAGCTTCTCATGCCCAGCCAGCGAGAAGGCAGGTGGGGCATAAGAAGTTGGGAGAGAAGACAGCCAGGGCAGCTGACCCGAAGTGGCCAACGAGGTATTCCATACCATGGGAAGTCACATTCAGGTAATAACTGGGTGGCGTGGGGGTGGGGATCACCACTCGGGGACTACTGGGTGTCCATCGGTGGGTGGTGAGCAGTTGGACTGTGCATCATTTGTACGTTCCAATCCTTTTACTATTACTGTTGTCATTTTAATAGTGTTATTATTACCATTATTAGTTTCTTCTTTTCTGTTATATTAAACCATTCTTATCTCAACCCATGAATTTTACTTCTTTTCCCAATTTTCTCCCCCATCCCACTGGGTGGGGGGGGGAGTGAGTGAGTGGCTGCGTAGTGCTTAGCTGCTGGCTGGGGTTAAACCACGACACCTTCAAGCCATCAGTTGGGGTATGTTTGAAACAATCCTGTATTTTTAAAAAATATTATTTAGTGATGCCAAAAATTAAAAGACTGTACACTAATCAGTAGTTTAAATAAAATATTTCACCTGGTGTAGTTCTGATATGACCCAGTGGGGAATATCCCATAGAATCAAGGTACTTGTTGCTTATATATGCTGTCAAAACATCTCTTTTGTATGCTGGGCTTTTCACAATTATCCTTAGTGTTTGGTTTTACCATTAAATTCAAGTAGTGATCACCACAGGATGCTGGAAATGTGCATAACTCTTTGGAAGAAGCAGAAAATAACTGTCTGCTTACTAAGCTGTGCTTCACCTGTAATCTACCTTGCAACATGGCATGATACTCTGCAGTAGCTGTCAATACATGCCAAAATGCTCCTGAAACTGTTGGGCTTAAACTGTAAGGCTCTGTGATAAGTAGAGGCTAAACAGCTCCAGTGCTCTGTCTACCAGGATATTCTTTCCTAAGTGTCTTCTTCCAAGAGAGAACTTTACATTATATCAAAATGAGGGTGGATTGCCTGGCTGATGCCATTGTCCACTGTTTCTACCGGGTAAAGGAAATCTCTTCCTTCCCAGTACTTCCTCCTGAGTTTCTGTACTCTAACCTGTTCTTAAAAGTCTCCTCTGCTTTTATACTGGATAGCTTTTAGTCCCATGATATCATCAATCATTTTTCAAAGCACATAAACAGCCCCTTTCATTCAGAGTGTCTCAGACAAACAGACGGAAGTAGCTTAGAACAAATACAACCATTTGCCCAAAAGTACATTACAACTGGAAGATGTAAAGGGAAGAAAAGAGGGGAGGTTTAACATCATGTTGGTAAGTCTTCATCTCATTACACCTGATTGGGAATTGAATGGCAAACCAGGAAAATGCTGTTTCCTGGAACACAAGGTTAAAACACGAGGAAAAAAAATACTGTGGACTAACCCAGTGACTAAAGCACTTGGTTCAAATGGAAGGTATAATGAGTCAAACCCCTGATGCAGATCTGTGGCTTGTACCTGATTTTTTCCCATCCTAAATAAGAGCCTAGATCTTTGGCCTACAAAAGCAGTCTTCCTCTTGATCTCAGATGATGGATAATTATGTATATACAAAGTGTAGCAGCTTCATTTTTTTCCTTTTTCCTCTGTAATGTCTAAATATTATTTAAACCTTCAAAAATATTTTCAGAAAGAAAAACGCCTGCCTCTTTTCCCCTTATAGAATATATACAAATAAGTTGGAGGCTTCATTTGGGTGGAAAAGGTCCCTTGGTTTAGGAATTATTTATCAGATTCTGAGCTTTCAAGGCATGCTGCCAAACCTACCTTTTCTGCAGGCATCTGGAAGGTCAATGAACTGGTTTATAAGGAGTTATCATATAGTGATTACTTAGATGGCTTGTGGTAATGTTATAATGGCAGTTCAATTAATATGATACGATCTTAATTGGTTGTGTAGAATACTGTCTTTTAATCTATGCAAAATGCCAAGGGTATAACAGAGGTGCATATAAATCTGACTAAAACCAGAGTGCCTGTGCCTCTAACTTGCTTAGCCCTAGCATTTAGACCACTGGACATAGAAAGAGTCTTGTAGGACACTCATTTTTCCCCAGTGACTGATGGTATTGTTGGTGAAAATTGTGTTGGTAGAAGGGATATAGAAATATCCTGTCTTCAGAAACAGAGGCCCTAGCTCCTACTCCGAGAAATGAGATGCTAGATCAGTGAAGGAGTATGTCTGACAGTCATATTAAAGGCCAAAAGAGTTTCCTGTGGGCCTGAAAACACACATTTCATGAATTTCAGCTAAAAAGTTGGGCTTTGTAGGTAGAAGCTTTAAAAAAATCTCCATTACTGAGCTCAGTTTGTGACTCCTGGATGTTTTCAAGTTTAGGTATCGACCTCTGTATAGCAAATACAAGTCAAATGGTGGAAGGCTTATTTTTTCTTAATTACCTTTCACCGGCCTGTTAGAAGTGTCTTCAGCCCCCAGGAACTCCTAGAGCAGTTTCAAGTCTGAGAACTGGGCACAGCGAAAGGCATGCTACAGAAACTAAGGGAGCTTCCTAGCCCAAATGTATACAAATCTACCTGTGTGGTATGCACGAGTGAGGTATACCTGCTTGCAGATTAATTAGGTTTTAACTAACCATGCACATACCCAATTTGCATGGCCAATTATGGCATTGCTGCAGGCCATCCATCCTCCATTTTTGCATGCAGTCCCTAAATTCTACATTTGAAAATGAGCTCTTTGGGTTAGTTTCGAGGGCAGGGAACCTTCTGGGGGGAGTTCTTTTGTTTAGGTGGGAGGCGTTGTGCTTAAATGGAGGTCTCACTTTCACAGGAAATAATTAAACATACTTACGTGCAAAATATAGGCCTAAAGGAAAATATGGTACATGTTAATCCAGCAAGCTTCTTTTTCTTCCACTTATTTTGTGAAAAACAATACGTTTAATTGATGGGCTAACAAAAAGTCACAAATCCTCATCTGTACCAAAGTGGCATTATTGTAGGAACATTGCATTAAATAATATTTAGTCACCTAGTTTAGAGTATAATTATTTCCATTTTAGTTTGTATCATCTGAATGCAATGGGGCATGGTAATGTATTAGCCAGCAGGGCTGTCAAACTGATTTGTGGTTTTTCAGTTCATGTGTATTAATGTCTATTGGTGTTGCCATGTAGAATGCTCACTGTTGTATAAATGCCCGAGAAAGCTGAGTGTTAGAAAACAAAACGGTAAACCAGAGAGGCAAAATACTTGTATAGCTCAGGTGGTGATCAGCCACATCCAGAAGATTTTACTCACCTGAAGTTTTAAGGTATGTTCATGTGAATTTTGTGGAGTGGCCAGTTTTGATTGTTAAAGTAGACAATCAGTTCCAAAGCATTACCTTACTCCACACAAATGTTTAGGCCTTGGAACACACAAAGAGATCAATTGGTGGCAAGTCAAGCTCGTGCTGCTTTAAAAATCTCCAAATAGGTGACACAAACTCTTAGCAATGCTATAGCTCTGCCCTACATTGACAAATAAATGTATGGCTGAAATGGTTGTGTTTCCATGCACATGCTGCTTGTTTCTTACTTTTCAAATATCGGTTGTGTCATTTGTGTGTAATTGCCTTGGTGCTTCTTGCTCCAGTTTTATGCCTGGAACTTTTCTTTGCTGCTACAGGTTGCCTTGGTCTTAAAATTGTAAAGGAGCTGTGGTAGAAGACTTCCTGAAGGATCTGAAAGGTACTTACTTTGTGGATCAGTTTTGACAGTTTTACACAGAGGAAGGGTATGGAGAAAATATGAAGAGATGCCAGTGGTTAAGGTGAACAACTGGGACACAGACAATGTGGAGGAGATAGTAACCCATGGGGAAAAAAGAAAAAGCAGTAACTGCTTGATTCGGGCCCTGAAGGCAAGAACAACCTTAGTGTGAGGAGAGGAGGGGTACCAGTGCAAAGATTCAAAGGTTTTGACATGGTTTAATAATTTAGAGTTTCTTGACTATGAAAGTAAAATGGTTCTTCAGTGAGAGCCAGAATCTAGCCTGTCATTAATGGAATTAGTTCCATAGTTCCAGTCAGTCTGGAGGGGACATGATATATCTAGCAGTGAGCTGGGCTATCACAGTAGGTATTACTTGCCCTTCTGAGTAACTCTCCTTTGCAAAAAACTAATGCTAAGCTTGTGCAGATGTTTTGCTATTCTTCCTCTTCAGTGTTCAGGTTGTTCATTTCCCACATTGCATGTGGCCTAAGAATAAAACAGAAGACTGCAGTTTTCAGAGAACAAGTGAGCATTTACTTAATCATCTTGAGCACATGTTCCCTCAGCTACAGAAACATTCTGTCTTTATTCTGTTTTTCCACCTCTGCCTTTTTATTAGGAAAGAGGACTGCTGCATCTTTAATGCACTACTTTACAACCTTTTATGTAGAAAGATTAACAAAAAGGAACCACACTTAATTTAAGATGACAACTTAGGTTTGCCTCTGGATTCTTTTTTGGCAGACATTCTCTTAGTAAATTACATTTGACAACCTGAAATAAATTCAAACCAAGATTTATGCCTGCATTTGCTCACAGAGCTGTGGTTCATCAGACTGTGTGGTTAAAAAGCTATGAAAAGTAACAACTAATTTAAAAATTTATTTTTAGACACCCTACATGGGCTACTGATGCTAAAACTTTGTTTAAGGAAAATCAGGTTTCTGAAGAAGTGAAGATAATTTTTCAGTTGATAATAGAGTTAGTTATAGGTGTTTGTCAAGAAAAAAGAAAACATTACAAAACAAGAAAAAATGAGTCATAATGATACATTTTCAGTTGCAGCTTAACACAAAAAAAGGTTTTAAAAACATAACCAAGGACATGGCATCTTTGAAAATTTTCCCAAAGGAGAAGTCAATGTTAGCTGAGATTGCCAGAATTTACTTTAGCTATTACTATGGATGAATAATTATGCTCAATTCAGCCAGTGATTTGGGTTCACAGCAGGTTAATTGGTAATAATGGGTTTCATTCCAAACAGTAAGGAATGATATTTCAACAAAAAAAGTGCTCTCACTGAGAGCTGAAGATGTCCTTGCTTTTAGTGCTTCGTATTCACAATAACACATATAGGAGACCAGTGTTCTTGTTTCTGTGGCATTGAGTTGCCCTCAGTTGCTCATGGCTATTGAAAGAGGATGTAACAAGCTGAAGAACCATGTAAGCTGTGCAACCTGGTCCTGCTTTTTTTTTCTTCTCTTCCTCTCCCCTGACAAAAATTTGCATTCCTTGGGACTGGACAAAGGAGAACAGAGTGATCTTGTTAAAATCACCAATGCAGATAGACATTTATCTCTGTTATGTAGGTGTAAACACAGAGTTAGTCATTTGAAGTAAGGCATGCTGATATTAATTGGACAAAGAAGAATTTTCCGTGCTTGTGAGTGTGCTTTTGCCTGTTGCATAGCACGGGAGTTCTCCATCCCTCTCAGTCTTGTGCACTACACCATAAAAATAATAATGAAGCAGGAATAAGTCTATTGATTGCGATCTGGCTGAAAACAGGATCTGAGCCTCTCAGTTCAGAATCTTCTTTTACTTCAGCATCTTCCCCTATGGCATGGGTATCATTTGTCACATACAGCATCCCAGGAATGAGGTGTATTAGTGTGTAAGAGAAGAAAGGAGATGAACACAATTCATCGTGGATAAGCCTCCTCACCTGGGTTATACCCTAAGTCATCTCTCTTTTAAGTGTTGTATCAAATTCTTCCACTCTTCTACTTTTGTGAACCTGTATGATTTCCTGTCTCAGCATTCGTGTCCTTGTTTTCCTGTTGCCACCTAGATGGTAATTTCTGCATTTGAGGATCCTAATGACTCTATTAGAAGCTCTCTAGGTGGCAGTGCATAAATCTCTTATTTAAAAAAGAAAAAAAGAAAACCCTCAAAATTTAGTCCTTTCATTACCTTTGGTCAGAAAGAGGAAAAACCTCACCTCTGTATGCATGTTGAGAAGCAGCTAAATCTAGGTCTGTTGGATTTGTATGCAAGTCATTCCATACAAAGAGAAGTTGGAAATACATTAATAGGACGCTTCCAAGGTTGAAATATTTGGGCTGTTATTTTCTCCTCTGCCCTAACTTATTTCTTTGTAAAGTTCCCCAGAGAGGAAAATGCTATTATAATGTTTGGATTCTTCCTCTTTACTTTTGATGAGTCAAATTCACCACACTATGCCTTGGGATCTGTTATAACTACAGCACATGGTGAGTATATGTACATGAGCACTGAATTGTGCCCATAAATGTTTTCCCTCGTAGCCTCCTGAAGCTTGAAATCAACAGGGCTATTTGAATGTGCTCTGCCACGGGTGCCATAAATTCCATGCTCCTGACTGAGTAGCCCAGCTGTAACGAGTCGGGCTTGCCTATCCATCCAACTCTATTCCTCAGACTTTTCTTCCAAAATATTCAGCATATTCAGCATATTTCCTATAAGCAGTACCTGCTGTAAAGTATGGGAACACAGATGCAAATGTCAAAATTCATTAGGTTTAGACATAATAAGAGAATGTAGCAATATTTCAATGGATTTTTTTTTACTGTAAAAGTAATAGTTATTAGCTTCTGTTCATGCATACCTGTGCAGTAGCTGGTGCTGTGGATAATCAGCTCAGCTGGGATTCTGAGTGTTCTTCCACATACAAGTTTTAGACAGTAGGGAAACATTATTCTATTAGACTTTCTGTGGCCAGTGTGGGCTTCTTCTTTGCTGCGTTTTCTAGTGTTCTGTCTTGGTGACTGTGCTGCTTATTTTATATAAACTTTCCATACATTTTGTAGATCTTGTTGAAAAATTCCTACTGGTATTCCATTTCAGTGTTCTCTTTCCTCATCTTTTGAAATTTTTTCTTGATTTAATCCTGTGTGATTCTTCTCCTTCCTTGCTGTTTGTGATCTTTAAGCAGAAAGAGGCTTTTGTTAGTTGTCTTGAGGAAGGCTAGAGCCTGTACTAAAAGACAGTCATCCCCATCTTACATTGACACAGATAACCCTGATATACTGACCAGCATTTGTCTGTTCCACTCCCCAAGGTCAAGGCTACTGACTGCTCTGCCTACTGTTCATTACTACCACCTGGAATCTCACCTTGGACTTTTAAAACCTTATGTGATGTTTTGTCTAAAAGATTATCTCAGATACAAATTGCAGGTAATTATCTATATCTATCATTCTTCACTGTGCTTCACTAAACATGAAATGGTTCTGCACTGGTGTCTTGACTTCTCTGTTTCACTTCTCTTTCTGCCCATCGGTGTCATTAAGGAGATTTTGCTTCCAAGGTCTGCAAAGGGCAGGCAGGATGAAGTCTCAGGTGTTTGAATACCAGCATATTAGAAAAACACCACTGTGTCCCCCCCAAGAATAATAAAACATACAGCATATGTCTTGGGTAAAATAACCTTTTGCTTCAGGCTTTATGACTCCTGGGAGCTATATTTTACCCTGAGGAAATATTTTACTGCTTTTGTTCCCTGATTCTGCCTCTAGAGTGATATATATAATATGCTCTCCATGCAAAAAACGAGGTGACCTATACATCATACATTCAGATTCAGGAAGCTGATTCTGATTTCACTAACCAAGAAGGACCTCTCCTCCAGTCAGTGAAGTTATTCCAGTCTGAAGTTGGGGAAAATAATATATTAAACTGTGAGATTGTTCTGTGACTCTAGCAGTAGAGCTTTTCCAAGTTTATTTCTTGCAGTGTAAGTCACTCGAATTCACATCCTTAGCTTAACCGCATCAGTGTTATTCTACTGAAGCTTTGGAACAACCCAAGAAATCTGCTCACATCCTTAGGCAACTAAGAAGGATATCATGTGATACTCTGATTTAGGAGCAGATCTAACACTTTAAAAAGTCCAGTTAAAATCACAGAGTCCTTTGCATTTGAATAAATTTTGAACACACAGTTTATTTAAAAAAAAATTTAGATTTGTTGTTCAAAGATAGTTTTGACATGTTGCTGCCATAGCAGCTGAATGAGTTTTACGGATGTGATAGGAATGCTTTGAAATGTAGCAAAACTCTCTTTTTAGACTATGTTGAAGAGCTAGAAATTGTTTACTTTAGAATGCAAATGGATAATAAATTTTTATAATAAATAATGAGCAGTCTGGAGTATGTGGCTCAAACATTCAGTTTGTCTCATAACTCCAATGAAATTTAAGTTAGACAAGAGTGAAAAGGAAAAGATGTGAAACAGCACTTGCACAAAGGTGCAAGGTCCTTCACCTGGGTCAGGGCAACCCCTGGTAACAGTACAGACTGGGGAATGAAGGGATTCAGAGCCACCCTGTTGAGAAGGACTTGGGGGTACCGGTGGATGAAAAGCTGGACATGAGCTGACAATGTGCACTTGCAGCCCAGAAAGCCAACTGTATCATGGGGGCTGCAT
>JANZLQ010000002.1:21689813-21704769 GCA_026212715.1 Elanus axillaris | reverse complement strand
TGGTGAAACACTGGGACAGGTTGCCCAGGGAGGTGGGAGATGCCCCATCCCTGGAAACGTTCAGGGTCAGGCTGGACAGGGCTCTGAGCAACTGGATGTCGTTGAAGATGTCCCTGCTTATTGCAGGGGGATTGCACTAAATGACCTTTAAGAATCCCTTCCAACCCAAGCTATTCTATGATTCTGAGAAAATCTCAGAGGTCAAGCATTTGGCATAATTCAAAAGAAAAATCAGTCATATAAATGATAAAAAATATCTACTCTTTGGTAGTCAAGGATCTCTTGCATGCCTCTAACATGTAAATAGTAAGGAATCTGAACTACTTGGACTGCTGTTTTGACTAAATGTAACATTTTTCAATCTTCTTGTATTCCTGTAATATTTTCAATTTCACAGTATTCTGAAACAGCAATGATAGTGACAATATGGTGAGCTTTATCAGCTTAAGAAAAGCTCTGATTCTCCTGAATTTTTATATCAGGATGTGGATTCTTTCACTCATAAGCAAATTCTTAATTATTTATATATTGATTGTATATATTATATGTTTTATATATATAAAAATTATTTCTAACCCACACTCTAGGAGATTTATCGGTGTAAAATCAATTTGTTGATTTTTATTGTACTTGAAGTAGTGGGAATGGTTTTGATTGATTTCCCACAATGATATTAATAATATTGTTTGTATATTTTCATGAGTGTAACTCAGCTAAATGAGGATATACTGCAATGGCAACATATTAATTTTGTAGTAATACATACATCTATTTTTTGTTAATGCAGCTTTTATGTTCCCCTTTAATTTCTTGAACTGATTCTTGTACTAGCACGCAGGAGTGGACGGAAGCAGCTACAGAATTATCATCCATCACAATTTATAAAAACTTCTTACGAGTGTGTGGGTTGTTTCATACTTACAGGAAGAATATAATTCATTTGGTGTTTTCTCCTGCTGAGGAAACAGAGCCTTTCTCTGAGACCAGGAGGAATTTTGCTGTAGTTACGTGTGCTGTTACCTCATGATCCTCATATCCCATCACTGTAACAACAGAGCACAGCCTTATCTCACAAGGGAAGTGTAAACAATTTTTCCTTACTATTAAAGCATATGTCTCTGAAACATTTCTTAATCAAATAGGTCAGAATAGAAAAGACGCAATTATAGTTGGCGCCTTACCATTATGACGATTGTGGAAACACTCCTACGTCAGTGAGTTTCTTTGTCATCTTCCCTGTAAATAAGTGGCCCAGTTGAACAATTCCACTGATGACAATCAGAAGGAACTGGTTATATCATGCTCATGTGTATATATATACATTATATTTGTATACATGTATATAATGTTCATATAATGCTATATGAACAATGAGTGTAAGTTGGAAGGCTGAGTCCTATAACCAAATTTGAATGTCTGCCACTGATACTGAGTAGAAGTTGTTGAAGCAGAACTGTGAGGAAAGTAAAAAACAAACTAGAACATGGAACTACTGTACTGGTGCAAGTGTTTTTGGTGGACATTCAGGTGTATCCTATATACTGTTGTGGTAAAAATCGATACTTAAGTTCCTTCAGTGTTGTTTGAAAAATCGTGCAGTGATTTATATAGCGACTAGTTCAGCAAGCAACTTTGGAGGTGTGTGAGTGTATGTGTGGTGGTGATTTAAAGCTATGAGTTCATTTTTTTAGAAGTTAGTGGACAGAAAGTGATTGGTAAATTAGATTATAAAAAAGCAAAAGGTTTGCAGTTTGTTTACTGCAAAACTCTCATTGGTCTTGATTTACAAGTTACCAACCTTCCTAAATTGTTGTGAGGTCTCTGTATCAGCCATTCATATGGAGTAGACACTTAAGCTAGCAGTATGAGCAGATACTTTTGTGATATGATGCTATTAATCAGAAAACAGTTCTGGCTTTTTAGAAGAACAAAGTTCCCTGTGGTGTCAGTTTGGGTGGTGGCTGCAGCGGGGTATAAACCATAAGGTGAAACATTTGGAAAAGTGCTGCTGGATCTCTCAATCCTCAGACATGATTCCAAGGTGCTTAATTTTAAGAGAGTAGATGTTCAGTAGTTCTAAAAATCAACACCAGAGATTTTATACATACTGCAAAACAATAAATTATAACGTACTTTGAAATGTCTGATCAAATCATTACTCATTAATTGCATTTGTATTCTTGGTAACAGTTAAGCAAATGCACATGAAAGATCACACGCTGTTTCCATACAAAACAAGTAGGAGCTGAATACTTGTTGCAAAAGAAAAAAATATTGGAGGTTTTAAGAATAACTGACCTGTAAAAATTAAATTTAAACTATATTCTACTGCATTTTTCACATTCAAGACCTGAAAATCGTATCTAGTACATTTTCAGCATCTGGCAGTGATTTGTGGCATTAAACTTTGTAGGCATTTTCATCTATGTAACATTAGGACATATCCCTTTATTTGAAAAAAATCAGTTCTAGATAAACTAATAATTAGTTTGTTAAATATGGTATATTATCTTATGCAGGAATCTATCTTTTATCTGGAGGTCTTTGAACTTGATACCTCTTCCCATTAAAAAAGTAAACAAAACTTTAACCTTCCTTCAGAAATTCATCAGAAAGGTCAGCGCTCTGTTCCCTCCAATTTCCCAGGCTCAGCTGGGAGCTGATTAAAGCTGCCAGCTATGACTTGTCAGTTTTGCCGGAGACAACTATATAAACTCTTTGCTGTTCACTTTGCTGTGTATTATATTTATCTTCTTCTGTCCGGTGTTGGCTGGACAGGTGCTAGAGCAGTAGTGAAGCTGTAACATTAAACTCTCTAACAATGTCATTAACTAGCAACTTATGCAAAAACCCTGGGCAGAATATTCAGGAACTTTCTTTAGTTCTTCCTCTTATAGGTGAGTGGAGTGGCTGGGGGAAAATGTTTGTTATTCCAGGAGATTTCCAGCAAGTGTATGTCTGTGTAAAATCAGAATATATGACTGTGGGCATATCTTTGGGGCAGTGTTTTGGGGCTGGTTTTGATATCCAAAGTGTTTGATAAGAAAATATAACAAAGTTGCATAATAAAGAGCATCTTAGGACTATGCAGATTACATTCTGATTTGGAGAAAGAGTAGAATACCATAATCAGAAGCTCAGAATAGGTCTGGACAGAAGTGGTGTTGCTGGGCATAATGGGAGCAAGCAGAAGTGTAAATCCCATGCAGTAGAATAATGTACTGTGGAGGAAATTTGACAGCAAATTGTCCAGGTTGATGACAGTAGTGGTTTTGGCCTAGAAGACAAGAAAAAGATATAAAGACTTAGATTTATGAACTGTGTCATAAAATTTGTGTAAAATTGGTATCCAGACCACCACATAGAAGCATTATTTTGCAAAGATGCCCTAAAAAATTACCTGATCTTCAGTCTAAATAAAGAGATAGAGAAACATGCAGAAGTAGTTGGAGAGACTCTAGTCCAGCTTCTGTGACAATAAGCCCCAGGTGGGAGATGCTTCCAGGCTGCGTTCGCACGGTCTGCTTATAGCAGTGTGGTCAAACTGGGAGATGTGCAGATTGTGCATCATGAAAGAACTGAAATCGGTAGAGAGGGAGCTTTCAGCTGTAATCTGTGGGTTCATCAACTTTTCTGTCTGTATTTCAGCATGAGCTGAAACTGACTCTCTTACTACCTTTTTGTTATTGATGAGGCTCGGCAGGCATCTCCTACTGCATGTAAATATCACATTTTGCAGCTATAGGTTTAGGCATAATTCTGTTAATCCCTGCTTTTTCCCAATCAACTAAAACTTTTGTATAAAAGCAGACTGTGTAAAGTTAGATTTAGTCTAACTAGAACTGTTAAGCTGTTGAATGTTTTCCATGAAGCAAGGAGTATCACATGTTGGCATCTTGTTTCAACAGAACAAGGTTCTGGAAACATGTTTGTTTTTTCTTTGAGTTTGGTATAGGTCTTGTGACTTGCAGGTATATAGCGATACAGATAAAGAAAAAAAAGGTGGTGTGATATGACCTGCAAAATGCAACAGCATCATGAAAATGAAAATGTTTGTATATTTGAAAATAATGGTTGTAAACAGAATGGTTTTACAAGAGAGAGCCTATAGCTGTGTGAGGTTTATACCCCAGAAGGACACTGATCAATGAGAAGCTGATAGGCAGAAAGCAAAGGACAATGAAGTAACTATTTTTTCAGAGAGTTATCAGTTTAACTCATGCAGAAGGGTGAATGAATTCTGCTCTATGGGTTTGTATGGGAGTATACACAGCTGGGTGTGTCACACTGAAAACAGCAAAGTCTGGGGAGGGATGCAATGAGATGAATGATTGCCTGATCATAATGAGGAATGAGTGCAGGTAACTGGTAATGTTTTCTTAATCAGAAGATGTTGATACATGAAGCTGTCTTTTTGTCAGAGCATGCGTACTGTTTTTGACAAGGGTGAATTTCATGTCAGAAGGAGAAGGGCTGTTCGTCTCAGATCACCAACATTTGGAAGGGCACTGACTCAGTTTCAAAGGCCTTTTCTTGATTCAGGTCAGGGTTTTGAACTTCTGCCCTCTAAATGAGTTTAGGGGCTATTTTATATATATATATATATATATATAATTATAACATAGCTGTGTGGCAAAGGCATTCGCTATTACTCCTCTAAAAGGTCTGAATTAATTTCAATGTAAAATGGGAAATTTTTGAAATCTTGAGAACTTTCTCAGCAAAGTGAAACTACATATTGCCTTTCTCTAATACTGACGAGTTTCAAAATGTGAGATCAATCTGTTATGGAACAGACGAAAGACTAAAGGGCAGAGAGTGTGGCCTGGGGTGAGCAGGTATGGAGGAAGTGGCAGAGAGTAATTTTTAGAAATCTTCCATCCATTAATTTCCTGTTCCTGCTTTGCAATCTAATGCAATGTGTAGATGTGTGTCACTTGTTTCTTTTCTATCTCTGAAGGGTCATGAGCAAAGAGCACCATTTCAGGATTTTCACAAGGGTTTCTGCCAAATTCTCCTACTTATAGACTTGACTGGAATATTATTTCAAACTGCAATAAATTGAAATCAGTGTGGATATATAGTAATTCCTCAGAGGCTTTATTGTATTCTGCATTCATAGTTGGAAGACGTGTCTTTTAGTTATGCTTAGCATCACAAGCAACATAAATTTAATGGTTTTAACAAATTCCCTCATGGACTTTTTCATCACCGAAACTGATATTTGCAGGTTTGAATGTGCTGTTCTGTATAAGACAATCTGTTAGAAGAAATAGGAATCAAGATGAAGAAAGGCAGAGAATTTCTTCCAGGTCATGACTGAGTGATAGTGTTAATGTGTACATGCTTGTAGAAGACTTCAGTTTCTAGTTATAATCAATACTTGACATATTTTTCCCATGATTAAATTAAAGCTGGGAAAGGGAGATTTCCCTTAGGAGGAAACAAGGGGCAAAAGAGTTCATTGGTGATCTGCATCTAATCCAAATAAGTGCCACAATTACCTCTACTCTCATTCATTTATTTGTCCCTGTTTCCTCCTGCTGGCCTGGTGCCTAATAACTTTTTGGCTTACCACCCACATCAGAAAGAGAAATAGTTCATACACGTGGATTTGCTATCTTCAATACTCTACAGGATTCCTTATCAGTAAGGTAAAAGAAAACAAGTTAATGTTGCCAGTATTATAGCTGTATTTCTTCTGCATCATATTTTACAAACAAATTTATAGACACTAAATATCCTTAAGATTCTGTGCTACAATCCACATACTGCAAGGTCATGGAGTAAGAGTGTTTTCTTTATCAGTAATGAGGATAGCTAGATACTGGGTTCCAACCAGCACAGCTGTGGGAAGCTTTAGGATTCTGTAAGAATATTTTTTTTTCTTAGAGGTTGGATTAACAGTCGGTGCGTTCTTTGCCTTGTGTCCGCTAGTATTTTTGCTAGAGGCTGGGATTTCACCCTCTTGTGTGCGCTCCTTGTGGTGTGTGGATTTTCACTACACGCCCAGGCTTTGCAATTACGTGTCAGCTGCTCACTGCCTGCTTTTCTTTCTGTGTGTCTGTCCAGAGCTGGACATGGAAGAGCTGGTGGTGTGAATGACATAATCACTTGGTTCTTTAAGGACAATTTCATGAAAATGAAAACAGTTATGAATCAAAAAAGCTTGGAGAAAGACATCAGGTAGAAAAGTGTGACTGGAACTATTTAAGGAGTATTTTCCAGAAAATTAGAGTCAAACTTTACCTTCCCCACAACAGTAGTTTGATTAGATTCTGAAAGAGCCTTTTCAGAGTAGCAGTGTGAGCAACAGTCCTCAAGGCAGGTCAGCCAGAACTTACCTGTTTCTGTGACTCAGCTGTAGCCTTATTTCTTTGTTCCCAGCAATAGAACTCAGTAATCACTCTTCCATTAATGATTTCTACATCCTGAGTCTCTTTCCCTGTGGCTTTTTGAAGGATTAACCACTGGAAATAAATTATTCTTTTACACCTCACAATTTATTTTTTATTTCTCTTAGACCATGGAAATAATCACACTGTTTTGAACCTGGAAAATTAGTATATTAAATAAGTTGTCTGTTTCTTCATTTCAAAATCAAACTTTCTTTATGCACTGCTATTGAGGTATGAAAAAACCTTTAAAAATGCCTGAAGTAAAGATGCTTAACCGGTTGTTCCTGTGAAAAATAGAAGACATAAGAATGTTGTAATTTCTGCTACATTCCTGAGAGAGCTGGTAACAGACTATAAGATTATATTCACATTCAAAGTTGAAAATTATGGTAGCATTAAATTAAAATTAATAACTCAATCTGATGTTAAGTCAGAGGCAGTCTAATGTTATACTGTCTCTGAAGCCTACAGTTATTTACAGACCAGATGTTTACAGAAAATGAACCAACCTTTTTTTTTTTAAGCAACTACTGTTTCTTCATTAAGCCTCCACCTCAGCGGTGGTACATTTGGCTCTTTCAGGCAAACATTGTTTATGACACATCTTAGAATGGATGTTGATTCAGAGTAGAACAGACAGAAACTGGGAATAGTTCAGCTGCAAAAATAAACAATAGTTCAGGTGTTAAACTACCGATGTGGAAAATTGCTCTGACAGTTACGTTGTTCTATCTTTTACTAAGACTTAAGCTATCATTTATTTCAAATGCATCAACTGATGCCTTGTTTCCAAGCACATGCTAGCTTGTACTCTACTGCTTGTGTTTGTGGTCGTTGATGTTCCATGCTGTGCATGTAGGCATGTACTGAAAGAAAACATTACAAACTGGACCAAAGAACTTTCTCTGTAAAAAATTACAGACTATTCATCATGCAGGAGTAATTCTCTGTTGTTTATACTGGTATAACTTATGCTGAAGCAAACTGCAAATAATAAAATACAGGAGCAGATTTATCAAGCTTATTTTCACTTTTATGTATTCAATTACGAGCATCTAGCTAATTCTTCATGAAGAAATGCATACTCTTTAGCCTATAATTAATATGAATGCAGAATCCAGAGATTCTATTTCCATTTTCTAGATGTAAAGTTTTGGTGATAAAAGGCACCTTGCTGTGATTAAGAAGAATGCGGTAACTTGAATACTTGAATCTGGAACCCTTCTTTCAGATTTGGTCTATTGTAATTCAAGTTATACAGTAAATGACTATATGCAACCCTGTAGACTGTACTAAGGTTTTGCTCCTTTTTTAAAACCTTTTTTAACCTTTTACTAAAGTTATTATGTTATGGGATTTTCATCTGGGAAAGCTACGAGGTATAAGAATTCTTGACTGTCCCTTGCTTGCTAGAATGGTACTCCATATTTGATCTAGGAGGCTGATGAGCTTCTCAGTACCAAGGTGGACTGGACTGTAGTACAGGAGGAACTGGATGACCTTGTGAACTGGAGTAGCAACAAGAAATTTAATAAAACAGATGCAAAGATGTACAGTCAGGGACTAACAATGTGAATTTTTGCTAAAAGGTAGAGGTTCATCATTTGGATGTGACAGAGGAGAAGAGAGATCTAGTTATAGTTGTGGGTTATAAGATGTCTGTGAGCTGCCACTATGAAGTGCAGTGCTGTTCTAGGACTGATTCAGGAAGGTGTTTTTGTGCAGATAGAAAAATATCAGAACCCTTGTACAAGGGAGTGGTGAGACTTCGTTTAGAATGTTATGTATTGCTGCTGTCCCCCTTATTAAAAATAAATTTTAAATTAAACTTGAACAAATGTAGAGAAGGCCACTATGGTAATTATGGCAGGGAGAAACCTATGACATGCAGAGATTAAAGAAGCTGCACTTTATTCCTCAGTTTCTGTGGTCACTTTTTTTTTTAAATGTACAGCATCCTAAAATGCATTTGGGAGTGGGCATTGGGGTTCACTTAAGAACATTAATTGCTTTAGAACAGTTGCTTTGGAAAAACTTGTTATCAATAGTGCCAAAAATAGTGACAAAATACCAGTCTTCTCATGCAACAGTCCTACAGCTGAAATTGAAAAAGAGATTTACATGGCTCACAACACTTGCGGTTCTACTAGCAGTAGCACCTTCTTTCCTTTTCTCATTCATATGATTTTCCTATAATCTATCATAACTATTAATTGAAATAAAGGACCAACCTTAAATACATAACTTCCCCTGTGCACTCCTCATGTAGTTGAATCTGACATGCCAGAGGGGTGATAGGAAGGGTCATGAAGGAACAGAAAAATAAAATTTGGCAGAAAGGAATAGAAAACTCTCTCATGTGAAAACTTGTTTATTCATGGCCATCATAAAACCCATAATTTTTTTGAGCCCACTCACAGTGCCAAAAATGGCAGCACGAGGAGAAATGTGTCCAAGAACAAGCATCAGATGTGAGGCTATATGATGTCATAGAATCATTATGTCACTCAATGGTAATTGATTTCTAGGGCTGATTGCAAGCAATCATTAATCACTTTGTATTGAACAGCATGCCAGCTCCATCACATCTGGGGCAAGTACAAGTGGCACCTATTTAGCCAACATCCTGCTCTCAGCAATTTCACACTTTGACTTTCAAACTAAACTAAACTGCTAGAGATGCAGCAAGATTATTATTTTTTTTCCTCTATATGTCTCTTGTTTTTCCTAGGAATTTACATTGTTGAAAACCTTGGCTTACTCGTAAGTTTGGTGTTCCCTGCTCATACTGACAATAGTGTGCCACTGAACATCGGGGCATGCCCTAGGTGGAATTAATAGAGCTGCTGTAAGAATATTTAAAATTTCTGAATGTTATTATGCTACTCTGTATGTTTATTAGAGAGAAAAGTGAGATAATATCAGGAGTGTTCCTTTTTTACACATCTGTACTGGAAAAAGTTATTGCAAGTGAGGTGTATACTCAGATTCTGGTATTAAAATAGTCTCACCAAACCCAGAGGTTCATTTACTATCTGTAGCTAATATTAGGCAAGAGCATTAGGATATATATGATCAAAGCCAAAATGTCTTGGGAAATAGGAGCTAATTGACGTGACATGTTAACTATAGAAGCTGCCCTGTGGTATTAATAAGATGCATTTATTCTATCCTTCCTTTCTAGTTTAGAAACAGACATATTAAACCTGATACAATGTTTCTGGTGAATCCCATGGCATTTTATAATAATGAAAAATTTCTTTTTGCCTTTCTCCACGTGCCTGACAATCACAAAAAGTTACTTAGACATGTTAAATCAAATCAGAATATTTTTAAATGTAAATGTTCCTCAATAGCTGGGGTCTCGGACAGTCAAAGTGATTGGTAGCGAAATGTTGCATTCCTGTGAGGTTATCAAATACTTTGGCCTTCTGTAATCGTTCTTTTCTAAGAACTGTAGTCATTCTTTTGAAATCCCTGCTTAATCTCCACAGGTTCCGTTTATTTATCTTGTCAGTAACTTCAGTTGTGATGGTTTGCTGTCAATCATCCACCGTCAAAAGATAAGTGAATTTCATAAACTATTCTATTGGTTCTGTCCCACAGCTGAGGAAGAATTCACCTGCAGACTTTGGTATTATAAATGAGAAATAACTCATTAATGAACTGGATCATGTTATATACACACCAGCTCAAAAAAGTGTTTCTGTAAGGCAGGAAAAAGCATGGCTAAAGATTACGTGTAATCCTAATGTCTTAGAGTATCCTAAACAATAGTCATTGATATAAACATAAATTACAGCTATTACGTACTTCATTTTTTATAGTACATAATTAGATAATTCTCTGAAGAACTTTTTATCACATATATTTTCATTAGTTAACATTAAATGTCTTTAGCAGTCAGCTCTGCTCGATCAAAGACAGATAAGTTGTAGCAAGATTCTGAGAAATAACATACCATTTACTAATTATATTATTGATTTTATGGTCTGAAGAATCCTAATTATATGTGATACAAACTGGACCTAGCTTAGCCTGCGGGGGGTACTTTGAACATGAGTAGTTCCTGGCAGTTCTGAGTATCTCGCTTGCATAAATCACTTCTGGGCCTGATTGTGCATCTGTTTTCAAAGGTGATGTTTTAATGGACTTTGAAATCTGAAAATGTGCATTCTGTGTGGCTCCACATGAAAGAGGAAAGAGATTTGGGATTTTTTACTCGTGATTTTAATCATTCTGAAAAGATTTTAGATCTGTAGGCGGATACTTTTGAACAGTGGAAGTACTATAGCATAGTTGATTTAATTAGTAGGCCAGCCTAATACAGAATTTCCCATAGCTCCCTATGACTTTTTTTTTAAATGCGTTTTTAGTACTTTCTTCAAAGTTAATGATAGATTCAGACTTTCAAAATTTTAATTTCATGTGAAGGCAAACTGTAAAAAAAACCCCAAGTCATGAGGTGAATATTTGATTAGAACAAATGCGGATCTGAGAAACAGGAACAACCTCAGATGTGTCTTATGTAAGTATAGTGCTTTCATAGAAAAATGAAAAGGAATTTAGATCAATGACATAATTATGAAATGTTACTCTTACCCTTAATTGCTTATCCTTAAGAACAGGAAAAGCCTAGTTTTTAAAGTATGTGTCTGTGTATGTAATTAGCTGATTCAGTTGCATGAAATTTCAGTTTACTCTCAATTCATGATAATAAAGTGATACATTACTAGTAAATATTTTGTTCAAATTGCAAAGTGTGAACATCTTTTAGAGCTAAACTGATATCCCTGTTTCCAGCTGGCCTTTTTGTGCCTGTTTTCACTGAGTTGTTATAAGGTCTGAAGGGGATATTTTGACCAAATCCTTCTCAGGAGAAACTTAAAGACAGATAAATACTCTGTCAGAGTCAGTATTTAAAAAAAAAAGTGTCTGAAAAAATGGGAACTGTTTACTATAATTTTTTAAAAATCAACTTCCAATTTTCAGATTTTCAAGCTCTTGGAATAACATTCTAAGAGCTTCTGACTGCTCTGGTCCCACCTACTCATTACTACTCCCACCTGATGTTTGACTTGCTAGTTAGCAAATCAAAGAATTGAAACAGTCTGAAAAATGAATGACTGGGCTGGTGGGTGGGTTCCAAGTTTAAACAAATAAACAAACAAGCAAAACACATCATATCCCCATACTTCATTTGCATCTGTTGTCTACATTGGCATAGGATGAGGGGGTTTTATTCCTCAGTAGATGAGACTGTCCAGCATAAGTCATGAAAAATAACTAAAATCCAGTTCGCCATTACACTGTGCATTAATGTTTACTTTTCTTCTATGAATGACAGTCAAAAATGGGATGCTGGGAAGAAGAACTTGTTCCATTTTACAAGGGGTGAGACTGAGGCAAGGACAGCTCAGAGTGTACACATGGCCCTTGGTTGACAAGTGTGCTTGGTACACAACACTGCTTTATTCTATTCTACTTGGTTCTTTAGCACTCTCATCACTATAATACCTGAGAGCTAAACTCTTTGTTTGTGCTCTTGGGTTGCAAGACTAGCTTTCTCTTCCTAGTTCATATTAGAGACTCTTTGAAACAAGTAATGAAGTAAGAATGCCTTAAGACAGGACAAGATAAATAATTTCAAGGTGCAGAGCATGAGGCCGAAAGTCTAGACAGTAGACATGTACAGTTTTGACTTGCAACCCACTCTCCTAGAGGGATTCAGAACAGGGCAGCAATCACAAGCCTGGAAGTATGGGTGTTGTAGGGAAATTCAAGCTCTGTGTTCCATCTTTATGTGGAAGAAAGCCAGTACACCCTGTATCTTCTTGTCCACTTAGTAGAAAATCCAAAGGGTGTTGCAAGGTGTATTGTCAACACAGTCCCCAAGTGAAAGGAGCAATTCAGGAGTCGTTTGAATAGTCCAGGATATAAAACAGTAATTAATGATTTAGTAACATATTTTTGTGCTGTATTTATCTATTTATCCTTGTGGCTCTGTTGTTTAATTGGACAGTGATTACTCTGTCACAGGGAGTTGGCTCATCCATATCTGTTCAACACATTCAACTTTGTATGTCACAGGTGTAAGAGTAGTAAATCATGTAAAGTGTCGGTTTAGGAAAAGATAAGCTATAGTTTAGCTTCTCCATATTTGAAGAAAGGAATGCCATGAAAGGATGCAATGCTATGTGTGATGAAAGACAGGAGGAAGAGGAATAGGTGGTTAAGATAGAACAGTAATGTGCAGGCTCTTAAGATTCTAGCAACTGGCAAGAAGAGAGTTTACAATCACCATTCTTGCTTCCACTGTTCCTAAACTTAAACACTTACATGCACAGGGTAAACTTGTTTCTTCTGTGGTAAAGGAAGGATCACCAAATTACAATGATCTTGACCCTTTACCCTGCAAGACATAGCATACCTGCAGTCCAAGCAGGTGCTAAAACCTGTAGCTCAGAGCCTAGAAACTGTGCAGGTTCCCTTGGAGATGGACTTAGTTAAGTTACAGTTTAAACAAACAGAGAAGCAATTGCCTGCAGCGAGTTTTGTGAAGGGGCAGTGGAAAGTGGCTGTTCATCTTTGGAAGAACTCCTGCTACAATTTTAAATGGGATTAGTTAGAGGGGAGTTTGGACAGCAGTGTGTAAGGTAACAAGACTTGGAAGATGATGAGGTCGGAAAAAATGGCTGAGGAGGGAAATAAGACTCACAAGCATGTACCTAAAGAACTGGGGCAGATGGAAGGAGGTGAACAGTCTGTGGGGAGCTTAGAAGACCTTCATTAATGCTGTGTTCTGGAACAGAGACCAAGATTAGCTCCTGCTTATAAATTAAAGTTTTCCACAAGTTTGGTGCTAACCAATATGAGAGTCTCAAAGCCTACACTTTATTTACTGTGCTGAAGATTGTACCTGATAGGAGAGGAGAGGAAAAGGGAGAACTCGCTTGTTTCCTGCCAGCCATTACCCTGTGTGCCTGTTTAGTGGAGAGGAGTTTTGTTGTGTTTGTTTTGTTTAGCAGGATACATGTAAGTGATACTTGCTCAGATAATCTCAACACAGAGTAAGCTGCATTAAGCTTATGTTACATTAAGTGAAAAATGTATAAGCAACTTCTAAGCTCCAATTTTTATGCCTCTGCACAGGGGTTAATAAAGCACCCATAGGGAAGTGTTCTCCTCGACTGTCTGAGTGCTGTGGATCTGAGAGCAAGCTATGGAGAGGGCTCAGTAAGAAGACTTAGCAGATGGTACATATATGATGTTGATGAGGGAAGAATACAGAGAGAAACTGTACTTGTCTTAACTTGTGGAAAAAAACATAATTAGTACATCTGTATAATGATGGAAGTTAAGCCCTAAAATTACCCCACAAACTCTCTTCTATGGTTCTCATTAACCTTTTTTCTCAAAGTAGTTAAATAAGTTTTCAGTGCCAAATTTAGGAGGAGGAAGAGGAAGGCAAGGTAGTTGCATGCACCAGTTATTCAGATTTGGTTTTGTCCATAGTGATTTTTCTAGCCGCTCTTTTTCTGCCAGAAGGAAAATTCTAGCTCTAACCTGAGTAGCTCCAGTACCATCTGTATCTGATGACTGAGCTGGTAGATCCAAATTCTCTCCAGATACAAATTGGCACAGTGAACTCAGTGGAGTTCAGCCATTTATACCAGTAGAGACTTTGGCCCTTATATCTTCTTTGCCTTCATTCTACCTAACATACTCCCCTGCAGCCTCTCAGTTCTTTGTGGGTTTGCTCTTTCTGACGTATTTATGAATGTTCCTCTCTGGGCTTTATGACAGATACTTTGCACAGTGCCCTGTTACTGTAAGCCAGGTGCTTTCATCCTTAATGAACAATTTCCTGGAAAAAAAAAAAGAAATAAACAATAGATAAAGTAGGTCATGGAGACAGCAGAGTCAAGAGCTTTGCATAGTGATGTAAAATTAAATAAGGCTGGGGTCATGTTCTCATTTGTCTCTCCAGTTACTGCTCTAACAGTGTCTGTGATGGTTCCTGGAAAGGTGAGGATATTTTGGGAGACTGTTTGGATCTGCTGGGAATTTTGCCCACAGTCTTCTCTTCTCTGTGCTCTGCATAGAGGAGAAAACAGGCACAGAAGTGTAAGGCTTGGATGTTATGAAAGAACATTTACAGATGCTGCCATTGCCCGTCTCAACCCGTTGAGACTCATCTTAGTGAAGGTGCAGTTGGGTACTGCTCTGTAGCTGAATGAAGATTATTCATGGTGCCTGTCTTTGGTCATATAGCTTGAAGGTCTTACAGTCAGTGGTGGGTGGTCAAGAGATGCAAGCTTAAGTCTAGATTGCAGATACATTTTGCTTCTTGAAGTGACCTGTATTCCTGAGCCCCGCAGCCAGCCCTTTAGGCTCAGTGCTCCTCCTATCTGGTTCACAGCTGGGTTCACAGGGGAATCAAGACATGGAAAGGCATTTGGTGTGTATCTGAGTCTTGCCTTGTGTATTGGGTTTCTGTGGCAAGGTTTTGGTAGCGGGGGGTTACAGGGGTGGCTTCTGTGAGAAGCTGCTGGAAG
>JANZLQ010000002.1:21563019-21689713 GCA_026212715.1 Elanus axillaris | reverse complement strand
CTGAGTCTGTTTTGCCCGTGACGGTGATCAGTGAATGATCTCTCCTGTCCTTATCTTGACCCACAAGCCCTTTGTTACATTTTTTTTCTCCTCTCCCCTGTCTAGTGAAGAGGGGGGGGGGGAGTGATAGAACGACTTGGTGGGCACCTGGTGTCCAGCCATGGTCAACCCGTCACACCTTGACATAGTCAGGCTTTTGCTAGGACTTAAACCTGACCTCACAATTTAATATGCATCTTGATCTTCCTTTAGAGGTGTTTTGGGAGACTACATTTAGGCACTTTGAGTAGGTGCCTTCTTATCAGCATGTGTGAACAGCTGGAGGATAGTTATGAAGCAGAAATTCCGCAGCATGCCCCCTCATAGCAGTGACCAGCCGTAATTGCAAAGCCTTTGTTCACACACCATGAGCTTCTCCATGGCGTCAGCTTTCTGTCCTGGAGAAGGGCAGATCTCTTCAGCCTATTTTCCATGTTGGATGCCTAAACCTAAAAGTGTATAGCCATTTCTAGGCACCTAAGGAACTGGCCTGATTCTCAGATAGACAGAGATTTGTGCATGCTCTGAAAAACAGATAAATTACGTGGGCTCCTAACTTCAGGCTTTTAGCTTTGACATGATTGAACCAAATACCATCCCTCCAGTATTAATAGTGTTCCAGTTATGCCCTGTAAGAAGCGCAGGAAAGCACAAAGGATTATTGCAGCTTCTGAGGAAACCTCTCATATTTCAAGTGAAATTGGCAGTTTTTAAGTGGCCACTCTAATTCTTAAGCCATTAGAAATCTAAAAATTGATTTAACATTTATCTTATATTTAGCAGACATTCATAGAAACAGTTATATTCTGTATGGGCCAGTCAATGTTTTTAATAGCTATGAAGTTAAAAAATTTTAGATTAAGATTTCAAGAGGCTGAAGGGGAAATTCAGCACAGGAGGAGAACATCTGAGTGTTGTTGTAACAGAGAATTCCAGGGAGGATAAAGCACTGGGAAAACCCAGAGGAGAATGATGAAGATATATGCTATTGGACCAGTGGGGTTAGCAAAGGTATAGATGCAGAGGAAGCAAACATTATTTCCTTACTGTCTTAGGAAGAAACTGAAGATAAAAAGCTTTGCCCTGCCTCCAGCATTTTTTGAAAATACATGTTTAGTTTCAGTGTTCATTTTATTCCAATGTTTGGTTTCATTTTATTTGGATTACTACCTTGAAAGTTCAAGGCATTCACCAACTTTAAAGCCAAATTGGAAAAACTGAATCTGGATTCTCAGTGCAGCTCCAAGGCTTGCAAATCAGCCTTCTACCATAAATACTGCACTGTTTCTGGAAAAGAAGAGACGGGTCTTTAAATGAAATATGAGATGTAGCATTGGGATGTGATAGTACTGCTGTAGATCAACAGCCATCAATCTGTGTTACTTAATTTGTCCCTGGCTCAGCTGTTCACTGTACTTGGGACTTTTTTGCTGTTTGTTTCATTTTATTTTCCTCTGAGATAAATGAAGACAAAAAGAAGTGGCCAATTGTTCTTGAGAAATAGAAGTAATTTTTAAAAATATAACCGTAAAGGATAATCTACATTTTCAAACGGCACTTTTTTTCGCACTTTCACAGCACTTTCACAGAATCACAGTTAATTTATTTCACTATATGTATATTAAACATCCTTATATTTCATTGCTTGTTACTCCCATTTTCAGATCAACTTCATGTGTGCTCTTTAAACGCTGTAAAAAAATTCTGTTGGAATAAATGGTTGGGCTTTTTTAGCTAAATACTTAGAAACATATTATTCCTCATCTGGGCATGCCTGTAACACTTAGGCTGCTTTATTTATCCTGGGTGTTCTGGGGATACAAGGTCTTTGTTGCTCCAAGTGTCTAAGGAAGCATATGTTGTAATTGTTTGACATCTTGAACATGGATTAGGTGGGTGGCTATATGTAAGCAAGCTAACTTGAGTTCTCAGAAGATCAGGTTTTTGACATGTGTCAGCTTACTTTCTCTTCTGCAGTAATGTATGTGAAGAAATATCTGAAATATGCATGGGATAGTGAATATAAATACACTGTTAAATCAGTAGAGAATGTGACTCCCCACACAGTTTCAGCAGCTTTGAAATTCCATTATGCAAGAAGACTGGGATCAGTGTGGGGGACACTACAGCACTGGCTGGCTTCCTCTGCCATCCCCTTACAGCAACGGTCAAATGGTAGGAGGCTTAAGCGGACAAACGGATAAAGTGGCTCTTTCTGACTTTCCTTGTTTACCATGTTTTAATTGAGAGACTTCAGAGGTGACTGCCCCGGGAGGGTTTCTTAGCTTGCAGGAGGTTGTCTTCTGTTGAACATACTGCAGGGTTTCAGGATTTTGCCTTTGAAGCCTGCCAACACGAACTTGCTTTTGGCAGAAAGTGCCAGCGGAATGTCAGCCATCTCCCTGTCCTAACTGGCAGGGCTTGGAAGATCAGGTCAGGGCTTAGGCGCTACAAGGAACATTGATGTTTCAGTGGACTTGAGTTTGGATTAATAACTTAAAGGGCCAAATGTTCAAAGGGCTGGCTTCCAATTTGACACTGGTAGTTGAGTACAAGTACAAAATTATGGGCAGAAAATCACAGATAATTTTTTTCCAAGCTGACCTTTCTGAAAAGGAGGCAGCAATTATTGATATTTGGGCACTGTTTCAGCAATGTTTTTAGGTGTTTTTAATGTAATATATTCATTATATTTCTGCTGGACTATTGATTAAATATGCAATTACTTAAGAAAAAGAAATTTAGTATTGTAATGAATCATATTTTTGGACTGGTACTTGTGCTTTGCACAAGCATGCATGGATATTGAGTTTGTCTAAGTACTGATACAAAAAAAGTGTTTGCATTTCTTTGTGTGCTGGTGTTGATCTCATAGAGTGAATGGGTAAAGCCAAATGTGTTTATACATTGTTGCTTCAGTATCTAATCACTTTTCAGTTTGTAATATGCATATTCTTAAAGCACCTGGCAGGTTGATCAGTCCTCTTCCCCTGTTGTCTGTGGAAGATTCTGAGACTTTGAGAACTTTAATGTCCTAAATTTCAGCTGATGTTTCAAAGCCCAATGTTGTATGGTGGTTAAGTGCCTCTGAAGGCTCAGAGCTAGCCTACAGAAAATACTAGATGCAGAACTTGGGTGGAATTTGAGCTACCTCAGTTTAGCCCACTTGCTAACCCAGTGTCATGCCTTAAGTCTTGACAGTATGATTTCAACTCAGGTCCTCTGAATCCTAGACACATACACCAGCCCTTTTCTTGATAAACATATTCCATTAGCCATAACTAAACTAATTGCCTAGATTGCTTGCCTAGTGGCATGACTCTTTGGCATTTTGACCCAGTTTTCCTCTGAGAGCACAGAAGGAACAATTCTGAGCTTCCAAAAATAACATTTGATAGACTGAGAAGAGCTTACTTCATTATTTGTTCTTGATCTGCTGTAGCCCAGCTCCCAGTGACTCCAGTGGAAGTCAGCTTGTAAGAATGCTTAGCACTGAAGCAGATCTTCAGACTTCATAAGATATCCATGGACCTGTAACAATGTTCACTGTAGCAATTGCTACTCACACTGATACAGTTTAGAGCTTAGAAATTTAAAGGAATTTAAGAGATTTGGACATTTGGTTCCCATTAAAATCAGCCCCCAAACCCAGTTTTGGAAAACTGAGCAACTGTGGTTCAAAGGATATAAGGGAGAGTCATGAGGGTACTATAGCATTTAGGGGCCTGGTGCATTTATCCAGTCTTTCAAAGAAAGTCTTTAAAATTACATCTTGGGAAACTGAATTAGTTCCTTTATTTTTACTGAACAGCACCTACTTCACTGAGTGATGTAGCAAAGGTGGCTGCTGCTAAGACTAAGCAAACAGGATGTAGCTCTTCATACTTTTCCTTGATGACTTCCCATAAACTGTGAAAATCTCTAAATTTTCTTTTATTCTTTCATTTCCCAAGTCATGTTAATAACATAAAATACCATAGAATTGTTTAATTTTTTCATTCCTAACAGTCACTATAACTCCAGCCATGAACTTCAGTTGAGCAGCAGAGGAGCATGGTTAACTTTCATAGAGAGCATAGAATAGTTAAGGTTCTTGCTTATGCTTATTTGTATTCTCCTTATGGCTAGAAGGACAAATTGGAACAAACTTGTCTCCATTGTATGAACGGAAGTGTAACATAAGACCCTAGTTTTGTACATCTTGTTGGTCTGTTCATAGCTTGTGCCACTCCTGGGACTGGCCTCTTCAAGGAACTGAACTGCACAAACCATCCTGTGCTATCAGCCTGTGAGCCTTCACAGGATTCTCCAAAGGAAACCTGCTGAAAGTCAAAAGCAGTTGTGCTGTCCTGGTCAGCTCTGTTTCTCCCCTTGTCTACGTTACCCCTAGGTGACAGGAATCTTATGTCTGGAAATGGTATCAGGGACATTCGTGAATAGTAGTGACTTCTGTATCTACTCCAAATATTTCCAGCTATTGAACTGCCTTCTTGAAATCACAGGCAGAGATGCACACAAACCTTAAAGAGAGCAGTGCTTAAGGAGAACATGGAAAATTGAATGTATGACTGACAGCATGGGTTTTGTACCACAAATAATAGTTTTGACCTGCATATAAGGGGTAATATTTTGCCCTCAGCACAGTGACTCCTACAGGCTTAAATAGACCCTGTTAACGGAAATACCACCTTTTGTTAACAGAGGCAGCTTCTTGTCCACTGTCTTCTGCATTAATCATGCAAGACGTCAGTAGGGGGAATGCAGCAACCCAGTGCATAGTCTGGCGTTTCTGCTAGTTCTTCTATCACTTGAATTTCTCTTTGCTCAGTTGATAAGAATGACATTGTCAGTGCTTTTATATTCAGTACCTAATCCTTCCTGAAGTGTTTATCTGTTTAAAACAGCTTTAAATTTTCATTAAAAACAAAACAAAACCACAACCTGTCATTGGCAATAATTCTGTTGGTTGTGGCAACAATTTTTAGAGGTGACTAGCGAGTTTGAGTGGCTTAGTTCTTAACTGCCCAGATGAAAACAACTTGTTTCTTAGCGTGCATTCTGAGCTCTGCATATTATTCAGCCCTTTCACAATATCTCAAGTTATTAATCATAAATGGAGGCATCCAAAAAATCCTGCTCAGTTTTGAAACTCATGGCCTCATTTAGTTTTCATAACAGCTTGTTTCTAACAAAATCTGATGTAGAGCCAAATGAAGTGTGTGTTTAAATGATCCCTTGCCTAAACTATCATGAAAATTTCAGATGGGTTGAGAAGGAGGAATGCCACAGAGGGCAGCTTGTTGGAAGCTTGCTACTACTTAGGGACTAAAATAGTGTAATCAGCAAACACTCAGTCACTTTAATGCTTCTTCAGTGAAATCCAACTTTTTGTTTTCTGGCTTAACTATTCTCTTGCATTTTCCTCAATCGCTCACACACGAATACTAGAATACGTTTTAATTTTGATGCACCTAGATTTTCCTATTTGGTAGAAACTATAATTAAGAACAGAATTAGAGAACTTCTTGATGAATATAATACATTTATGAAGAATCAACATGGCTTTGTGAAGGCTTCATAAATTGTTAAAGCCCTTTGAAGTAAACATATGGATCAAGAAGATCCAGTTAGATTTCCAGAAGGCTTTTGCAAGGTCTTTTGTCCAACTTCCTGGAGAAAACTGAACTTTCTTCTTGGGATGTTACAGAAGAAGTCTATGTGTAAACGAAATGTTGTTTATATGATAGGAAATTGTAGGAAACAAGGTCTGAGAGTCAATGATTGATTTCTAACAGAGGAGCAAGGAGATGTCAAATGAAATTGAGGAGGCAGATAGAAAAATGAAGTATTTCATACAGTACATGGCCAAGTCGAGACCATCACAGGATGTTTTTGGCATTAAAATTTAAATTTAGGGGATTGAAATTTACATTTTAATGGATCAGAAATGATTAGACAGATTATTGGAAGAGAATCCATCAAATGCTGTTGAACACAAGGATACCACTGATGGCTGAGGATGTCACAAAGTTGCAAATTGCTGGAAGCTAGAAGAGTTTAAAAGGGAGGTGCTGCTATCAGCCATCTTCTTACACTCTTTCCTAGACACTTGCCATTGCTGAAAGCAGGATAGTGGTCTTCGGTCTGATGTAGCACAATTCTCTTATGGTATGTAATTATTTAGAATGGTTTATCTCATTTCTATCTTAATTTGTTTCCACTCCCCCAGACACACTTTCTTTGACCCGATATGTTTTCTGTTTTTCTAGCTGATTGCTCGCAGGGCCAGGCAACTTCCAAAGAGCTTTCTTCTGCTATCCTGTTAACGTGCTGTGTGTCTTCATGTGCTGATAGTCTGTAAAAACAGGATCCATTAGGAATTTTTAGAACTTTGAGGTAAGACTTTTTAACACAGCTCTTTGAATTGTATGGAAGTTTGTGGGAAAAATTCAGACTACTTTTATCAACTGCATATACATTTAGACATCTAAAGGAATGATCTTCCAAAGTATATCAGTATTTAAGAATACTGCACGCTAGTGAAAGTCACTTCTGTAAATGTTTTCCCTAATTACAGCTGGACACCAAATTGGGGGGCGGGGGGTGTGTGTGACTGGCTTAGAAGTAATTTCATCCCAAATAGAGAGAGAAGCATTCAATTTAGCACTTTGTCATGGATTGGAAATTCTGTTTGAATTTCATGTCAAAGTCATGTTATGAAATATTTTATGACAGAAATGTCAAAATGAAATGTTTTACTACTTCTGCCTCTGAACAGGAAATTCTCTAATGGTCATTTTTAGTTAAATTTTCTAGTCTGTCAGACAAGGAAGCAGAGGAGAAATTTAATCTAGGGGTTTGATTTTGGTTTTGTTTCTCTTCTTTCTCCCAGCCACTTGAAGTATATACTAGTCCTCTTTCACAAGAATATTACCAAAACCATGTTCTCAACACCTAGAGAAATCTTTAGAGGATACTTCCTTCACCCAGCAAGGATTCTTTGGGTCTTAGTTTCTTTTCATGTAGGTCCTAATCTTGTGAGGTACTGTCATCCTCAGCTTGTGATGTACTAACTGCAAAAGAGAGGAACAAACCTGTTTCAGTCCACACTCTCATGTACTTCATCCAATTTAAAGGTTCATCTGCATGTTCTGGTCTCTTTGCAAACCCCAGCACAGTTTGCTCAACAAAGATTTTTGTAAAGTGAATCCACACACAAATAAATCAATGACTTGCCACCTGCTGTTTTTTCTATAGCTAAGATTTGGGGCTTAACAGTGAAAGTGTGTTTCTTTTCTTTTGTGATGGAGCCAGTGACCTGTATTACTGCTGTAGGTGAAATACTGAAATTTATTCAAAAAGGAACAAGGTATATGAAAATGGCTTAATGAGTAACAGATACATAACCTAATAACTTAAAATTAACAGTGAGACATTTGTGAAAAATCACCAGATTGTATTTTGGATTGAAAGACCCTCTTTCTTGCCAAATTGTACCTAAGTTGATTTCTTTCATTCCCGAAAAGAAAAATCAGGCCTGGAGACACAAAAAGTTAGAGTCCTCCACACAGAGGACTTACGTGTCATTTATTTTCTTGTTGAGCTCAAAAGGCTGCTTATCCTTGGGAGACTAGCAGTGGCAGACACTGGAAATATTTATATAGTTTGGCTATATCTTTAATGAAGTTACAGGCATTGTCCCCCTGAAAGGCAGATGCTGCCTCCTTGGAGAATATGTTCCAAACATTAAACACAATGCAGGAATGTATTATATATTATGGTGAGCAATAAAAGCTGAAAAAAACCCTGTATTAGATGTCATTACTGGATTCTTTTTTGATGTTGGCTTTTAATATATGTGCTCCTATTTTTAGAGTTTTATTCTGAATCTTGTAATAGCAACCATTCCATTTTAATATGAGGTCTTTTCTATTAACAGTGATCAAAGTGAAATATTTAATTTCAGTTAGAAAAAGAGACACTTGAGATGAATGAGGTTCTGCTGTATTTGGAGAGTTGGATGTTTCTGATATATGATCTGGCTTACAAAGTTAGAAAAGTAATTGCACAAAGCTGTTAATTTATAAACAGATAATAAAATAGCATTAGCATTAAAGGTTTAGAAAACAATTTTGAACCTCTTTCAAATACATTGCTTATAAACAATTCTTTGGTGTTTGTTTGGTTTAAAAACTAAACTCATACATTGTTTTCTTAAGAACAAATGGAGATCTCTTGAGTACTACAGGATTCAAATATAGGGCTGCTTTAGTTAAATGCGAAAAAGCTCACTCTCTTTAGGAAGAAGTCAGGCTGTCTTTCTGCTTCTAATTTAGGGATAAACCCAGGCTGCTGAGGTACTCAAGAAGTTAACAAACTGAGCACAGAATTCAGTTTTGATTTAAACCCCCCCTCTCTTAAGAAGTGTATTTCCTTAAGCAGTTTTTGCCTTGCTCTTGCTTTGAACATTTCTGATGATTAGAAGCAGTCTTTCCTTTAGTCCTGTTTGTTCAGTCTTGCCACATACCAAAGGTGAAGAGAATGAAGAAAGGGGGTAGATTGCAACCTATACAGTGCTCAGAAAAATTTGTCTTCTGTACTTTGGTATCATTCAAATGGTAGCTAGTGTAATGCATTAAAGGCATCTTTTGAAGGTATTTTTGTTCAAGGGTTGTCTCATTTTGTTGAGTCTCATACTTGGGTGGTTCACATCTATTGGTACATGCTATGTTAAAAGAAAGTTAATTCTTCTCTCAAACAAGCTCTGAGTATTTGAACATTAAGTTTGTTGAACTCTTGTCCCGTGAGCACTTGCTGGTCAGCTGTTCAAGGCACTTTTCCTCCATGGAGAAATAGTGTCTAAGGCAAGTGTAGCAAATGCCTTTTCGCTAAACAGAACTATCTCTCATGGCCTTGTCTTGTCAGCCTTCTTAATTACCAGAGTAAGCTTTTGTGTTGTTGCCATGGGACTTTGAAAGTCTGCAGGTAGAGAATGGTCACTCATAGACTTAAATCCATTTCATGAGGACCATTAACCTTAAAGCATGTTAATTAACATTAATAGGACTTACATGGCTTAAGACCTATCTTTGGGTTTAGCAGAGCTCGAGGGATAATTTAAAAGATGATCTATTACTCCTATTGGGACCTTGACTTTGAATCCTCTAAAGGCAATGGGTATCCTTGAACTAGCTAAGAAGGCTTTGAATCAGGAGGTAATTTCAGATCAAGTTTTCTGGCTGTCCCTGTGCTGTTCATTCTGCTTTGTGATGACTTCTTTATCTTGGGCTGTATATCAGCGCCTTGCAGAGCAAACCCCTTAACATCCCTTTTGCTGTTCTGGACCATAAGGCAATAAGCCATGTGTTTTTTTAGATGATCATATGAAGTTTCAATCTATTTTTAGGGCAGTCTTGTTGCCAGGAGTAATTTATGGGACTTCTGATTTGAATGGTGGATTATGTGACAATGTAACTGCCTGAAATGGATACATAAATATATTTTTATTGACTTAATGTTTAACAGATTGACACCTCTGAAGTAGTTACATTTAAAAGCAGCTTTGTATTTCCTGTCTATTTTGTATTTTTGTCTGATGTCATTGGGGACCTTTAGGCAAACCACTAGAAACCATGACTTTGATTTCAAGGCCCCAAGTGAGCAATAAGTAGGTATAAGTCAGTACATTTAATAGATGAACTGTAAGATGATGAAGAGACCACACCTAATGAGTTTTATACAATCTATTTTGAACTTCAATGCAAATATTTTATTTCATGTTTAGTGTCTGCATAATGTGACCCAATACCTTGACCTCTGTCATTCCAAGTGATTCCTCACCTAAGAGTTGAAAAGTGAATTGATTTTCCTTCAGTCATGTAATGAGCATATGTCTCTAAATCTAGCCTACATATTGACACATGTAAAACCCATTTAAATAAATCAAAGGGGGTATTTGGGTATTCTTCCAGTTGCCTATAGGTTGATGGAAGAATAGATTGTTTTAATACCTCAGTTATTTATTTTGTCAGTACAGCTAGCCAGCCATAGAAATGATCAGTATCAGAAATGTTCTTTGGAAGAATCACTGGGGCTATCAATCAATTGGGTAGCTTAATCATCAAATTCATTGGTTTTAGTAGGTTTAAATGTATGAATTCCTTTTAGAATACATTTGCACTTTTAAAAAATTTTACTCTTTAGTTGATTGCTTTTTCAAGTATTTCAGTTAGTAAATAACACCACAGTATTTGGATTTGCACAAAAGCAAGGATGAAAAGGCCTAGAAGGATGTTTTCTTCAGATTGTCTTCAATGGCTATACTTTCTTTTCTTTATCTAGATACAGCAATGATGGCGCATATGCTGTTCGAGTGGATTCTAAAAGGGCTTATTCTGTCTTTTCTGCTCAAAACTGCTCTGTCCCTAAACCCAGATGATCCAAATGTCTGTAGTCATTGGGAAAGGTAACGTATAACATGCCAATTTTTTTTTAATAGCGTTTCAGATTTTTACATTTAAAAGGCAAAATAACAGCCATAATTTGCTAAATACCACCCTGCCTCACAAAAGAGCCTGGATTTGCATGACAGAAATAGTAGTTCTGAGTGAGGATTTGGATCATCCCAAAGAATTGGTTCTAAAGCTAGAGCTATAGACCACATACCCCTCTCTTACCTGTCTGCTCAGCTGTACTTTGGAAAGCTCCTCCATAGTTTCAGCTAGAGGACTGCGTTGATGTATTTTCATTTATCATGGAGAGACCTAGAGAAATGCTGGTCTTGTTCAGTCTTGGTTTTTTCTGGTTGTTGTCAAGCAAGACTCTTAAAAGATTTTGACAAAATTTTAAGCCCTTCCTGCTGCAACACGCAGGCTTATTCTGTATGTCCTGAACTTTGTGGTTGTATCTGCCAAATTTGTGTCAGCATCAAAGAGTATCTGCATGAAAGCACTGAGAGTTAAAGGCCTTGGTAATTCTTGTTCTCTCTGTTTTTACAGTGTCCTAGTCCTAAAAGTGGATCTGTGCAGGACAGTTCTGAGTACATAGAAACCCACTAGCTTTGATAGGGTTCACATTCATGCAGGGTCTGTTTGCAGAGGCTAAAGTTCCTGTACTCTTAAGTTTAACTTGTGAAATTTCCAATTCTGTTCTGTGGTTTAATTCCACACAAATATGAATTACTGTACACTTTAACAAAATAAACCCCTTAACAAGCAAAAATGGAATAATACTTTAATGGCACTATGTTTTGATTTGAGAGGCCTTAATTAGAGAATTAATTGTTCGTAGGTAATGTAACTGCAAAGCAAAAACTATACAGGAATAGGATTTCACAGTCTGTGTTACGAGGTGAAGTGCATTCAGAGCACAGGAATAAAATATTGATTTTGTCTGAAGAAAGTCAGCAACCTAGAGACCCAATCAAGGAGAAACAAAAATTAAATACCAAAATTGATTTGTTGTACTGACCAAGATGACTTTGTTGCTTAGATGTTAATAAATCAAAGGGAAAAGATTGTTAGGGCAATTGCTGGATAAGAAACGGGATCATAAAATAATAATCAAGATTTGTGAGTGTTACTGTTTTACATTAATAATGAGCAATGTAAATATTTTACATTTTGGCATTAGTGGAAGTAAAAACATTACTTGTCAAACCCAGCAAACTGATAGAGGGCAAAAGCAACATCTAGTAAAATCTTGGCTTGTCTAGGAGGGGCATGATAAGCAGGGCAGTAATAGTCCAGTCTTCAATTTCAAGCTAATCACACCCTCCAAGCAAATATGTTGGTATTACCTTATGGGTGCAGTCTCACAGGGCTTGATCACATCAGCAGTCCCACTGATCAGAAGGAAATCACTTTGAAGATTAAGACAATCGATATAATGAATGACTTAGAGGATCTAATTCCCGGCCCCTGACCCTGCCTACAATGATTTTGGTATCATTCTCCAAAGCTATTGTAGATCTGATAAAGTAGAGATTGATTCCAGTTCAGAACCTGAGATTATGAGTTTCTTAAGCAGTGCACATACTTACTATGGGACAATACAATGTTCTAAAATGACTGACACTAACAAGTCAGTGAGATTTGTGTTCCTATATAACGTGAAAGGCCCAGACACTTTCCATATAATCATAATAATTAATATAGTACCTGTTGCATGAATAAGTAGTGTTTTGGGAAGGAGATTGCTGAATTCTTAGTATTGTTGGAGGTCTGTGATTTCTAATCAATTTGCTCAGGTTTTGTTTATATCCATCCATTTGTAGAAAGGGAAGTAATCCCATTCTAACTGTACATCAAAGTGTTCCAAATCCAGATACCAGTTACCTCATGTTACAGTTTTCAGTTCTGAGGTTATTTCTGCTACATATTAAAAGGATTAAATTTGTGCAGCAGAATAATAAACACTCTTCAACTTTTACAAATGTTCCTATTTGATTGGTGCACCCAATATATGAAGTAATGATGCTGCTTCATCATAAAATGAAGTGTGAGCATCCCATGATACTGGTAAAACGCAGCAGTGCTAAGTTAATATGAGCTCTTATTAGCATTGTGGAATACAAGCAAAAATTAACAGTCCTAGGCAGGAAGGCAACTGAGACATTTTAAAAACCATGAATTTTAGTAATATTTGTTTCTTTTCCAGAAGGGAATGGTTTATTACTCAGACTGAAATCTCTATGACTATTTTAGTTATGGAGCCCAAGTTAGAAACATTTCCAAAATTTTCAGGAAGAGCTGTGGTTGAAGAAAGCCCTTTTCTGCTTTTTGGTAATGCCCAAAGTTTCTATGATTATTGATTTAATTATTTTTCATACTGGAGCTAAATGAATAGCATATACAGGGAACTGAATCTTTTCATGTTGCAACAAACAGCTTTTCACTCTCTTTCTTTGTCTGCTCCTAGCTATGCTGTGACAATACAGGAATCTTATGCTCATCCTTTTGATCAGATCTATTATACAAGATGTACTGACATACTGAACTGGTTCAAGTGCACTAGACATAGGTAAGAGCTAATCCCCAGAAATTTTAGTTTTATTTTGCCTTTTTGTCTCCTCACATACCTTTTATTTATCTAAACTTTTGTGGTGCTTTAATATAGATATGTATGGAAAGATGTATTTTAGTACAATAGCCAGGGTGTTTGGCATTCTAGGGCACTGGTTGAAGTAGAGATTTTTGCATGAAATTTGAGTGAGATCAGTGGTAGTCAGTCTCTTATTGGGGCATTCAGGAGTATGTATCCTTGCCATTCACCCAGCCATGTGATTGGAAGTGTTTATTACATGACCAAACATGAGCAAATATCTTTTCCAAGTGATCAGTTCATGTCCAGGTTTATGGTAGGAAGTCCTGGCAGCTCCTAAATTGTGAAGAATCAGGCACTTAAGGGATAGTGATAATTAGAAATGGATCCATATTTGAAATACTGCACCCAAATCTGTACTGAAAACCAGGTAGAATGAGGATGGGTCCATTTCTAGCACTGAATGAAAGCTGATACCAAAGAGTTAATTTTTCCCAGGCTGCAAGATATTGCTGTTATATTCATTCTGATTCCAAGGAGAAAAGTATCCTAACAAACTTCCACTAATATTTGCAATCTTTCAAGGGAGTTTTAGCAAGATGATTTGTACCTTGACTTCCATGCATTCAGTAGCAAGAGGTTGTTCAGCACCATCCCAATCTGACTGTGGGGTTTTGCTTTTTAGCTATGTGTTACAACATATGGAACTGAACAGAGGTGCAGAGCTTTCTGGACTGTTGTATAGATTGAAATGCAGCAGAGTAAATTTGAGCAATTTATCTAACATGAGGGACAATAGATTTGTTCAATTTAGGTAATATCAAATAAACTAACATGAACAGAGCTCTTTTGAAGTGTTCACTGTTAAATATTCTCTGTTAAGTATTCCTTTTCTAATGTGATATTATTGCTAATGCTGTGAATAAGTCTAGAAAAGCTACAGAATGCTTAACACCTCTTAATTTTTGTGGACTACATATTGTGGTGGGGAAAACATGCTTTAAATACTGAACTGGGACTATAATGTCATTTTACGAGGCATTGGAAGGGTTAGCAAGTAGAAAGAAATCACTCGGGGTTAACCTCACATTTTGTGTATTGAGAGCAGTTTCCATTGTGGTAATTTCTTGTGTAGCACGCTGACACAGTGATCTCCATAGAAGATTCTGTTAATTCCATTGATGACAGCTGACCTTGCTGATAGGCAGAAATGAATCATTTATTCTTGAAGAAACTCCTTGCCCTTGCTTTAGGACTGGGGAAATGTTTTAAGATAGCAGTCCTAGAAGGGCTACAGTGATTGACTGTCATGAGTACTGTGTTTATAATACAAGTTACATTTCAAGTTTCAAAACAAGTATTGATTTTTTTTTATTGTGGCTTTTAATATCAAAATCTTTCATGCATTTTAAAATAATTATTGAATGCTATCCTTACTATAATTTAACAGAAATATAATTCCAACAGTACACATTGATTTTCAGTATTGTCAAATGGCTTTCTGTCTTGCAATTTAGAATAAGTTATAAAACAGCGTATCGAAGAGGACTAAGAACTATGTATCGACGAAGATCTCAGTGCTGCCCTGGATATTACGAAAGTGGAGACTACTGTATACGTATGTACAGAGCTTTGATTCAGATACGACAATTAAAAGTAATTTTTGGAGGAGCTGTAGACAAATTAAAGATGTATTGTAGTAGTATGACAGGCTGATTTTCAGAGCTGCTCAGAACCTTCGGGTCCCAGTGATTTCAGTCAGAATTACAGATACAGAACATTTCAGGTAATTTCAGGTATATGCATTTCAAGCACCTAAGTAAAATTTTGCTGAATTCATTGGGGAGGGAGTGAATCAAGTTCCTGAGTGCTTTCTTGAATCACACCTTACTTTAGGGTGTAATTTATGCAAGTATGCACTAATGCTAAAGAATTAGGGGAACTGAGAACACTCTTAGGAATAAACTATTACATAGTTTAAGAAGCAGCATTAAGTTTCTGCCTCTTAACTTTGAAAGTTCTTACTTCAGGTAAGAACAGTTAAAATCTCACTGTGTTTCACATGGTTCCTGTCAATAATTTTGCTCTTTTTAAAGCTTTGCAAATGCCAGAAGAACTATGTCCTGATTGTGCTGTATAAATAAATGAAAAGCTCTGGAGTGTGTTAGGTCAGTCTGAGGGGGACAAAAAGCAAAATGGATCTTTCAGCAACACCTAAAAGCATTGTTAATTAAAAATATCCTGTACATTAATGTCACGTGTTTTCATTAGTGCAGCTTTCTAAGTTTTTTGAGACAGAACGCGTTTGCTAGACTTTTCTTAAAAGGAGAGTGGAGCTGGAGATCTCTTGTCTACATCTTGTTAGAATGGGATTATGACACAAGAAAAACACAAGGAGGTTTTGATCAGCGTCAGAATCCAAATTTTATTGACAAGTTTAGAATGCTATAGAATATTTTACACGTGAATATGATGCAAGTATCCAGCTAAACTTTAAATATCTTGACACAGTGCTTTAAAGCTATTTCTGTCTAGTTCGGTTGGTGTTTTTATCTGAGTACCTATATTGTACTTATATTGTAATATATGAGCACCTTAATGAATGGACCCTAATCTCATTTTAAATTACCTTTATGCCAAATGGTTACTTTAAAAGGGGCTTTGGACTGTGAAAAATTACCAGCCCTTTGAGATAAGGCATTAGAATTAGCCTTATTTTACAGAGAGAGTAATAATTTGACCTTTTGAAGTGCACAGTGCTGTTACTCAATTTCTGAAAAACATTTCATGTAATCTATTGTCTTTGCTAAAATCCTTACTATATTAAGTATGTACTTATCTTTAGATTTCCTAAGTGTCAGTATCATTTCAGCAGTTGTTCAACATACTTTTATTACCAACTTGAATTTTGTGACTCAAAATCCTGTCTGGCACAGAACATATTTATTTTCACTTTTCTCTCTGAAATCTATTGAGATTTTTATTTTTTAATTGCCATACTGGGTGCAACAACAGGAGATCTCTGAAGACTTTCTGATTCTTTGAGGAATACTAACATTTATTTTAAAGGGCTTTTTTGTTAGTATTATTATTTGTCAGTATTTTGTCAGAACTCAAGAGTTCTGTTGCTGTCTTTATATTATGGAGAAAGAACAGCATACACCATATATCAAAGTTTTGCTAATGCAAAACAGGCAGCAGGTATCCCGTCAGACCAGGATTTTCATGTTTGGCATGGTGCAGATAATACTTGCACATGTAAACAACAGAGAGAATGTAAGAGTCCGGTTCTTATACTTCATTATCTGCATGGTCATAAATGCAAAGTGCAAGCCTCAAGGACATTTTTTATGTATCCTCCTTCCCGGGAGATCTGAGCAGCAAGTACAGCTGAGAGAGAAATGATGTAAAGGAAGAAGTTCTCCATCATGATTGATTCTAGATACTTGGTATTATTGTTTTGATACCACAAGTAGCCACATAGCAAAAAAACCCCCACCAAACCCACCAAAAAAACCCAAAACAAAAAACCCCAACCAAACAAAGAAGTCATTGAAACTCTCTGACCATGCAACCAACAGTTTGAAGGCAGAACAATATTTAGCCAATATTATCCTTTTCATGGCATCCCTTTTGTTTCTAACACATCAAGCCCTGGTCCCATTAGTTTTGTTTTGCTTTGGTTTTCCACAATACATTCCTGTGCCAACAAGCAAATTCTCCCATTCATCATTCTTTGCAGTCAGCAGTGAATTCCATTTTCATTCCTGGTGGCACGTCCCTTCTTTTGCCTCTTTCCTTACCTCCCCTTTCCTATTTCTTTCTTTTCTTTAAACTGGTATTTTCTGCTGCTTCCTAACAAGGTAGTCTAGTACTCCTGTCCCGCATTCCTCTAGACATGTTCAGTGCCTGCTCCTTTAATGGCAGCTGCTACAAGAGAGAGGGGAGGAGATACCATCAAAATCATTCCACTTGCCTATGCTGTTGTAGGGCACCATGGTTCGGAGATGAGCGTGCTCCCACTAACCCCACTGACAGGAAGGGAAGGAAGCTCCAGCCCTGCAGAGAAGGTTCTCCCCACTCAGCCAGCCCTTTAAAATCTATTCCATTAGCAATCATGGAAGCCACTACAACACGGGGAGGAGAGAATACATCCCGCAGTGAGTCTGATGATCAAAAGAAAGTTTGATTAAAAAACAGTGTGTAGATTAAAGGCTAATTGGTTCTTCTTTCATTAATAGCGGTCTTTATTTCTTGCAAAAGTTAAATAGCTTTGTAATTAACAGTGACATGTTTAGACTAGAGAAGGCTGAGTTTAAATCTCTATTAATGACTGTTTCTTGGTTTTTAAAGCAGGAGTGAAGGCTTTCAGCTACTGTTTTGATCTTTTCCCTTCTCATTTACTATTTTTTAAAGGAATGTCAGATATATGTTTTTATCTTTGTCCTCCTGTTGGGGCTTACTAAATGGATTAGGTCTAATAAAATCTACCCTCAGCTCTAAATAATCAGGTTGACCCAGAGCTTCTTGCTCTGCCACTCTTTCTCTGGTGTCTTCTTTGCCGTTTTGAGATCTATACATGCTACTGCCCCATAAAATGCGGAATTCAGGCACAAGGTCAAATAATTTAAATTGTTGACTGGTAAGTTTTACATCTGGCCAGCCCATTAATACTTAGGCTAAACAGTTTTGGGGTATGAAATTGTCTTTGTGCCTATAAAGGGCTTGGAATATTTTTGGGTTGTAATGGTATTCAAAAGTTACCACCTGAAAAATGCTGCAAATGCACATCTGCATTTTTTTTCCATTGATGTCTTAGAAATGGTTGCTACCATTCTGGTAGTTTTGCAAAATGATTCACCTTCTCTGAATATTCTTATACATGACATAGCTTTTCACTGAGCTGTCCCTGAAAACAAACAGTGTAGTCTGGGTAGTAAATCAGAGTAACTATGATTTACAATACTTTGTATGCTAAGGTAAGCTTTTGGCAAAGCAAATGCATAAACTGCAGAAAATCTTTTTTAAACAACCACAGGGTTCGACTGCCCTTCAAGGTTTTCATAAGGATATTTTAAAATTATATTGCCCAGATTAGTATCTGTGATAGAGAAAGCATCTCTGAATACTTTGCTGGTCAAAAAAAAGAAAAAGAAAAGGAATATTACATGACTGTTTCGTGATTTTTACCCTTTGAGTAGATGGTAATTGAATACTTCCCTTTAAGAATATGTCAGGTGGAAAGATCCCCTGTGTGCTAAATGGATACATTTTTCTCTGAGAGCCCAATGCTTTGTTCAGTCTGTCCATTTTAATCTTATTCTTACACAACAGATTTATATAAAAGAGACGTTTCTTCTAGGTAACAGGGTCAGAGACCCAAGCATCAGAGAAAAGGAAGATGGGACTGCAAGCAGCATCTACTTATATCTGGCAGAAAAAACCAACCATGATATACAAAGTTGGGAATTCACCTTTCTTCACAGATTGAGATATTTTTGCTTTTAACAGTTTTATTTTTCACTCTCATACCTTACACTCTTTTTCTAATGTATGAATCTATGCAAAGTGACAGGATGTAATAATGACAGGATTAGTGATTTAACAATCTTATTTGCTGCTATTTATCTGTCATTCAAAACTGCCAAAATTGAGTAGAGTTACAGATTGACCATTGCATGGTTCTTTCCCTTCTTGGCCAAAATATTATTGGTCTCAGACTGTGTCTCAACATTCAGCTTTCCACATTACAATTGCCACAACCATCATCAGGGCTTCTTGACTTTGACAAATCTTTTTATAGAGAGATTCTTGGTTTCACTGGTTGAATATCAATTTGTCACCTAGAGTGGTAGTTCACTGAGGCCAGAGGTTAGGGACATTATGATATTTGCATGTAGTTATTTACCCATCTTTTCAGCTAGCGTATGTCTGACACCTTTAATGAATTTCAGAAACAAATGAGGAATGTTTTTTAATAGCTGACTTGATGAAATTATGCAAATTTAGGACCTGATTCTTTTTCAGGATTTTGAATAATGTTTCATAAATTCTGTAATTCCAGTAGACATGCCAAATTCATAGCATCATGTATGCTTTTATATTGTAGCAATATGAACATCCATACCTCAGGACTGTACTCAAATTTACAAGGCTGTATGGCTAATGCAGTTTTTGTAATCTTTCAAAAGACTGCCTTATTGGAGCCATATGGCTAGATTGTTAAACATCTGGACCATAGGAGTAACAATTCTAAAGCTTCCTGCCATCTGGATGAATTACAGTACTTGGAATTCAGTGTATATGTTACAACAACACACCGACACCGCAGTAGAGTGTACTTATGATGAAAACAGAAATAATAGCTTATGTGATCAGTGCAAAAGTTGTACACTCTTAGAAAATGTTGAATCAGTGTCATAAACTTCCTGAATATTCATAATGTTTGTTCATATGTCAGATTTGTTGACTGTTTTCACTTTATAAGGCAGTATCTCATTAACATTTTAGAAGAAATGTTGTCCCCCCCTTTCTCACCTCAATTTTAAATTGCTCATGGTGAGCATTCCTGTAACTTGAAAATATATTGTTTGAAAACTGCTGGACTTAGGAAATATATTTTTCTTATCTTTATAGACACACATTAAAGCTAGTGCTAGTGCTTTCTGTAAGAGCCTTACTGTTACATTATTCAAGTATGGCATTCTGTACATCAATAATGCAACATAAATTAAGGGAAATGATGTAGCAGTACATAGATACTTTGTATCAGGGGACATACTTTTTTTTTTCTGATTTGGGATGTATGAGCATGGGAAAATGGCGTGGAAGGCCATTCTGCATATAGTGTTATTAATTATAGAGTTGAAATGACAGTAGGAGATGCTTTGAAATTTCCTCTTTTATATGCATTGGAGAAGACTCCATACATCTTTGTCCTGTGAAGAATATGGGAAAATAATTTGGGTCCTGTGTTCCCATCTGAGGGGAAACTTGCACAGGAATTAAGAAAATCTGCTTCTAATAGTAGTAGTTGTAGTCATAGTCATAGTGGTAGCAACATTCTTACCACTGTGTGGTGACTAGGAGGAATCCTTGTTTTCTATTGAATGAGGAGGTGGGTTGATAGGAAAGCAACAGAAGGAGCCTGCAACAGAACTGGTTATCTGCATTCGACTTCTGCTACCATACTGCAGAATGTAGCCTAGGACCCATAAATACCAATGTCTAATATGCCATTTTACAGAACACAGTGGAGCAGGCCACAGCTTTGCAAACAGTAGAGGCCTTTGCTTATTCATTCTCAGTATCTTGGGATGCAGGTGCATGTGGATAGGAAGAGGGAGACCAGCCTTATAAGTAGGTCAGTTCATTTTGCGGCATAGATGAAGACACTGGGCTACTATTTAGCCTGAAGATAATGGAGGGACCTCTTTGATGGGAAGGTGAAAAAATCAATTCTCATCTCCCATCCATCATTTTATATTTGCAGTCAGCTTCTGGATGCTGATGGGTTTGCAGAGATGCTGGTGGGGAGAAATAATGAAGTAGGGGAAGGACTTCTGGAAGAAATGCAGTAGACGGAGGAGAAAAAATGTTCATACAAAGGAAAGAAAGTAGCATGAAGTTGGAAAGGAGGGAATGCTGAAGCTATATAATGTCTCAAGGGGCTTAATAAATATCAGAGGAAAAATTATGCAGGCATTATAGTTAGAAAAAGATTTAGGCTGTTGCAAGTGTAGCAGTAAAAAAGCTTTTCTGGCTGCTTTAGGCAATCACAGTTGGATCAGTATAAAAGAATAATGGGAATGTAGACACAGAAGGAGACACTGGATCCAGAGTTACTCGTAGTATTCATGCTAAATGGCCTGGATGCCTGGAAGCTTCAGCAGGATCAGAAAAAAGGCACAGGAATCATAGATGTGAGTTCATTGTTGAATTCAAAGAAAGAGCCATACCAAGTTTAGTCCATTAATTTGCCCACTTCTAGCAAAGACAGGTTGGTCCTCAGCCACTATAAATCAGCACAGATCCACCATGTTTGAATGGACATCTTCAGTTACTTCATCCTCATTTCCACATCTTCTTTAATGTCTCAGTTCCCTTTCAAAATCCCCTTCCTCCTTTTCCTGCTTTAATACACTTTAGTGTTGTTAATGCTAGTTTGCACTGATCTAGAATGGCGTGGAGGGCACCGCTGCTAACCCCCAACAGCTTTGTGGCTCAATCCTTCCTGTGTTGCTGGTATCCATTCACTTGCACAGACTTACAAAAACAAGATCCTGACCATCCCATATATGAGTGAACTGTTTTTGAGGATGTATACAGACAGGACATTTGCCATTTATCAAATTACAAAGGCACAGAACTTCAGAAAAAATTTCCCTCCAAAAGAGTTTGAAGTTCATTAATAGTCCAGATGTGTGGTGAGCTGGGTTAACTTACTGAAATCAATAGGGTCAGAAAGAAGATGGATGTGTGAAATGAAACACATGTTTAAAATTGAAGTTGTTTTCTTGACCGCTCCTTTACATCCTTTTCCCATTTAATAGATTTCATTCCCTTGTGCTCTGAAGAAGTTTTTAAAGCCTAGTAGAAAAGGAGGGAAAGAGGAAAAGAAGGTTCGTAAATCTAGATGCCCTTTAAAAAGAGCTTCTGATGTACATACAAAATCTGAGATAGCATCTTTTTCCGCTTCTTCTCTGTTGTAGTTTCCTCTGGCTGTGACCTTCCCCTGGCCAGTTCCAGAGTCTTTGTCACACATTAACTCTATATGTTTGGGAAGCCATCGCTCAGATGTGGGGGACCGTTCTAAGGCAGATTCCTTGTCGACTGCAAAAAAGATTTACTGCAACCTATGCCAGGTGTAAGCACCCATAACCCTTCCGCATTTCTAGGCATCTTAAAAGATTGAAACTGTACAATATAATAATAGCACAGCACAGTATTGTGGGTTTACTCCAGTACCTGCTTGCTCACTGACCCATACAGCTGCTCTCACTCACTTCCCCTTGTGGGACAAGGCGGGGGGAAAGGAAAAGTAAAAGAAAGAACACTTGTGGATTCAGATTAAAAAAAAAAAGTTTAATAAGCAAAAGATAAGCGCAAGAAGAGCAAAACAAAATAAAACAAGTGATGCAAAGGCAATCACTCGCCACCTCCCATGGGTAGACTGATACCAGCCAGTTACTGAGCAAAAGATGGCTAGTTTCCTCAAGCCCCTCCTCTCCCTTTTTATTGCTGAGCATGACGTTATAATGCATGGAATATCACTTTGGTTAGTTTGGGTCATCTGCCTGGTTGTGTCTCCTCCCATCTTCTTGCACACCCCTGATCTATTCGCTGTGGGGGGCAGCAGCGTGAGGAACAGAGAGAGAGCCTTGATGCTGAGCAAACACTGTTCTAGCATTATCAGCATTGTTTTGGTCACAAATCTAAAACACAGCACCATCCAAGCTGCTATGAAGAAAATTAACTCCATCCCAGCCAGACCCAGTACATACAGCCATACCGTAGTTAATAAAACATACTCATCAATACGATCCTCATGAAACCTCCGTATGTTTTTTTTTTTTTTTCTTTTTCCACCTCTTGGTTTCAGTAGTGACAGGGGACTACTTTGAAAGCTGGTGTGAACCACTCTTTTCAAATATTTTTCACTCGCTCACTTCAGAACCTTGGAAAGGACGAGCCAGTGTTGGCAGTTGTCTGGGCTGGCTGAAGGTTTGTGGGCCTTGCTCCTGCTACCCTCTGGTCTCTCAGCCATTTATAGCAACAGCCGTGGATGCCCTAAATATGTCAACCTGTGCAGGCAGGAGGAGGCATTTGGCTATCTGGGCGCATTTACTTACAGTTCAGCTATTCCCCATCTCCTCTATCACAGGAATGAGACTGGCTGGAAGCACTTGACAGATTGAATTTGGCCCAAAAGCTGCATGTTAGGCTTATACTGCTTCCAGCATCTTCCTGTGCATAATGTACATATATTGTATGTGAACTTTTGGAACGTGTGCCTGTAATTATTACATCTTTTTAGGAGTCCCTCTTAAAAATACCAGTGACGTTCACACTAGGAATACCACATGAGCCTGCCATATGAAATACCATACCAAACTAGTTGTGCTTATTGATGTTGGTTTCTCAAATGCTGGGTAGTACCTGGGAGTGGGTTTACTGGGTGGGAATTTAAAGAGGTAGTTCCCTTTGTTCCCAATTAGCTTTGTCTTGTGTGGCACACATTCCATGTCTCACGGTAGGACAAAGATATATTATTGCATGGATTTCCAATTGCTTTTGAAACTGCATCTATTTCTGATGAATATGTGGTAGCATCTAAAAGTAGGCCAGCTACTCTGTAGCTTAATCCAAACAGATAGTAGTCTGTTACAAAACAAGTCTTTGAAATTTGTAGAAAGCTATCACATACGTTAAAATAAAAAGTACCTAGGACTCTGAAGTGTAAATCATTTAGACCAAAGTGTAGAAATATTAAGATGCCAAATTGTGCAGAAGATCACTGTGGGACTTCAGGAAAGAAGTAACTTCTTCCTATTGAAACCATACTTTTGCATCAGGAGCCTGGATTTCAAAGGTGTTGAATGCTACAGTTTCCATCAACTTGGCTGAGAACTGTGGCTATACACTATTTCTAAGTAGTGTTAACACCTCAACAATAATAAATGTCAGCTGTTACTGCTGAATTAACAGCTGATCTGCAGATTGTTTTGCTTTCATATGGATGTACTAATTCTGTAGGTTTATGTAGCAAAGCACCTTCCTGAGACATTTGCATGAATTACTTCAGTGAAGTAGGTGATAGTGAAGCAGAACTGCATGAATTCCTCATGGGGAAAAAAAAAAAAGATTGTGATAGGGGAAAATGGATAGTAGCAGTGAACTAAAGTTGCCCAAAGTGCACATAGATGGCAGTTTTAGGTCTGAAATAGAGTCAGTCGCAAATCAGTATTCATTTTTGGTTCCCTAATTGTTCTCAGTCAAAGATGATGTTGGCTGATAGCCTGAAAAGCATCTGTTAACACTTCATACTCTAGTACAGTGTACGAGTATTAATCAGAATCAAAAAGGCTAATCAGAGACAGAGCTCTTATAACCAGCCATGGATACTTCCTCTAGAACCAGATATTCTTTGACTGTTTACACAGACAGTCTCTTTTTCTTTGTTACAGGATTATAGCATCCCACTTCGTATTTGTGTATTGTTGTACATGCTTTTCACTTTAATAAAGGTTTTTTAAGGCTCCTCAGGGAAATTTTTCATGAAGCTTCAGTTCATTGCAGATTTGATCACAAAACATTTTTGAATAATTTATCTTAAGCTCAGTATTTCTAACGTAGGTATTCACTTTTGCAAACCTCACTTCCTCTGATGCAGTAAGTCAAGAGATATTTTCAATCTATTTAATCCCAAAGCTTCCCTTCTTTTTATCAAGATTTTTCCTTTCTGAATACTATGATTTACTTTTATTACTGTAATGCCCAGAAAACCATGTACAAAACCACTAAAAGATAGCCTTACTTGAAAAAGCATACAACTTAAGTATGTAAATTGAGTCAAATAAAGAGATTTTTTTCTGACTGAAAATAAGAAACTGTGTGAGAAATGTTATAAGCATACTTGTAAAGAAATTAAACCTAGTATTCAGTATAGCAGGCAATAAAAGGAGGCTTTCAGTTACAGCACTGTAGTGCATATACAAGCTCTGCTGAAGCAAGTCACTGGTACATATCTTAGGATATGATATCACTACATCTGGATTCACAGGTGCCATGTTTTAGGAAAATCTACAGTTTAAATAGAATTAATTTTAAAAGCATTAGTAAAAGCATCCAAAATGATCTCTTTTTTTCACCAAATACTCTGTAATAGTTTTGTTTGTGCAAATGCAACGTAACATTCACCTTATAGTAAAGGGTAGACATCTTCAATAGCTTCTGATAATGTAGGTAAGAGTTTTTATTTCCAGCTCCCATCTTTTGTTTTCAGGCAACAGTGTGAATCACAGGGACTGGAAAGTACGTTTTACCATGTCTCATTAGTCGACAGTTTCTACACTTAGACATTACTAAGAAATTTGACTTGATCCTAAATCAGCTGACCTCCTGCAATCTAGAGTTGGTTACAGAAAGTTTAAACTAGTGGCTTGAAATGAGAATCAGCCCCATAATTGTATAATAATTTGTTTCCTGGGGTCTTTTTTGCAGTTCTTTTCAGTAAGTTGCTCTGAAACACATTGCTGTGGTTCCTTTTGAACTGTGAGAAAAGTTAAAAGTGTCTGCATTTAAATATTCCATCCCCAGTAATGTTAGTGTAGCTTATACATTAACATGATCTTCAAACAGACTATACTTCTATCCTTGATTTCATCAGGGTGGCCTTCATTTGCATTGTGTGGCTTGATCTTAAATGAAATCTGAAATGCATTGGCCCTCTAGGGCCCATGCCATCTAATAGCCTGGCCTCAATGACAGGTTTGCCATTAGAAATTTGTCTATATTCATCCTATCTTGGTGAGAAGCAAAGAAAGGATTTTTGTTAGATTGGCTTGATGAAATTTGGAATAAGAATGATTTTGCTGAAAAAAGCAATAGCTCATTCAATGTGCTACAGGACTAAAATGTATCTAGGAGAATTGGTGTAATTTAGTTTTATTAGGTGTTGCATTGTTCAGCAAAGATAGCCAGAAGTATCATGCAGTCCAGATGTCTTCATCTATCTACTTTTGATCTTTTAGGAACAACATTTTTGATGCACCCATCCTCACTCATACACACAGCACATACACTCTGCCTATGAAAATCAATCAGCAGTGAAGCTGTGTCATTTACTGACAGCAAATAGAATTTTCTTGGCATGAAACCCACAATTCAGGGCAAGTCAGTAATCAGAGAACTACGGACATGTAGCAATGCTACCAGATCAAAAAAAAAATAATTCACAGGAACAGTAATATGATGGAATTTGTACACAGAGAAATTCACTTAATGCCCTGAGTGGGTAACCTGTAGCAAAATATGCAAGTGCTGTAATTTTGAGGTGATTTCTGGAGAACAAGGCAAGATGGCTTGGTTATTTTATGAGACTATTTAGGCCAATGTCCTGCTCATGTCTCTCACCCTGTCTGCTGTAGCACCTCTGAGCATCTTGCCATTGTTATAATTTTTTTTTTTATAATAGCTCATTTTCTTTGACATTATCCTGTATGCTTCCTCTGTTACTGCTTGAATCAAACAGCTACTCAGCCAGTGTTGGAACCCATAAATTCTTGGTCTGTTTGAGTGATAAAGTCATAGTAAGAAAGCAGAGGTAGCTGTGATATGAAGCAAGGCGGTAGTAATATACTAGTGAAATTTCTATAGTGAGGCTCACTTGGCTAGAAATGCTATCCTACAACTGATGAATTTCATACAGTTCTGCCATGTGTGATACAAGTACTTACCTGTTCATCTGTAATTTAGTTACCACCTTCCTTAGCTGCAGGGCACTGTATGTTTCTTCAGTGTTTTTATGATGGAAATGTTTATTTCTGACTTACCACTTTTAGGTAATTTCTAACTTTGTACTTTGCAACTGGCATCTCATTTTCCATTCCAACACAACTCCTAGGAGAGCCTGGACTGCAGACAAAGATACCCATACCTCTGAGTGGAGAACAGTCATTCCTTTAGCAGTCTGTTGAATGTAGTTTGATACTACCTGCCATTGCAGATAGTTTGGTAGACCAGGTTATGCTTGCTCTTCTTCTGGTAGGTTTGGCTGCTTCTCCGTATGTTGGCAGGAAAGCTGAAAGGACCAGAGATCTTTTAGTAAAGTACAAGCTTCTCTTCTATTCCCCAGCCAGTCAAGAATTTCACTTCCTGAGGCAGCAAAAAAATTCCCCTAAGGTTAAGAACAGAATGATTGGGGAATACTTCCACCAGTTTTGGCACAGGAGAATTGCTTGTTCCCTCTTCTGTCCTCAAAAAAACCTTGCCTCGTGCTGGCAAGTACTATTTGACTGCCTTTAGTTTTAGTGGAATGAGGTCTGCTAGATCATATGCAGAGAGAATGGAAGACAATGCGTAAGAGTAGATGTTAATATTTCTACATTACTTAGAAAAAGATAGTAATACTCTTTCTAAGGGTGCAATATAAAGCACAATTTGCAGACAAATTGTCATTAAGTTTGCTAGTTGGATGAATCAAGTAGAAAATTAACTAGTGAAAATGTATTTTCTACAAATTGCTGGAAAGAAAGAGTTGGTCAATTTACCAAAATGGAAGGAGTAGGCAGAGGGCACAGGAGGGGAAAAGCTTTCCTGGGTCATAGATTCTGCTCTGCTGATTCAGGATCTCTCTTAACCTCATTAACAGTTTGAACTAGTGATAATGATTGTTTTGAACCCTGCAGTGAGGCAATGGGAAATCGTTCACCAGAAAAAGTTAAATGCTGAAATTATCCCACAGAATAATATTGTATTAGAACATTGATCAGCAGAATTGATCTCAGCATAAGTCTTTCCTCTCAATGTGGTAGAATGTAATGATTATTTCTAGTTGAAGCATTGGCAGAAAATGCATAAAATCAGTGTCAGGCCTTAAATAATCAACAATTATCAATATTTAGCTCATGTCCAGAGTTCTCTATGGGCTCAGATTCACTTTCGGTGACATCAGTGAGAAAGACTGAGCCTTAGAAATGGTAAGTGTTTTGGGAGTGTGACTTCAGAGTGGTCAGGATTTCAGCTGAAGGTGGAATTTCTCCCTTCACCCCACAGAGCAAGCCCAGGTGCTTGTATCTCACAATCCCTATGCAGCACTGGGGGTGAGCAAGAGACATACTTGTGTGGACTGTCTTCTCTGACCTTTGTCTGAGGTCTTGCCTTTATATGTGACCTTAGTCATGAATCTGTTGAACTCAGGCATTAGACAGATGCTTTGCCTTCACTGCAGAATGTTCTTAGTTCTTAAATTTAACTCCCTCATGCCTTTGCACACATTCCTCTTGCCAGAGCTTGGTTGTGACTTTATCTAGAGACTAACAGATTAGTGTTGCTTTTACCCAACCTCATAACCTGTCCACTTTGCAGGGAAGATGCACTTCATTGCTCAGAGTCTTGCAATGCCTTCCCGCCATTCCCTTTTTGTGCTTTGAAGCACTGCAAAGCTCTTCTGTTATTCACACAGACAAAGATACAAAGCGGTTCAGCTTGCTGACCCCAGGTCTGCTCTTCTGACATTTGCTGCTACAAGGAGGCTGCTTTTCAGCTCCCATTCAGACATTATTAAATGGTAAGTACTGTCTCCCATTCTTTCTCTCTAACAGAGCAGATGAAGCCAATGGGGCATCAAAATGACACAAGGAGTCTGTTAAATGCATGACTCCCATCGACCTCTCATTTTGCAGGGCTCTAACCTTCTCCTCGATTACTGTCACTTGTACTATTTTACGGTCACTGATACGATGCCATTCATGTCTCAGGGACGTGCTGCTCCAGCTCAGCTGTTCCTCAGAACCAACCAGACTGCAATTCTAAAAAGTGTGCCACCAGTCTTGCTTTTCTCAGGGCACGTAGAAAAATAGGCAGTCTTTTCTCTACCTTGACCTTCCCCTGGCACAGTTTACGTCCCTAACCACTCCCTAGAGTAAAGCCTACAGCAGGCAATAGATTGCAACACGAACTAAGCTAGATTCTCATCAGTGCCAGATCCTCCAGTAGTCAGTAAACTTTGAGCGTTCCTCCTGTAAGGAACCTGAGAGTCTGAAACACTGAGGTCTGGCTGAAATCATTCCAGGACCTGTAAAGTAGCCCATGTCATCCGCCTGGGACGCCATGACAACAGTGTGGCAGGTCCTGTGTTTACCTTCTCATTAGTCATCAGAGCCTCAGATTGCCATTTATCTGTTAATAGAAATCTGAACTGAAACTATCATAGATTTTATGCTTATTAACAAATTTTCACCTCCTAGCAGATTCATAAAGGGATTTACTGATATTTAGTCAATGATGACAGTGACATATGTCAGATTCTGCTCCTGGGAGAAGACAAAATCCTCAAAATGTATCTCCTCAATTCTTTTATTTCAGACATTCACAAGGCCTCTCTGGCATAGCCTACTCCCTAAGCTTTGGCAGGGTGTCAAGACTGAGGATAACACAACCTAGCTGCTATCTTGAACAGATCAATAAGGCAATGGTCAGAGACTCCCCATGTCCCAGGCGACAAGAAAGACCATTGATTCTGCTCTGATTGCATAGATGCATAGTCTCTAATTCCAAATCTGCCAAAAAAAAGTGATGGAATTGCACCTACAGGAACAGGAGTTAATCTTGCAACCCATTACTGTTATACGATCTGCATCAGTCTCATCTTTCCTTTGCTCACATTGATCTCCTTGTTTTTGTATTTTTTTATTAGTACTTTTATTGAATACCAAGAGGGAGATGAAAAAGGTTGCCATACACTGAAACAATAAATTCCTCAAAGCCTGAGCAGGCTTTGAGATTTCTTTGTATCTTCATCTATTAAAGTTGCTAAACCCTGCATTAAAGTGCTATCCAAGGTGATAAATTAATGGGTGTATCCTGAGTGATGGCCACAGAAATAGACATTAAGCAATGCAAAGAACTATTATCCCACTTCATTGAAACAATTATCCAGGAAACCATCTAATCAGCATGATTCCTGACGGAAAGTCAGTGATTTAAAGAGGGAATCTTCCGTTCCACAAATAAGCAATAATCTAAGAATGAGGAAGACCTACCTAGATGCATTAGCTGTAGGCATCTTTCTTCTACTATCAAAGCTCCCTTTCTGAGTACATTCTAAGATAATCTAGCCAAAAGCTGACTACAGGCTTATCTAATGAAGCTAATATCGTAGACTCAGCACAACCTGGATTCAGGCCAGTACATTAAGATGGAAACACCAGAGTGGCCCTGAGTGAATAGATTCCTAATGGATTAGGGGCAAGCATCTTTTTTATCTTTTTCATCTTCTTTGACCTCTCTGCATTATCTGAAACCACTGGCCATGAGATAACTGCTATTTCACCTGACAAAATTATTCTTTCCCCTAAAAGCGGCATGAGGGACTGGAGGAATGTGCTAAAATAGCCCGAATTGTTCCAGGGACACATATTAAATAGTGAGGGAAGACATCACTTTTCCCATTAGATTTCTGCTTTGTGTAGTCCAACAATTATCAAGCATGGGGCAAACTGGTTAGATGACCTGAAGTTAAAATACCAGCAACATAATAGAAAAAATGCTGGTCTACATTTGGTTCACAGCAAATACACGACATTGGTCAGAGTTTGGGTGAGATCAGTGTATAGTGAAGAAAACCTGGCAGAGACTGCCAAAGCTAGGGCAGAGAAAAGTATTTTGAAGAACTTGCAGTCATGGGGCAATGTCCTTTTGCCACATGTGCAGTCATGATAGGCCAGTTCATTCTGTTTAGTTCTAGGAGTGTCTGAATTTCTCATTGAGCTCTCATATACTAGTGTCTGTATCTTCTTTTAGCAATATTTCCCCTTATTATAGTGTATCTACAGTTATTCATGCTTTCCGTCACCTCCTGGCTGCACTACAGTCCACGGGCAGAAAGTCCACAGAGCCCAGGAAACTAGCTTGTACAGAACACTCCAGCGTGTCTCTTCAGCAGCACACACTGCTATGAATGAGCACAGTCCACGAAGCCTGTTTTCTGCTTTCAACACTGGGTTCCTTTAGACTTTGTAATTATACTGCTCTCTGTGTTGAAGGTATGTTGCTTAGCTGGCACAGCAAAGTCCCACCAGCTGAAGTGGGAGGGAGATGGAACTTGCTGGGTCAGTGGCTGTGCACTGCTCTAGGTTCAAAGGACCACTGCAAATATTACCACATTCCATCACAAGCACAAGACACCTTTTTTTTGACTCTGCCTTTTGTGAAATAAGTACACAAGTTAGGGTTTTGGACAAGCTAACAAAACTTTCCCAAGCTAAATCACTCCATACTTATGTCCCTAGAATGAAACTCTTCTCTAAATGCACTTTCACCTCTAGGAAAGAGGCTAAGAAAGTAATTGTGGCAGGTGTTAGTTACGTTGCTTAATGGAGTACAAGTGAATGAGTTGATAATGTAGTGATGAGCAGGGTATAACAGTGTATATAAACAGCGTGGTACAGCAGGGTTAAACCCTGCAAAGTCATAGTCTGGGTCCACACAGAGGAATGCAGCACCAAGGAAGACAGAGTAGCTCCCCATCCCTGGATGTGGCTGCTTTTGTCTGAGAAAAATTAACTGTGGTGCCACTCAGTTGAAGTAACTCTGCAATGAAAGTATTGTCCAGGCAGGAGTCTGCTCCGCTTAGCGGTGTACTCCTCAATGTCCAGACTCTTTCATACCATTGTAGATAGGAGACACAGACAACCCATTTAATATATCCAAATTCAAGACAACAATTAAAAAATAAGTGCTAGTGTTAGAGAAATCTCTGCAGTCATTTCAGATGTGAAAAGAGTTTAATCTTTAGATCTGTTTCCCTGAGGACTGACCTTATATGTTAAAAAAAGCACTGTTTGTAATTATAAAGTAAGTGATAAGCATCAAATGAATAGTTACGGAACCCTTTTGTTGACATTATTCCATGATAAGGAGCAGTTGCTGTGTAACCTTGAATATGGCCAAATAACTCATGCTAAACGCATTGCTACAAAGATGGCATTTTGGCAGGGCTTTGATGTAGGTCATTTTATTACCAGGCTGAATGAAACTACAAACTGATCTTAAACTCATGCCAAGAATGCTAATAATAAACTGATCAATGAGGTGCTGGATTGTTCAAGAGAATTGGTCAAGAGAAAATGCAGACATAAAAAGTCTGGAATTCCAAAGGTTGAACTGCTTGGGCCATTATACTGGGAGGAATTATATTCCTTGCATTAGTACAAGTTTTCTTACTCCAGGGGCCTTTAGCTGAGTGTTGAACAGGACAGTGTCAGAAAGTATATACTTATCTTTATTTTTCTTGACCTTTATGTGCAAGTAATTTTTATAGTTCCATTAACTAGTAAGATCATTTGCAAACCACTGTACAAAGTATATTATGAAGAATGCCTTGGGGACCATTGTATCCTATTATGTTGAATGTTAATAGAATGAAAAATTAATTTAAACTCTAAAGATTAGAGCAAGGCAAGACTTCCCTTTTACAGGGGAAATTCAGGATTTTATTTGCTGTGGTAAAACTTTAGAGTTGTACCCTAATATGACCTTTATATGGACCTTTATAGGACTGATTCAAATCAGACAGTGCAGGAGTCTGATTATTTGCCTCTTTGAGTAAAATGGCTTATATCAAAACTTCCCTTTTTAAAAAGGGGGGATTTAACATAGTTAAGGGGTGACATGTTTGTGTGGCTAAATCAACTAAATTTAAACCATTCATGAGCAGGACTTTTGTTATTTGGAAGAGAAATAGTACCCCATCAACGTTCTTGCTCACAAATTATGACTTGGCCTGAGAACCTGACCAAGTTAAAAGGATAACAAAGTTGCACATTTTACATGAAAGAATGATTTATTATTGTAAATGTCCATACAGGAAACAGAAAAATCTCAGTTTCTATTTCCATAGCTCTTATAAAACTGATGTGTAATATTCTTAGATAAAGCTACATGGGGCAGAATTTTCAAAGTATCCCTATCCCACCATATTGTATATCTAACTTTTAATAACAAATTCTAAGTTTGTGGCTGTTCTGTATGTGGTCTTCTTGTCATAGATAACCAGCCTTTTCTAAATTGCACGAAGGTGTGTATTTCTTTATTGGAAAATCCAGTTTTTCTAATACCCTGTCTTGAATTTCATCTTACAGATGTAGACTAGGATGCCTCACTGTCTTCAGAAACCCTAACTCAAGTAAAATAAATGCACAAAAGATTAGGACAATTAGCGACTAGAGAATTAGCTATTAATATTTCATGCCCCTTGCAATACTGTCTAAACACAAGATATGAAATAAGAATAAATTGCACTTTTGACATGCTTTGAACCTAGAAAGGAAATGACTAGTCTAGAAAGATCTTGCAGTTGTTATAACAAGGCAACATTCTAATCACTGGTCATGTGTGATTTGATGGATAAAGAGAAGGAAGATTTCTCCCCTAGGATTATTCAAAGTCCGCTTGTGATTTGAAGTTGATTTGAATATATTGTGAATAGCTTAGTGGGTTTGGTCTGCAATGACCCAAACACAGAATAGCCACCAAAATGTTTCCATCAACTTTGATGCCAGCTTGAGTGCAGATTCCAGATGTGATCCAATCTGGTAGTCCAAACAGAATGTCAAATACAGCAGGAATTGTTCAAATGTACAAGTCATTGGTGGAAAACATTTGGCCCGTGAGGTACCTGGGAACTGAAAGGGTGTTTCATATGCCATCGGCCCAGCGCAACACAAAGCTACTTCCCAAATCAGCTTTGCTGGCCTTGTTTTAGATAGGAATGAATTAATCCTTGTCTTGGAATAAGTCTTTTGTAGTCCAGCTTCAGCCAGTTCTTGGTTAAGTAAGCACAATACCCACATTTGCCATCTGTTACAAAAACACAGGATATGCAAACATAGGTTAAATACGATATACATCATATATATTATATATCTCTTAATATACACATAAGTATATATATTTAAATATAGTGATCTCATTGCCACTACATCATATTTGTTAATAACTCATAATGGTAGTCTAGATGGAAATTATATGTTCCAGTTTAACCATCCAATTTGAATCACTGACACACTGAGTTTTTGGCAATGTCCTAAGTGGTAAAATGGAAATAAGGTAGTAAGCAGTAATGTCCGGCCTTTAAAATAGTTATTCAGTATTGTCCAAGTTTTTTTGTATGTGATGGGCATATTGGCATACACTGGAAAGTAAGTCAGACATCAAAGCAGCACAGGAGAAGAAAAGTCTTAAAACCATGAGCTGTTCCTACTCAGGGAGAAGAAAAGGAGGTTCTCCCATGTATATCTCTAGTCAACTGGCAAGTGAGACAGTAAAACCAACCAGTTTTTCATAGTTTGAACCTTGAGGATATTGAACTTCCAGTAATCCAACAGTGGACAAATAAGATATAGAACACTGTAGTTATGGAAAACTTGATGACCTTGAAAACACAAGGCTGCACTTATAGCTACTGCATCATGTAGTAAAATTATTTCTTCTCCTTGAGCTGTTTTTTAGAATTCTATTTTGGACATTAGTATACTTTCAAAACTGAGCTCCATTTTATCTTATGAACAGTAGCAACTTGAGTGCAATAGAAGAAGCTGGTATTCTGTAACATAATAATAATGTCAGTTTGGTAAAAATTTTATTATGAAGCAAGACTGCTAACCAAAGTAATTTCTAGTGTTAAGAGTTTTTCATTACAAAGAGCTGAAGTGACAAATTAGTTTATTGCTGTCAAGAGACCTATATTTTATTTTGGTCACTTAGTATTAATTAAATCTTGCAAGTAATTCTTTTTTGTGTGTTTGCTTTGTTTAATATCTTTAAACAAAATATTGCTCTCTAAGGCATAGTTTACTGTATGTTTACCAGCCACTTAATATGTTTCAGTGCTGTGTATTGTTTCTTCTTAACAGCACTCTGCACAGAGGAGTGTGTGCATGGAAGATGTGTTTCTCCTGACACTTGTCATTGTGAACCAGGGTGGGGAGGTACTGATTGCTCTAGTGGTGAGTAAAGATTACAAAAACGTGATAAAGATATATGCTGCTATTAAAAAAAAGGGCCTTAAATAAAGCAGTGGCCTTAGAACTTGGATGCTTTAAGTGGAAAAATGAAGGTTGCCTGTTGGTTATTTTGCAACAATTAATATGTGATAATAAGGTTTCCTATGACAATGACTTTCACCTTTTTTGCTTGTTTTTACAAAGAAGTGTTACATGCAGTAGAGGATGCTCTTAATGCTTTCGGTCCTGTTATTAGCGTACCGATGTAGATAATATAGGTCTATTATGAAATTTTTCTCTCTTAAATCTTTAGTACAGCACATTCTTCATTAAATACTTTGTGGAGTAGTTGGGGTTGTTTGGAAAGCACTCTCTCTAGACAGAATCCTTGTCCTGTTGAAGCCAGTGGGAGTTTTGCCATTGACTTTTTATGCAGCCCAAATTCTACCTTTTGACTTGAAATCCACGCTTTAAATTATCCATACTGCAAAAGTTAGGGAAACGGTAGAGGTGGGAGTTCTGCACCTTTTGCTAGGAAATTAATTCACACTTGAGGTTTTCAATTCTTTCAGCTGGGGATGCTGTGTGTGTCAAACTCTCTTAACTGGTGATGCTAAGTTCAAGTCTATGTGATCAGTTCATGCTGAAATGAAATAGCTAGTGTTCTTTCCAGTACAAACATCAGAGTTGTTATGTAACACAGGCCCAATACGTTATTGACATAAAGGAAATAAGCTTGTTAAATGAAGTCTATTTCTGCATCAGGCAAGTAAATAAAGCTGCGTCAAGAAAGATGCTGTGAGTCATTTACTGAGTGAATGTTTCATTTTGCTTTTACTTCTCCCTTTCTCCCAAATTGATTGGGATCTTAAAGAAAAGGCATCATTACCAGGCAAAAAGATAACAGCAAAGGGATCTATAAAGGGAGGCATTAGAAGATAATAGGAGCTAAATGTGACTGGGAACAAACACCTCCAGAGGCTGAAGTCAACGGGGCAGACTCCTCTGGTCAAGTTACTGGTGTTTTGTCTGCAGTCTCCTCAGTTGCAGGAGAAAAGGCAATAGGGAGAGAACAGGGAGGAAGGACAGAAAGAAATACCATGCTTTGGGGTTTGAAGCAACCTTTTGGGATCACCTGACATGTAGACAAGGGAAAAGCTGGGCAGCATAACATACTGAATATGTTTCTATAACAATAATCTTAAAAACCAAAAATAGTACCTTCAATTGTAAAATAGAATCTCAGGAACTCATTCTGATTATTTTTAGTAATAAATATGTTTAACCTAACAGCCAGTGAGTATTTATACAGTGCATGTGTCCTTAGAGAAGTTAATAATTAAAAAAAACTCAACTGTGACAACATGGACATGCACATATAGATGTATACATTTATGCACACATGCATACACGCATACACAGAGTAACAAGCAGTCCATTCCCTGTAAAATTGAAGACGAAAGGATAAGATATCAAAGTACAGATGGGTCTCATGGACTAAAACTACCCAGTGACTCTTATTAAATTGCACTAATCTTGGAAGTGAAGATAAAAAGGAAAAGAAGGTTTTCCCTATATTGAATATTTAGCTTTTTAAAGTAATTAGGAATATTAAAGCACTGACAATGATTGAGATAGAAACATTATTCATAACTTTTATTTCCGCACTGGGCAGCAATCCAGTATATTTCATTTATGAGGTTTCAGCAGTGGAAAGAGAAGTGTTAGCCAATTCCTAAATTAAATATGCCCTGTTAACTTTTATAAATGATAGCCGAGGATTAGCTTCAAAATTTAAGCTTTCATTTTATTAATATAATTAGTGTGTTCGCTGGGCTATAGTGCCCATTGTCTTTCATTCCATTTTTTATAAGCTGGGCAACATGCATTCTTGTCCTAAGGTCTGATCTGACAAGCACTGTCCAGTGTAATACTTGTAAGTGGGAGTGGCCTCACAGAAGTTAGCTCTAACTGCAGCTGAGAATACTGCTCACCTTTATTCTTGACACTAGAAATTTGGATGACTAGCCATTTATTGTTAGGAGACTTTGTTTAAATTAAAAGGTATAGAACAGATATCAGCTGAATACAGTGCACTGTTACTCTAAGTTTTTCCAAGAGAGAAGAGAGAAGCTAGGAGCCTTTGCCTAACTGAGATTAACTGGATTTCTCAGATACAGTGGTGATCCACATATTGATTCATGTCTTACTGTTATCCAGTAATAATGTGGAAAAATTTTTCACTTCTACTGGAATAATGTATTACCTGTGCCTACTTTCTTCCTGTTACTTCATTAATATTGGGTAGCTACTATGAAGTTAACATGTTTGCAATGACAAATATCGTTTGTTGGATGTTTCTGAATGGCTGGCCCTTTAGGGCTGTGCTCTGGATAAACTGAAGCTGTTGGCTGCGTGTGTGCCACCCCACTCTCCATGGGGCCGTAGAATTTTCCTGTATGGTCCCCAGTATCAGTGATTTTATTAAGTCACAGGCATATTGCTTTTAATGTTGACTGTTTGAAACTGGTTTACTGCAAAAGGGATTGGTAGCCAAAACACTCCCTTTAAATTTAGAAAAATCTCCCAGGAGCTGTAATTGTTTCCTGAATTATCTCTCCTGAAAACAATATTGAGAAGTGGTGCCTACCTGACACTGGGGGTCATCTCTTGTCGCTTACTGGGAAAAGATCTAGAGACACTCACTCTTTTTGAGATAGTATTTCAACACCCTGCAGACGAGACCAGTATAACTTTCTAAAAGTTATATATAACTTTCATTTGGTTTGATGGGTGAAATTCAACCACAAGCAGAGCTCCAGCACAAGGTCCAAGTGTCACTTCATAACCAGAAGTCAGATCCAAATGTTCTTTTTTGGTGTACCACAAAAACTGCCCATGCCAGGAGAGGGTATGAATTCTGACACTGAACACAGATGGGGAGGCAAGGTTTTGGTGTTAAATGCAGTTTCCCAGTGTTACCATTCTCCCTTGGCTAGAATATACTCAGTTAAATGTTTTGAATAGTTAGAGCTACAGCCTGTAGTCATCCAGACAATTTAATCGTCTTTCTCAGACTTTGTTTCATGCTTTCCTAAAACTCAGCTTGTAAGACAATAATCACAAAACTTGCTATTCAGTGCAGCTTTCCAGTGACTGATCATGGTACATGTTAGAGTTCATCTGTTGTCAAGGTTAAAATAACTTCAGATGAATTGCTAAACAATTATAAAAAAACCCTGTGCCATATTCAGCTCTGCATGCCTCTATACCTGTGTTTTACTGCATGCTGTTGTACATCTGTCGATGCCCACAGGCCTAGCCTTGATTTCATGCTATAAAGCTGCAATATATTAAGGCTTGATTACCATAACAATAAAAAGAGATGTAATGAGGTATTAACTAAAGAAGCTCTTGAATAAAATGTTTTCAAGGTTTTAATGATGCTAAAAATTAAAAGGAAAAGTCTTAAAAAAAGCCCCTTACCTTTTCCCTTCCCTTTTAACTTGTTCTGTTAAAATCATGCCCATTTTGTCCATGCACTTTTTTTTTTTTTTTAATACAAAGGAAAATTGCAAATGCTCTGTGTGAACTTACCTGCTCACCTGTCCAATTATTTCAAAGCAATTAACTTCAAACAGTATGATATACTGGTTTGAAGTTCTGGTAGGAATATAATTGACTGTTGGTGGTTACCTAGCCTCTTCTGGGTCTTGATAATAGCCATCTGTATTTGCAAGCCGTTAGGCCGCAATCCAGCAAAGCACTTAAGCATATCCTTAACTTGACACATGAGTAGGACTTTTCATCTGATTTAAATTAAACAGGTGTTTAAGGATGTTGCTGAGTCAGTTTTGAAGACACAGCTAAAAAGACCCCAGTGAAATCTATACAAGCTTCTCATTGAATTAATCAGGCCTATAAGGAATAAGGTGGTCTTTCTCTCAAAATGTTAAAACTCATCAGGCAACATTATTGAAGACCGTTTTGACTCTCATGATCATTTTTCATTGCCGGGAAGATCACAGAAATCTTTCTGGTTAATAGGGTATTCACAACACTTTGGGCAACAGGTAGGAAAAAGAAAGTTCAGAGCAAGAGCCCTGAATTAAAAGCAAGAACCTTCCAAAATTGTGTGGGCCAGTTTGAGAAATTTCAAAGTAAACAAACACAGAGTTTGTAATGAAAAAAATAAAGTGGTTTTCAAAATGTTTGCTTTGCTATTAGTTTTGGGAGAAAATATAGTACTTGCCCAAAGTGTAATTAAAGAGATGTTGGCATAGCAATGCCAAACCATCTTTCTTCATGCTATGTCACCCGGGGGAAAGAGATTATAATATTGCTGTCTGGCATAGACTGAACAGTAATGTACACATATGGATAACATAGTTTTCTTTGGAAAGGATATTTTGTACAAACTGTCATTAAGAGCAAGAACCTATTTCATCTTTATCTCTTTGTCAAAAATAGCCAAGGTCATAGCAACAGGCAAGTATAACATCACAGCAAGATCACATTTAAGGGTATAGCGCTAGAGCAGCTGGAGTGCTTCAGTTCTGAGACTTGTGATGAATGAGAACTGCGGATACTTTGCTAAATTTGGAGGGGGGTTGCTTGACACGCTATGGAAACCAACAGTAGAAATCTCAGGAGAAAAATAGGGTATTTTAAAGTGAGTCTGTGGTGATGTTTTTCAGGCTTGATTTTGTCTTCCGTGTTCTCAAAATGCTTTGAACTATTTCTGAACAAGAAATAAAGTTCAAAGGAAAGATTTCTGGTTTGTGCATACAGCCTCAGACAGAATTCAGCCTAATGTCAGGGACTAATCTGCTGGAATCATTAGTTAATTTTTTGTCCTCAGGTTTTTAGGATAGGATTGATTAGGAAACCACCAAGGTCCACCAAAGAGATGCAAAGTTGCAAGACCTCAGCTGTTCTAAACTTAGTGGGCCGCTACTTGAATTCAGGGCCTGTCCCTGAAGGACATCTGTCCATGTTTCTTGCATGGGAATTTGTTTATCTGTCTGGGTTTGAACCAGAACAGTGACTGTTCTATCTAAGTGCTAAATGAGGTGACGGATCTGGGTCAGTGTTTCTGTTTCCACCAAAGCCCTTGTATTTCATTTGTCACTCCAGCCATCGAGTTTAGATGCAGTTTATAAAGATCTGTTTAAAGTTGTGAGACTTCAGCTGGGATCCAGGCTTACTTACTGCTTTAGCTGAAACAAAATTTCATATCCATAGGATGTGGACTTTAAAGTTTTAATATACTTTCCATTTAAGCCATATTCAAATTGCAGCTTAATTTTGATGTGATTTGCAGACTCAGTGACAACTACATCATGCTAAAAGATGCAAATTTATAAAAACAAGCTCCAATGAGGCTCATACAAGGATCTTTCTGTAGCAATTACAGAGTGGAATTGATTTCTGTCTCTTTCAGTTCTAACAATTTGCTCTTCCTTAAAGTTAAAAAATATTCAACTTCCTCCAACCACTGCTGAACTGGTGTAATCAGGTAAACAGCTTGCGTTTAATTTTTGCCTCTGCTGGATGTTGGGCCCACGCACTTGGGCTTGCGTACCCGGGTTGCATGTGTTAAGTAGTCTCTGTAGCAGCGTATCTTCATGGGCCCAGCCTACGCAGGACAGCCTGTAACTAGGGAATAAAAATGTAAACACAAGCTGCTGTTCAGTGCAGTTAGTAGCACAGCAGCATGTCCTGTATATATTTTTACACAGATAATTTGGCTGCATTAAACTAGGCTAATCCATCATTATTCATTTGGTGGGAATATTTTGTCTCTTGCTGAAGCTGTTAATATATACTCAATTGTTTGTGCAGGTTTCTCCTCACTCTGTTAGAGATATGATAGTATCCTCTAAGCTTCCACAAGTTAACTGCTTTGGAGGTGCTGAAAGCTTATGGAAAGGTATGAGAGTCATATTAGCCTTGGCTTTTCCCACAGGAACCTGGGCTGAGCCAAGGGCAACAGTTGATTCTAGAAAAGGAGAAGTAGATCCAGGATTTACTTTGGGAAGAAACTGCTTTCTATACTTATGTGCGATTCACTGTGATGAATAGATCAGTTGCCAGTTGTCCTAACTCTTGTACTGAAGTGAGTGAAAAACAGAAATTCAGCACCCTGTGTCCTTTTACCTTTCATCTTCATCTTCCCTGTCAGAGTGTGGGAAAGGACTTCCTTCCTTAAAGCAGCTGGTCATGCCTAAAGCCAAGGTAGTGACAGATCATTTCCCTCCAGAAGTCTCAGCCTTCCTTTGAGAATCCATCTTTTGAATGATTTTGATGAGTCAGTTGAGCTGACCTGACTCTCTCTGCTCCAGTCCCTGGAGTTCTGTCTTCTAGTGCATGCCATTGCTCTTAAGGCTTGATCTAGCAATGTACTTGATGCATATGAATAGTCCTTTTAAAGTCAATAATGAACAACCTATGTTATTTAAGTTAGGTAATACATAATTATCTGAATGGGAACTTAAGAGAAGAGGGGGGAAAATCAGCATGATGAGGATCTCATTTAAGGACCAAGAGTTCCTAGGTATCAACCAGGCTGCACAATGGCAGGTACTTCTTTCAATGAACTAAAACCAGTCAGCTTCACCAGTATCAAGAAAGAGAGGTTCAAGTGTAATGCCAGCTCTCCTGCAGATCAGACCATGATACACAAGTCAGTGATCTGAGCACACTCCTTAGTTCTAGACAGAGATGATGATTTGACCTACCACACAGGTGAGTACCAGAGGATACAGATGTGATAAGAAAATAATTTAGGTATGTAGTGTAACAGGCATCCAGTTGTCTAATAAAGATTTTTTAAAAATGTAAAATGTTACCAGAAGAAGTCTGCACAATTCTATATAATCATTACAGTATTACCACAATCACCTCCTGTTGCAACATCCAGTTCTTTCCATGTTTGGCTGCTTTGGTTTAAGAGCTAAGCCCATAATGAGTTATGTACTGGAATGAATATTCATATAAAATTCAGGTGATCTGTTAAAACCATGCTCCCCATCTGTACCCACAGTAGTAACTGGTGGGGCTGCTGCATGCTAAGAGTTTGTATTCAAAATTGGCTTGAGGTAGCAACATCATTTTGGAGTCTTTCTCTTTCTCTTGGTGTAGTTTTTCTATGTACACAGACTTTCTCTCTGTATTACTGTAAAGAAGGTGACTCTGGGGATATACTGAGGCTGCTGGGATTTCTGTGGTCAGCTGCGGTGGTCAACAGACATACCTGTATTGATCTGGTCCTTGACTGCTTAGCTGGGAATAAAAGACATACAGAAAGGAGCCTTTCCTAATCTAGATAAATGATACACTGAAAAGTCTATATTTTATATAATTAACAACCAGAAATTGTATAATTATAATTTTGATATATTCATACATACACATTGCTTTAAGGCACATAGCTGACAAATGGGAGGTGAGAGGACAGATTTAAGACCTAATGGCTACCTGGGCATATCACCTCACATTTACCCACTCCCCAGCCCCTGGTGAGCTGTATATGAGCAGTCTGGAAATTCTGTGTTGCACATAATCAAATTATTAGGCAATTGTATATGCTGCATCTCTCAGGAAAATCAGCCTAATGGCTCTCTAAATCCAACACTGAATTCATGCTGTAAACCAATAAGGGAAGCTGCAGGCAAACCTTGTTGTATAAAAACTTACTTATTGCCTATCATTAGGGCAGTGTGTCAGGGACTGGTGCTTCAAAAGGGAGTGCGAAAAGACACTTAGATTTCAGAAAAGAGAGATGGGTGTGAACCTTTGGGAGCAAGCAGGCTTACACATGGAAGTTCTGTACCAAAGCAAGAGAATTGTGAGGTGTTTGTAACTGAGTGTACAGAATAGCCTGCCCTCCCAAAGCAGAGCCCCACTGAACTTTGAAGCACACCTGCCACATCTGGAAGTGAACTTTATAATGTAGCTATTTCTTATCTGGGAATGGCTTGATGGTTGGCTAAAACTTTACACTTTAGGGATAATTTTCAGTAAATGAAACCATGGTTACTAGTGCTGAATGGGCTAAATGCATTCCTGTGCATTTGTGTGGTTATGCAAGGGGGAATTTGGCTCACATGCATCTTCCCTTGGCTGCTGAACTGGTGAGAGCAGAGGACACTTCATAGAAAGGCAGTGTATGTGTGACTAGTTGTTAGTTTTATTAATTTGACTGAGGTTTTTCTCACTTTAGACACGGTAATAGCTATAAAAGAAAGAACCTACTAAAATATCCTTTTTAATGAACTGAATTGCTAATACTAAATTTCATTGCTGGAGCATCTTACAGTAATGTGGCTGTAAATGTGCACTACACAAATGAAAAGACTTTAGATCAATTTAAAAGTACCATTGGTATAATTTTATGATCTGGTCACTAAGGAGCTGTCACTTGGAGAAAAGAGCAGAATTCCCTCTCCCAAAGTGTAGGCAAAAATCTCAGATGTGGACACCCACTCACAGTATTCCTGGGGTTTTTGGTTGCTAACAAACAGAAAAAAAGTATTGTGGTCCTTGGGAACGCTTCTAAACCACTTGTCTCTGTGTTAGGTATGGTGAGGTATTTCAAGAAATGCTTGAGAGGGGAGAGCTCAGCTCACTGTTCAATACTAAAGTATGAGAAAATCCGATGGGAGCTATTTCAGGCACCTGAACCTGGAGAAGCCTCAAGCCTCCTTTGACTTTGTCTGGGTTATGAGTAACTATCTCCAAAGACATGTGCTACAACTGGGAAAGGCCCTACTGCCCCATTCAGTGCTCCTAGGATTTTTTAAAAGATGTTGTTCTTCCTAGTTACCATACTGTTTTATGGGCAGTTTTTAAAGGTTGAAGTCAAAAAGAGAAATGAAAGATTTCATTCAGAAATAAGATTTGAAATTTACCTCAGGCCCCCAGCAGGTAAAATTTGCTAGAAAATAGCAGTCATTCGTCACCTAGCGTTAGATACAAGCCTTCTTGTGTACTGATACCCAAGAGCTGAGGCAGAGTCAGTAAATACATTCAAACCGCATCAGTGAGCGTGCCCACGCACGGGAGGAGAGGTTGCAGGGAGAAAGCATGTAGATACGCAGCTTTCCCTCTTAGTGATTGTTTCTTTGTTTAGCTGTAAATTCCAGCATCTACATACAAAGATACTAAAAATACTTTATTTCAAAAAATAGCAGTGGGGTGTATTTTAACTATACTTTGGCTGCTGTACTGAACAGCTTTCCAAAAATGAGGTCCGTATCGTTCGTGTCCCCTCCCTTTCTACACCTGCTCACTGACCCAGTGTTTAGTGCAGGCAGTGTCTTTGCTAAAGGAAAGTGTTACATGCTAAAATTTTTCCTCAGACTTCACCCTGATTTTGTGTGATCTTAGATAAGCCTCCACAAGTGCAGAGTCCTTATTTCTTTTTGATTTCCGTGGGAGTTGAGTGTATTCATCATGTGGATTAACTGGGCCCATATCAGAGCTGAAAAAGGATGGCAGACCGCAGTGGTGTTGGTAAGAGCTCAGCCATCAATTAATACCTTTGCTAAAGATGAGTGAGGCTATAATGTGCAGCTGGCCTTGGTGTCTTGGGTGGGTTGCATTTAAAATATAGCCTGGAGGCAGCTTTACTAACTTTAGAGATGTGATGATCAGATCTGCAGAAGAGTATGCAGAAGTGATGCAACATGGCAGTTTAAAATGAGAGAATGATAATGCTGATTTACTCCATTGCCTAATGGGTATATGACAGTATATTGAATCATTCTGTTATTTATTGTTTTAAAAGTTATTTCTGTGTCAATAAAATATTTGTGTATGAATAAGAGACCTCTTTTAGAGTGAAAGCTAGAGATAAATGTGCCATTGTACAGGCAAAACTTAGGTAAATTTTTTATTTGGGATTTCTTTTTACATTAGCCTTAAAATTGCCTGCATTTCTCGTAGCTTCTCAGTGCCAAGAGTAGGCCATGATGACCTTAAATCACTATATGTAAAATGAGAAAGTTTCAGGGAGTTTTCTTCTTTGTTTTACCCAGTGTTTGTGCTATTGTAAGTATGATGATAGTGTACTTTTGAAGTAAAGTATTTTCAGAAGTTTCTCTGAGAAATCCTGTTCTCCTAAATTACACCCAGGAAAATCCCTCCTAGATACCTGGTGTGATACCCTGATACTTATTTGTAGTCCTTATAAAACACTGAAAAAGAGTTTTCCACAGGAGCAGATATCCTGTGTCCCCAGTGAAAAGAATGTTTGTTGACAGCTTGTCTGCCTCAGTGATGTGGAGAGAAGTAATGAAATAGCAGCAGACTTAACAAGTGCATATCTGACTGTAAATCCAGGGTTTGGCAGAGCAGAGTCTTCACACCACTGCTCGCAGGTGAGCGTTTTGCTCTCACTGCTAATCTAGCTTTGGCAGGGAATATAGCGGGCCCATAGTTATCTGTAAGGAAAGGCATACAAAGTGAGGAAATGTCTTGTGAACAAAGGAAATAAATGAGCAGATGGTGTGCTAGCATCATACCTGACAGTCCAGAGGAGGTGCTTGTAGCATAACCACCGATTACAAACATACAGTTATGAACAGGGGCCAAATCCAAGAAGAGCAGGGGGAAGGTGATATGCAGGGAAGCATGGAATGAAAAGCAGTGCAAAATAAAGACTGAGACATGACAGAGAAGGAATTGGGGGGGGGGGGTAGAAATAAGCAAGGTGAGAGGACAGAAAGAAGCAGCTGGGGATAGGAAAGGAGCTCAGCGGGCAGATAACTGGACTTGAGACAATAAATATCTGAATTCAGATGTTTTGCAAAATGAGCGCTATGCTGCATGTGAGGCATCAAGAATTTGAGACTTGTGAGCAGGCAGTTAGTGGCTGATTCTACCAAGTAGAAATTACAGATTTTGTCAAAATAAGAAAGTGAAGGGGAAGGAGTGGGGATACAATGGTGGTGGGAGACGCCACAGCCAGGGCAGTGAGAGTGAAGATTACAATGAATTTGAGAGAACAAAAGGAATGGCAATGATAAAGGGAAGGCAAGCTTCAACACGCCAGGAATTGCCTCAAATGGGAAAAGCAGAGATGTTGAAAGAATGTGTTTTTATCATGCGAACAATTTAATAAAGTGAGAAAAGCACCTAATGCTTGCAAACCAGTGGTGGTAACTTGACAGAAGAAGGATTTAGAGATAAAGTGCTCTGGTTAAAGTGGCATTTGTCTGTTTTTTTGGTGCTGGCAAAGAAAACCATTGAAGTGTTTATGAAGGGATATAAACATCTATTCTATAGTAGTCATTGGTACTATAGCTTCAATAAACACTCTTTAATGTTTAAACACAATGTGTTGAAGTGGGATGCTGGAAGTTATAGTGCATTCAACTGCCAAAAATGCCTTTTCTTGGCCTGGTAGGGTAGTGCAAGCAAAGAAACTACAATTTTCAATAGTCAGTTTTTATTTTGTTACTGATAAAACTGTTAGGTGAAATACCAGAAATTGTGCACATTAAGGAAGATTTCTATGGTCAAAAGTTCACTTGTATTGCTGTACTCATGAAAATACTTTACACCTTCAGTCTTAACCCTTCCTTGTACCATTTGATTGTCTTGAAAGTGTGGTCTAAAACAAGCACGTCCTCCAGTCATTTCTTTACAGCTCAAAAAGACTTGATTCAGTGCAGAGAAACTGCAAAATTTTATTTATTAAACATGCCTGTGTTAACCCAGCAGAATATCTGAAATTTTGGGAGTGAAAATGAGAGTTCAAAAGACCTGAATCTTGTTCAAGAAGGTCATTTGTCAGGAAAGCTGGGAAGAGACCCAAGTGTCACAGATATGGGTGTCACTTTCTTTGTAATGGCAAGAACTCATGAAATATGATCAGTGACCTAAAAGATTAATAGACTCAGATAGTAACGATGCATGTTGAGTTTCTGGGTTGTGGAATAAAATAAAAACAGGCCTACTGCTACACATAGACTTATGCTTAAAGAACTATAGGGACTTCACTGAAGAAAAGTGGAAAAGGGAAAGCGTGTGATAAAGGTTCCCATCCACAGCATAGTAAGTTTTAACCACTTTCATAGCTTTGGTGTGTGTTGTGCAAGGATTTAAGCTCCATTAGGAACAACAGCAAATGCGAAATGATGTCTGTATTATTACTGAGAGTATTTTAAATCAGGAAGATCTTTGTGGGCATCAGCCAGAAAGAAAAGAGATAAAACACTCATTCTTTGATCTTGGAGGGTGGGTATTCAACAAAAAAGTCTCTGCATTTCATCATTTTCAATAGCTTTTCTGCCTATCATACAGTGCCTATTCATGTAAATGCCAGAGACTGATAGGCTATGTAAGCCCTGTCCAGAATGCTTAAAAATATGTGCATCAAATGCTGGGTAGATTGGGTGAAATTAGCCTGCAAAATTCAAATTTTAACAGAAACAGCTAAAACATGAAACAACAGACATTTGTGGTAGTAATAGCAGTAAGGGTTTCTTGCCCTTCCTACTGTCTGCTTAAATCTCACCTTTACGAACCCATTGCACAGAGTTGCAGCATTCTAATTATGTAGCAGTGTTAGTAAATCATGAAAATTGATTGCAGGAGAGTTTCTACCCAAGAAACAAAGTCTGGTATCCCATCTCACTTACTTAGAGTGCGAGTGATAGTTCCCTAAATAAATATCAAAGCCTCAGAAAAAACTGCAGAAGGAGGCAGGTTAGCAGAAAGACATGAGGATTCACTTGGAAGGTCCATTTTTTCATAGAGATTGCAAGGTTTGCTGCTGGGTTGGGAGGTAGGGAGATGTGACTGTAAGCTTGATGAATTCTTGGGAATCCAGAATAACCTTTGATTCATCATCTACTTTAGCCTGTCTATTAGTGCTTCCCAATTACATAGTATCTAGTTTAATTGGAATAGCAGTAAGAAAATACATGCATTTCTGCAAATATTATTTCCATCTTCTAGGATAAATTCTAGCTACTGGAATTCTTCAGATTCCAGTTTGCGGATACTGGTAGAGGGTGGTAACTCTTCCTTGCAGAGTTCATGAGGATAAGAATGTAAGTTTCAGGACAGAGCCCAATGAATTTGTTTTCAAGATCAGGTGAAGAATTACTTCTGTCAGAGCTTATTCAGAAGCATATAGGGAAGAGGGTCTTGTTATTTAGCCGATTCATAGAATCTGATGGTGGCAGCCCGGTTCTTAGTTTCTTAGGGACCACACTCTGTGAGATCAGTAGGACAGTCTCACCATCTTTCATCCTCAGCAGCTGGGTTCCAGGCCTCTGAAGAGTGCTTAGTTTCACAGCTTACTGAGATCATTGAAATACAAAAGTTCCATTTAAGCATTAAAAATCTCCCTTTTACTGTAAGGGTGATGAAATACTTGAATAAGTTGCTCAGAGGGATCATGGAGTCTGTCCTTGGAGATATTCAAAACACAACTGGACAGTCTTTGGCAGCCTGTTCTAGCTTACCCTGCTTTGAGCAGGGGGTTTGGACTTGGTGATCTCCAGGGACCCTTTCCACCTCAACTATTCTACAGTTCTATGACTCTATAAATAATTTACTCCTGTAACTTTAGCGATCTCTGAATCAGAGCAAGCAGCTTACTGAATTGCTAGGTGTGATAGAAAACATAGAATATATAAGCAGCAGGTCACAGTATTCTGACAGCCCATGGGAATCTTCTGCATATTAGACAGAGTAGCACTTTCATATGGTGAGGCTATCCAAAAAATTACATGGTTATTCTCGTTCTGAAATCCTGAAATGCCATGGAAATTCTCTTGACAGGATGGATTTTGGGTACCAGTAAATTCAACAAGACTGGAATTCCTTACTCATATTCAAGAATTTAGTCTCTGTTCCCAACTCTGATTTTGGACTGCTGCATCATTCTGGAAGTATCCCTTTCCCTCTTTGTATTTCATTTACTGTTTTATAAAATGGTGAACCTGTCCTCCTTTGTGTGGGATACTAGACTTCCTAGATGAAAACTGCTACAGAAGAAATAGATGTTCTCATTAAATTAGTAAGATCAAATGTTGTGTGTTCTGTAGTGAATGTATGTGTTCTATCTGGCAGAAGGAAATGATGTTAATTAATTACTTTGACATGCAGTCATGATGTTGCAGTCTGTATTATAGATGGCCAGATGTTGGGTTGTTCTTCCAGGATGCAATATGTTTGAATGTATTAGGAGGTGCATTTTTTCTTTGTGTATGACTATGACAAATTGAGGCACAGCCAAGCTGCTAACTTGCTTGAAGGCATCTTTCACGCTTCATCCATTATATGAGTGATAGATGGTATTAAACCAGTTCTTCTTTGTGAGGAAGAACACATTGTGGATAATGGAAAGGAAATCATCAGTGCTAATATTTATCCCAATTTTGTTTTGTATCTGCAAGATCAATGTTTTTTTAATTCACTTTTCATTCTCTTGCTTCATTTGCTTTGTTGCTGTAAAGGATATGTTGCATCTTGGGAGAGCATTGGATCACATTTTGATCACAGTTTTATTAATACAGAACTATACAAGTGGAATTATTCTGGATTCATATAAATGACAACAGAAACTCAGCCATTGTCAGATGTTTAAACTCAATATTTAACATTTCTGAGTTATAGTGGGTACAACTACTCTTGTCAAAAATGTCTTCTAGTCTGATTACAGGAGACAGGTAATCTTCATGTGTACCTATCATGTCTCCTGCACTGACCAATTCACCCAAACCGACAGGTTGGTAGAGAGTTTAAAGTTACCAATTTCCTACAAGTTTTGAGAAAAGTATTGTTTGGATAGAGCAGGGAGACACACATTTGTTCCACAGTGAAAGTTTACAGATCAAACTCAGAATTATTTCTTGCTTCATTTGTTGGATTACCATTCAGCATACACATCCAGGCCAGCCAAGCAGCGTATGGTACTCAAACAGAAATAGTCTTTTGTTGTCTTTTGCCCTTTGGGGGTTAGATAGCATAGGAGGAGTCTATTAATACTGAGGAAGTGTGGCAAGGGAGAAAGATGGAGAGGAAGAGCTACAGATATTTCAAAGATGTATGAAATTGTAGGGGATTTGATGGATTGAATTGGACTGGCATTGTGATAATGGGAGAGCATGGAAACAGAACATAGACCTATCTGTAGGAAAAGAGGCTTCATTATGTAAACTAAAATTTAAATCTCAATTCTGATTCTCAGGATCTTTGCAAATGCTATTTCATCTGCATTTTTGAAATCTCAGTAATGTGACTATGCAGCCGGTGCACTGCCAAATGAGGAAGTTGCTTCCGCTTGAAGTTATATGGTTTCTTTTAATCCTTTGTTTTCTAATGGCTATTTTGTTTTCCTTTTGCTCACTTAACTTGAAATAAGCAGGCAGAGTCAAGATAAGAACCATCAGATCAAATTAGAGAGATTTACAGTTTTCAAATTTCCATAGTTTCCTTCACAGTGGAGACACTTTCAAGAATATGGAGGGATCCAAGTATATTCTGTGTTTAGTTTTTAATTGATTCTGCAGCTACTTAGGACAATTTTAATAAATATATGGTTCATGAGCACTTAAATGTGCTGACTTTTCCATATGGCATTACACATGTAATTGTTGTTCTATCATTGTATCCTTTTTGTCTTTGCCTTGGTAATTTTTGAGGACAGATTTTAGAATTCAGTACTAATTATTTTTTAAATTAATTCAGTCTTAAATAACATTTTAGTTCTCTCTCTGTTTCCATTAAGAATTAAAAAATTTTCCAAATTATTCTGTGCCCTGCTAGATTCCCTATGCAAGTCCTGCAGGCTTTAAAATACTGAAACTGAAATGATTTTAAATACTTAAAAAAAATGGCCAGTAAAGAAAATATTGTATTCTCTTGGTATCAGCTTATGGAACAGTTCTTCCTTCCTTTTAAATTTTACAAAAGAAAACTCCTTAATTTTTTGTTACATTACTTGCCAGTGATACCAATATCATCGATTCTCTCTTGGTACACAAACCAGCCTAGTATTCAGGTAATAAATACTATCAGAAACTTTGTTACGCTGGATGCTTCTATTTTTATCAAACTTACTCAGGAGTAAACAGGGATGTCAGTGGAAACAGGAATTTTGGACTAGCCAAACTGTTTCCCAACTTAAAATGTTTCTCTCAAGTTGAAGAGTAGCAGAGAAAAATTACTGGGTTTTAATATTAATTACTTTTTCTTAGAAAGGTCATAAAAATGAATTGTTTCGAATCCAATAACAGGCTTTTTGAGAAGACATGCCTTCCAGTTGTCTTTTAACCAGACAGTTCCTCAAATTAAGATACAAGATAGCTTTGCTCCTAATTTGCAATTGAAGGCTGCCACACAGTGCTCTGTTGCAGATAAAAGTCCAATTCTACTTTTTCTGTAGGTCTTTCACACATTAAAAAGTAGGAGTAGCAGTATAGCATGTTAAAATAAAGTAGAAATTACACAGCTTTATGTCAGAGCAGGGTGCCAGTCTTGATCAAGAGATGTTCTGACTCTGCCAGTACCATTTTCCATGATGCTTCCTGTGCTTGTTGCACAACACAATTTCCACATTTCTGTACTGAAATTAAATACTTCCTTTAATAAAGTAAGCAATGATCAGCACAAGTACCTGAGTCATGCATCTTGTATATGAAATGGAGAGTTTCATAACATTCAAGAAAAGCAAGTTAAAATTACAATAAATTAGGTTAAAAATCCTGTTTTTCTTTAATACTGAGAATTTCTTCTTATACTTCTATTACAGTGGGATTTGGGAGGGACACAACGTTTTGAAGTTTTCACCTTTGTGAAAAAATTACTTTGTCAGTGGAAGTCTGAACACTGAGTATTTACAGTGCTGCTCAGTCCTCCGTGAGGAGAATTATGAGGTTCTACTTACATTTCATTGAAGATCTCAGAATGGGCCTCAGATCCAGCTCCTATCCATCCTAAATGAGATTTCAGTAGTTAAATGATCTGGTGTGAGCTCTCTGCACTGAAACTGAACTTTACTTTCCCTGTACACTGCATAGGAAACATGTTCATTATCATCCAGCAACTCCGTGTCTGATTAGCTTGTGTTTACTTCTCTCTGAGTGTCTTCCTCTAGAGCCACATATTTTCCTGGTTTCAATACAGAAATGGAAATTAAATGTCAAACTAGTCTCTGATATCTCAGAAGAGACAGACTTGAAAAACAGGAACATGACCAGAAGAAATGTTTAAACTTTTATCGTGGCCCAGTCCTCAGACACCTAGCAGCTGATTCTGTCTGTGCAGTGGCTGTGTGTAATTGCATTTTAAGTAAGTGAACAGACTGGCCTCAGTTGCAGGATTGTTTGTTTTACTGTAATTAGGTAAATTAATCAGTACATTAACTTCCTAATGCAGAGCACAGTTCTGAAATGAATTGCAGATATTTGCTGTTTTGATAAGATTTAAAGAACAAAACTCTCCACAGCAGGTCAGCATTACATGGCTGCTAGAGCTCTGTAAATGTGTAAAGGCTTTTAAACTCCAGAAAAAAAAAGTATAGTATAGAGAAAGTACACTTGGGTTATTTTTTGTTTTAAGAGAAAGAAACAGGTTTGTTTGAGTTGTTTCACTTTCATCTAAAAATGTAAACATCAATGCATAACTAGCCTTGGCCTAACCTATAGTTAATGAAACTATTTCACAACCACGAAGCAAAGGGCTTCCTCCCTGTCCTTCATCTGCTTGCAGTGTTCCCATTGAATGTCACCCATATGATCGAGAAATTGATCTTCCATGTAGTCAGGACTGTTTCATTTTCTGCATAAGGGACAATTTGTGTAGCACCTGGGTGATTGTGCTGCCAGAGTTTTCAAGGTCCAAAGTCTCTCTTACCAGAATACTTTACATGCAGCCCCCTGTTAACAAAGGGACATCTGACGGTTAATGGTAAATATAGAATGGCATGTCAAATGAGGCTTTCTGGTTTCTCCTGGCTCATCCACCCTTTTATGTCAGGCTTTCAATACAGTGATTCTCTGGACACATTAAACATGAATCAGTTCCTTTGTTTCAGTAGTTGAGTGCAGTCCTGTATCTCATTAAAGAAACTCACACTGAACAATGTCACATTACTGAAACTTTTTTGTCTCTCAAATAAATAAAGGCCAGAAAGCAGGCTAATTTTTTTCCTTACTAGAAAGGGAACTGGGATTTATATTGAGGCATGGCTGGCATCACCGGTTCTTAAAATACCCTGGTCATGAGATGCTACTACCACAGCAGGCTGAAGTTAAGAGATGGTCCTTTGTGCTGGACCCAGGCTCTGACTGCCTTTTGCCCCCATGGTTCTTTCTGTCTCTTATCATCTCCCTCCCACCTCATTTTTCTCTTGCATTCTGCTTTTATCCATTCTTTTTTCTTTACTTCTCTCCCTTATTGCCTGTAATACCACCTAACTCCTGGATGGGAAGAGAGTCAGATAGGCTTGCTCTCACCACCAGCCTGCCTTACAGGCAGCCAGAGGCCACAGGCTTCTTTTTGTAGTGGCCTCCTGAGCTCACAGCTCCGCATGGTGAGCTGCCTTCCTGATTACATTATCCACCAGGCAGGGAGTAAAGTGGGTTTCAAGGAGCTGCCTACTGTTTTACCCACAGTAAGATGTTGCAACAGACCAACGAAATGGCTCTCAAGCAGAGCAGTGGCAGCATTTTAGTACCTCGAGTTCTCTGTTATTCCCTGTCTTCTCTAGATTGCTCTGGTGCTGCTTAGGTAGCCTGGCTAAGAGTCTACAACACCATTTTGTATCACAGAAAGATTCCTTTAATGTATTTCAAAATGACAGTCTGCCTTTTCAGGCTATGCATCCAAATAACTACTATTCATTGTGGTTATTTTCTTTCCTGAGTCACTCTAAGTGGAAACTGCCAAGTGTGCCACCAGTGTCACATTGTGGTCTCCCTCTCACATAATAGTGGAAAACAGAGATGGGCAATCAGAAGCACTTACTTAATGTAATCTGTGTTACATGAATTCAATGTTTGCAAAGGATGCCAGGCTGACACCCCATGGGACTTGAGCAATGTATTTCCCTATTTGAACTTTAAGTGGGGGGCGGAGACAAGGGGGGTGGGTGGGAAGAGACATATATAAAGGTTGATGAGGCATTTTCTAAGATTTAGGAAATAAGAGTCTATAAAACACAAGAGGATTTTTATTCACTTTAGTTCTAGTAACGGGCAGAGGACTTTCTGCAAAATCAGTGATTGTTGCTGAAAAGCATCATAGTCAACATCTGAGCCTACTTTCAGATAGCTTTTTGGTACAGGTGTCCCTGCTCCAAAAGCCTAATTAGAATGAACAGAGTCTCCATTTCTTTAGAAATTGAACCCAAACCAATCTCAGATGCTGGCAGGTTTTGAGAACAGGTGGGGATGATTAGTTTTCTGACTCTGACCATATACCGCACAGAGTCTCCTAGCGCATGGCACCTACCTAGTGTCTTTTGTTTGCATGATCATTAAAAAGTAATTAGTGAAATTAAGGAGTTCTTCTGACTGTAATGTACTGTCTATTTGAAAACAAGATGGATTTTGGTGAAGTGTCAATTTGGTTCCTGCTGAAGCAGTTTACGTTGCATGTCAGAGATCAAAATATGCAAGAACAGGTCTCTTTGTTTGCTACGTGTAGAGTAAGTTCATGCCTTGGGGAAGAAGAGCCTGTAGCTTCTCCAACTGTTGTGGTTTAACCCCAGCCAGCAACTAAGCACCACGCAGCTGCTCACTCACTTCCCCACCCCCTGCAGTGGGATGGGGAGAGAATCAGGGAAAAAAAAGAAAACTCATGGGTTGAGATAAGAACAGTTTAATAGAACAGAAAGGAAGAAACTAATAATGATAACAATAACAATAATAAAAAAACAATAATAATAATAAAAGCATTGGAATATACAAGTAATGCACAATGCAGTTGCTCACCACTCGCCAAACGGTGCCCAGTTAGTCCCCAAGCAGTGATCCTCCCCAGCCAACTCCCCCCAGTTTATATACTGGGCATGATGTCCCATGGTATGGAATACCCCTCTGGCCAGTTTGGGTCAGGTGTCCTGGCTGTGTCCCCTCCCAACTGATTGTGCCCCTCCAGCCTTCTTGCTGGCTGGGCATGAGAAGATGAAAAATGCTTGACTTAGTCTAAACATTTCATTACATGGCAACAATAGAAAACATCAGTGTGTTATCAACATTCTTCTCATACTGAACCCGAAACAGCAGTATACCAGCTACTAGAAAGACAATTAACTCTATCCCAGCCGAAACCAGTACAGCAGCCTACTTAGTATAGTGCTGAAGGGTGTGGAGAGCCTGCTCCCCACTGCCATTTCAGGTCACAAATACTTCAAAAATCACAACCACTCTAAAGCAGCTCTGACTGTTTCTTCAGCTGAGTGAGGGGTTGCATCACTGCAAGACAGAGCAACCAGCAGGTTCTTTACGGTGGGGAGTGGGGGAAGTGGGGTGTGGAGTGCCAGGAAGCAGCCTGTACAATAGCAGCAGCCTTTGTTGATATAATACCTTTCCTACCAGCCCAAAAGCTCCTAAACAGACAGTGGTGTCAGGCTGAAATGTCTAGAATTGTTAAGGGCTACTACTTAAATTGCAGTTACAAAGCTGTCTGTGATGTTTTGACTGTGCCCACTACCTTCACTTCAGTATGTAAATCAAATGCTAAATGAAGTTGCGCGTTCAGTTTGGTAGAAATTACTATCAAGACCCCCAAAACCTAGCTAAAGTGAGCTAAAGTTAGCTGTGGTTTGAGAGAAGGTGAATATGCAAATACTCTTTCTAGTTGCAGGAAGTTGAATTATTTGTATCCAACATAATTTTTTAATGCACTCTTTTGTTCAGCAATTAATATTCAACAGTCTCAAATAAAAGTGTCAAACAATATGGTCTTTGCAATACAGTTTTAAAATATCTACCAATCCTTCATACTCTATTATAATAAAACATTAGAATGGCTAATGTGAGTGGTGATTTAATTTGGTTATATTAGTACAAAGATGAGCTTTAATAATCCTCTGTTTTATTTCACTTAGAGTTTTTGTGTGTGAGTGTGTGCAAGAGAAATGCAAGAAAATGTGAGTGCATGGGGACATGAATGATTTTCAGGTGTCCATTCAGTGGCTTTTCTCTTACACCCATCTGTGGGCTGCTTGGAAATTTATCTCAACTTAATTGTCTAGTTATAAGCAATTCGCAACTTGAGCAATAATCTTCATAACCTTTGCTACAATTGTGTCCTTGATGTAAAAGGGAAGGTAACACATTAGTAGTCACATGCTGAGCTCTGGCTGTACCTGAGATTTAATGATATTTAACTCTGGACCTAATTTCAGTTTACAAGCGATTACATGCTGTCCTCTGGGACATTGCTGCAAAGAATTTCCAAATAAGTTGCAAAATAGTGACGAATTAACTTGTAGTCTTGTCAAAATCAATTATCTTACATGACAGCTCGACTACACTTTTCTATTTGCTGCACTGCAGCATGCTAAACATCAGCCAAAGTATAAACATGAAGTCCTTGTATGTCAAACTCTGTAGTAGATTGATCTTGTATTTCATGTGCATGCAAATCTCCCATAGATTTAATGGAAATGTTTTACTTACATTCAGAAAAAGAGAATATTCTTTCCTGCCATGTTTATAAACTGTTTCACTATGCAATCATAGAAATTTGATATAATTTGATCAAAACATTCTTGTGGATTTTTTCTTTGGTTGATCAAAGTTAAAACCCTCCTTTTAGATTGATTCTGCTAAGTCAGCGCCAGGTAAGACCCTCAACCAGGTGCATGCTGCAAACTCTTGCTGCAAGGGAGTAGCCATACGCTTGTCAGGTGAAGGAAATGATGCCTCCCACCCCAGGCGTGGTGGAGCTGCCTTCACACTGATGGTGTGACTGATCTGAGTCTGGTCATATAATATGTGAAATAAGCATGGGGTCTTTAGGCAAACTGTCACCAACCAGTCAGATACAGCCAGACTCACTCTGTACCTGATGGGCTTTTGGAGAGGAAAAGGAGAGCTGGAAGGACCTGATAAATCAAGTAGCTTTTTCTTTATTGAGGAATTTAGAGTTAAATTTCCCAGCCTGGAAAACATGGTGTGATTTAGCTGTACCCATGGATCTGATTGGTTCCTTCTCTTTATAAGAAACTCAATCTTCCCAGAGCTGTTGTTGGAAGTCCTAGATACTTAGGAAGGTAAGGCTCCTTTGGTTCTTACTTAGCTTGTAGTTTTAAAGGTTTCATCACATGCTGTATGCAAAGAGATATTACCTGTGAAAGCATAGACTCTTGTACAAAATTCTGTAATTATATGATTATAAAATGCACAGAGCCACTTTATTATAGTTTATATATAAAAGACAGTTAAGCTGACAGGGTAGCATTATGCTGTAGGGTTATGATCAGCTTAAGAGAAATAAAAGATAAAATAAAGATACATCAACATCTGTTTAGGTCACAATCACTGCAGGAAAGGCTGCTAAAAGTTCTGAGTGGTGTAGTGCTAGAAATCTGTTTTGTAGGTTTAGCACTTGTCTATATGTAGAGGCCTGTTGAATGTTACTACAGAGAAAAATACGTCTAGGACTTGTATCATTTCCAGGCTTTAATTTCTCTGATATATTTTGGAGAACGAGTGTTACTGAAATACCAGATATTCCTGCCAACAGATGACTGAACCAGGAAAGTACTATTTCAGATGTAGTATTGGTACATAATGAAGATGGAATAAATGACCCAGTAATAGAAAATAATGTCAGGCTGAATAATGACTGTTTGGCTCATTTAAATCCAAGGGAACTAAAAAATAAAAAATAGAAATCCACATATCTATAAAACAAACATTCAAATCTAAGGAAATTCGTTTGGAATGTCTTTTGGCCTGGTACACTCAGGAAATTTCATATGGTAGATGCCCTGAAGTCTAGGTTCTAAGAAAACTGTCAGGAATCAGCAACTTAAGCTTAAGAGGCAAAAACTTGTAGCTGGAGACCCTAGAGCCAATCAACAAATTGATTACTTATCAAAGGAGAAGATAGTAGAAGTAAGTAGAGATCTGTACAGAATAGAAAAAGGAACTGAACAGCAGACAAAACTATGTCTTAGAAGTCAAAATATGTTGAGGATAAAGTGAGATTTGCCAAAAGTCAAGCTGAGTTATACCTAGCATGGGCTGTTACAAAAAAATAGCAGCTGTGTGGGTAAAAAAGAGAAAAGAAAAGGCTGGGAGATTCCTGCTTTAGTGGCAATGGAGTAAGACGCTGGTGTCACCAAAACTAGACAGATCATTTCTACAGTTTTCTGCAGGAATGATGAATGTGGGGTCAAAAAGGAGATCAGTAATGGAGAAAGAAATAACCACAACTGAAGTAGGAGCAAAATTGAAAGAGATTAGTATGCCCACGTAAGAGAAGCCACAGAATCTCTCAGCTGTGTTCTGAAACAATGGCATGTGAAATCTGACCTGATAGTGAGGATTTGTTAATAAATCTTGCCAAGGTGAAAGGGGTACTTGTCAGAGTCCGATATATGCCAACCAGGTTCTTGCAGATATTGCACATGTGTGGGGTTTAATGCCCAATAAAAAGTTTACTTATTTGAAGTTGCACAGCATTTTGATTTAGCACAGAGATACAGCAATGCACTTAATTTGTACTTCTACAGTAATTTACACTTAGCAGGGTGTGGCAATTGCAGTATACAGTTGAATCACAATACAAACATGAATTTCATTAACTGGTCTCTGTAAGTGTGTTCACCATCATGATGCCCTGCACCCCCAGTTGCTGGGAAGGAGTTTGTGGGTTGCAACCAGCTCAAGCACCTTGCTCTCTTCAAAGTTATCTTCTTCATTGTTAAGTTTTTTTTATATTCCACATTGTGTTGAGCCAGGTATACATTCCCCATGCTGGTCTAGCTAACTCAGGAAGACATATATTTGCATGCTTTTGATTACCTCAGGGAAAAGCAGTTACACAGGTGGTTGGTTGATCCACTCAGCTGATACAGCTGGTTGATCTAGACCAAAGGCTACCCTCAGATTCCCTTTTTATTGAGAGAAGTTCAGCTTCCTTTGTAATTGCTGTGGTTGGTCAGTCACTCATTCATCCTTGAGCCTCAAGGATGTGTAGCTGTTGCCTCTCTCCGCAGAGTCTTCTTCCACTGTAGCAGTTCATTGATTGGTCACAGTATCATGTACTTGAAGAAAATCAAACATAGTTGCTACATTTAAAAGGATGGAAAAATAATGCACGTAGCTAGAGGCTTGTTTTTCCAATTTCAAGAAATAAACATCAGAGAATACACTTTGAAGGAAATAAGAGAATCAAATGCCTAAAAATAAATGAAAAATGGGATAAAATACAACATATATTTATCTAAGATAGTTTGTACTAAAGGAAGCTGATAGCTGTCTCATAAAATAACCAATTTTCCAGGCAAAGGGAACAGTGGAAAATGCTTTGTAAACATAAACAAGTAGAAGCAAATTGCTGGCTGATGTGTTCACTGTGAATGCTGCCTCGCCATGAATTCTGTAGCTTGTTCTAAGTTAAGAAAGAAATTATGTTCACTTTATTTATATGAAAATATCAGCATGAACCATGTAACGTACTAGGAACCCAGCCATATTGTGTGTGCAGTATCAGAACTGCTTCCTCCTTGAATACAATTTGAGATACAAGGTCAAGGTGGGCTTTATATCATTCTACCATACGCACTGAATGCCAGAAGAGGAACCCTTGTTCCTAGGTATGTGGGACTGGCACTCAAATGAACCTTGGCCCCCATGTCCAGGATTCAATTGTCCATCTTAGATGCTTTTGTTTACTGACTGCTCTGTAGCTATTAAACTGCACGTCTTCTAGGAAAATATATGGGAAGGGCAAAGGTGGTGATGCTGGGGACTATGTGTATATAACTGCAGAAAGCAGAACAGAGCCTTTAGTCTTCCTAAGAGGATGTTGCAGAAGTTTGAAATGTGCCATTGGCAAAGAATTTCTGAATGAACACTTGTTTTCCGATGAAAGCCACTATTTAGGACTTCACAGTTAGTTTTTAACTGTTAACTAAGCCACAGAGTTGACCTCTATCGGCGGCTTGAGAGTCTGCAGTTCAAAGTACAGGATGTCCCATTCTGAAACCCATTCCCATGAATGTAAAGATTCTTTTCATACTGGGTGCATCCAATTCCTCATCCTGTTGACAGTTCCCCAGTTCTCTTGATAGGCATCGCTGTCAGTCAGCATTTCAGCTTAAAATACTCTCTGACCCCTGCATGTTAGACAAAGCAGTTAGTTTCTAGCTGGTAAAGACCACTCTTTTAATAAAAGTAGAAATGTATTTTTTTGTAAAAGTGAATTTGGCTGTTAGCATTATAAAACAATTCATTATTATTTGTACTGAGTAGCAGTGGGAGGGATACCCCAGCAAGATCAGGACTGACTTGTGACAATGATTTAGGTATCTGGGCTGGAGTCACCTGACAGAAGTTTCTGGGTGCTCTCATCCTGATGTAGGTGCCTGAACAGAAGAAGAATAAGCTCCCATGAAAACTTTACCTGGGAATTTGTAAGGGTCCTGGGACCCTGAAAGGTGACATAACACCTATAGTCACCAAACTGGAGCCAGGAATGGAAATTCTTCTGGAATGGAACCTCTGCCTTCGGACTTCATGTGTGACTTCACCACTCTTCTGGTTTTCAGGCATTTTTCAACATTAGTTGGTATTTTTTGCCTTGGAGAGAGTCTGAATGTTTCATCCAAAGAGCTCCATTATGCTAACTCCCTGTTTAACTCTTATTTAATAAGGAGGAAAGGGATTAGTTAACATAGTGAATTAAATAAAGGGTGGCAGTCTAGTCCTGGAAGGCAATGGCAGTTTTGGAGTTGACTTCAGTGGGGTTAGGATTTTATGCACAATATTCCTTTCCTTTTTCAGGAATACTTGCGTCTGCTCTAATGTAAATAAATATTACCATGGAAAGTTATCCAACTGCAATTACTTTTTGCATTACACCCTAAATATCTACTTGTACATGACATTTACTAAAGAAAAACACTTGCAAATTACATGTTTGATTAACATTACATCTTTCACAGTTTAAAAAGGGTATGGTAATTGAAAGCTGCATTACTTAGAAACCATGAACTTTATTTGAGCTCTTCTCTATAACTGCAAATCTTCCCTTTTTTATTGAATATTTCACTCTGGATTTATGAACATTTATAATAGGTGGAAGGAAAGTCCTCTTAAAGCAAACATCCCAGAACATGAAGGTAATGAATATTTTCTGCTTTTTCACTCAACAAACAAAGGTGCACATGAAAGGAAAAGTGGGTAGAATCATGGTTCAGGTTTTGCACTGTCATTACCTGGCACAATTGACCATAGTTCCGTAGACCTTTATGGAGGGCCTACCTGTACCACTGATAAAAGTTACCAGCAGTATTCACTAGCATGTTGTGAGCATGCATTTTTGCACCTGCCAGTCTGAAAACAGACGCCTTTGAAAATAGACACCCTTGAAAAAAGGTAATAATTAAATTCTATCCTTGCAAGACTTCTTCACAAGTAGAAGAACATCCTGTGATACTATTATTGTGAAATGGCACTTGAAACAATGTTCTTTCAGCTCTGGTGTCCACAACCCACACTAGTGCAGTTCCAATGACTTTAGCAATGTATTAGTTGATCCTCTGTCAGAATCAGTGTTGGTTTCTTTAGGTGCTGGTAGATGAACTTCTCAACGTGAAGCTGAAAGGAGATGTCTCATCACATGCAGTACGTTTTGAATTAGAAACGAGCTCCTCAGTTTTGGGAGTGAATACACTGGGAATACAACAGTGTTCCTATGGGAATTTATTTGTGCTGTCCTCCAATTTCTGTATCAAAACTAAGCCCAAAGTTAGATAGACAGTTACAGCGCAGTTCCTGTTTGGCTTCATGGGAACTACAGGTCCTCAGCCTGTTGGAATGTGAGATTAACTCCTATGTTTGGGGGAAGAGGGTTAGTGAAAATTAATATGAAGAACTCTGGCTCTAAACCTTAATAAGCCTTACCTGTGCTCTTTTGTTGCCTTCTTATGATGCATGTATGACATAAATTTTCAAAATCTATTTTTATGCTATTGCCAGCAGCCTAGAAGTCGAGTAAATAAGAATTATGGCAGCCATAATGGCATCGCTTATGAGGAAATAAAAGAAAAGACAAACATGTCCATACAGTACTTATAAATCTATTATAAACTGTGGTCTATGCTTTGCTACAACATTCTTAATTTAATCTCCATTGCAGTGTACGGTTGATACAGTAAAGAAAATACACTGTGCATTAAAGCTGTGAACTGATTAACTTGTTTAAGTATTGGAATCAATTTTTGTGTGTGTGTGTGTGTATAAATACATAAACCTCCAAGAGCTTTTGAATATGTGACAGTCTTGTAGGGATGAGATTTGTAAAGTCAGTTGGCTGTTAATTTGAAATTGTTATTCATCTATAATTGCAGCTGGTTGTTTAGAAATGTTCTTTCACAGCAGGCAGTGCAAGGGCCGCATTCCAACACTGGTTACATATTGCACCTTGGGACTGATGCTGAAGAAACAATTACTGCACTGATGTGCACCCGATGGCAATAACAATTGCATGTCTTGCTCAAGGCATGACGTGGTTCTAAAATTAGAGTCATGCATTGGGTGGTTGTAGCCCAAGTGAGTTGCTTATGAGTTAAATGTCCTGTCACTGGATAATTTTGCTTCCTGGGCTAGTTTGTAATGTGAAGTGCAGCCCTTAGTGAGGGATTCAACCCATATAACCCAGTTTGCTGCCCTAGGAAGTGTAATTCTTTTCCAGCCCTCTCAGTCATAGAACTGGACAGTGTTTTGATGATCCTGGTATATCCCTTTTTAGTAGTTTACTTTGAGCTGGCGTATGCCTCCACCCTGCAGCTCATTTTTGAGGCTTTGGGATTTTGCCTTCTACCCTTCCCGCTGGCATATGGCACAGTCTTGGGATGTTACTGTAGAAAAGATCTGAGTAGAAGACAAAACTGAATAGAAACAGGAGTTTTATGAGAACTCCTTTAGAACACAAATGCACAGTTAAGTCCTGTGGAAGTTTCCCCTCTCAGACAGGGGTTTATGGTTTTTTAACCCTTCAGGCCACCCAAACCACATTCATTTTACCTTCTCATCTCATTATTCAGAGGTTTGCCACACAGCTCCCAGTGGCAATCCTAGAAATGTCATGACTTTTTTTCCTTTCCTTGGGGCTTGGCCCTCTGCAGTATGCTTGTTTTCAGTAAGCTGTGCTGATTAGTAACTGCATTTCTATCAATTCTATTTCTCAAATGGCCTTTGTACTCACTGAAGCAGCCAGGTCACCAAGCAGTAGACTGAAAACTGGAACAACACACAGTCAAAGCACTCAGTTGAAAAATAAATATCACACATCCTTTTTATGGAAAGCATTAAATAAACTGAATCTAGGAAAGATACTGCACTTGCACTATGCAGGCGTTTGAAGTGCAGTTGTATAATGTATTATTTATTGTGCATCTGCCACTACTGCACTACCAGCTAATAGGGAAAAGATGTTTTAGGTGTTACTTAAGAATGTAAAAGAACATGACTTAGTGAGTCATGGCTGCTACTTCTGTGGCTGCAGGTAACAGAACGCCTTACTTTTCCTGCTGAATAGTGATAGAATACATTGCGGTGCTGTCCGCTGAAGGGACATTACATAGCTTAGCAGCTGATTTAACTTTTCCCTAGGTGAATTAACAGCTGTAAGAAAGAGTATCCAGGAAAACGCTCATCAGCATGGCCCCACAGTGCCCTAGGCCAGTGCATCCCTGGGAGAGGCTGGCTGTGTTTCTACTTGCAGACTGCATCGAGGAACAGGCTAGGTGGGCAGCTCTGGGGCCCTGGTTCACAGTGCATAAGCAAGAGTTTAACTCCCACTGAGATCACGTGTAGGTAGACTTTGGCTGCTCCTTTCCTCTTCATAACCTGCTCCACAAATGTCCCTTTGCAGGGACTGGAGGTATTGGCTTTAATACATTTGCATCTGCTGGCATCTTCTCCAAATAGAATGTATCTGGTAAGGATCTTCAAAGAGTTTTTCATTCCCATTGTTCCAACAGAGCTATAATTTGGGAGTAAGTCAAAGAGAAAAATCCACCTTTTACCTCTGCTTCTAATTCAGAATCCCAACAAGGGAGCAAACATGCCTTTTCTTTGGTGACAGATGAACTGAGTGGCTGATCTCTTCTGCGACACATCTTCTGTCACATCATGACAATATGTGAAACCTGAGGCATGTACACACAGTACCTTGTTTTGCGAGGGAATGTCTCTGGTAGTTGGAGCAAATGACTGCCTCATGACGGGGAGAAACCTCTCTCCACTCCAGCGCCAGTTCTGACCATGGACATGGTGTGAGACCAGTGGTAGTTTGTTTACTATATTGTACTTCAGTATCCTCACTCAAATGATGGAGATAAAAAAACTCGCATAAGATTTAATACTAAAGCACCCCAGGTTTCCTCAAAAGAAAGTGTATGGGAGGGAAAGAACTACTATATCGCTTCAACACACTGCTCAGCTGAAATTGTTTTAAATATCTGTAAAAAATGTTTTCTTGAAAGTTGCATAAGCTCTTTCTTACTACTGTACTTGAATTAGGGAGGATTCTGTTTCAGTGTTACTGTAATTCTCATATTTGCCACTGACAGCCTATCTACATTATATAAATCATCTCTAGAGCACCTAATTTAGTACTACTACAGTCCAGATGAAATATTTATGTAATTTCCCTTTTGATATAAACTTCAGATACAGAGAGAAAATTGACTGTAAAAATGACACTGTAGGACTCTATATTTATCTTCTCTCAGTGATTTCCATAGCAAATTTACTCCATTTACCAGTTGAAGGCTTTTCTTCCTGTTGCCTGATTGTAAGCATGGCAAACTGAGCATGAAATTGTAACATCATGGTGTGTTCCTCCAAATCACACTTGTCACACTTGTAATCTCAGTAGAGGCAAGACAGATTTGGTGTCTGGGCTGCACTTGTAGTAGTGATCCCTCTGTAATTATAGAAAGGCTGTTTTACTAAACACCTCTGCTATTCCTAATCTGTTGACAGGGAGGGACATGTTGATATTGACATTTACGGTAGTGTTTTGCATCCCCAAAGTGCAGTTTGGCACTTTGTTGTGAGAGGCATTGTATTATCAGGAGACAACATTTAAAACCTTTGCCTCCAACTGATTAGTCCCATGTGCATCCTTTGATGCTTAAAACCAGGGTTCTTTTCCTTAGGGCAGTAATAAAATCATCCTTTTCTGTCTCATTGTTTATCTGCAGCCTGAGAGCTGCAGTATTTTTGGATATTCTACCAGTCTGCCAAAGGCAGTTGAAATTGGCCTGTGGGTTATAACAAATTTCTAGTGAGAGTGGGGAGGCAGGCGGACAGACATGCACAGATGTACAGTGACAATATAAACCTTATTTCAAGAAGAAAACAAAAGAGATCTTTTATACCAGAGATCTTGCATTAGTAGAGCTTTCAATTCAACATCTTTTCAGCTCAGATTCTTGTCTGAAAGCCCAATGACTTTGGTAAGTCAAGGTAGAACTTGTTAGAATTATCTTCCATAATGTTGCAGAAGATAAATCAAAATTCTGATCTCAGGCAGAGCTCTTTAGGAAAACCTCAGCAAATCCACTGAAACCACTAGGCAAACTGTCATAAGCTCCTGCCCCACAGGATCTAATATTGTAGAACGCTTAGCAAAGTGGATATATGTGTGGAGCAAGAACATGGAGCAAGAGATCCGATGGATCTGGAGTTGTATAGTGTAGATACATTTAAATATCACATAGATTTTATGAGGTTCAGAGTATGTGCTCAAGATGAGATTAGGCAGCATATGGTCTTGGTATCTGTGACTGTCAACACATCCCTTCTCCCTTCATCCACAGAAAACTGTCTTCAAGAGGTAACCTGCTGGTGCAAAAAAAATCACTTATTTATTGGCAGTCTACTCAAAAAGCCAAACTTAAAAAGCAAGAGTGACATATTAGTATTGAAGTTGCAAGATTAATTCCAATTAAATATGCTTGTGAAACTGTTTTGATAAAAGGCCATATTTAAAGGGAATGGCATACCCATTTTGCATAAAAACTAGTGCATTTCTGTGGCTTTGTTTTATCCACAGAGGCACAGGTGACATTCAGTGAAAATTAGATTTTTTGGAGATGGGGGAGGGAGTTTCTGATTAACATCCATTTTTGATGTGCAACAAAAATGCCATATGGAGTCAAATTGGTGATCACTGCTGCTTCAAATAGAGTATTACTTCTTTAATCTTTCTTAATTACTTCTTGACATCTTTAAAAAAAAAATCACTTAAAGCTTTGTCTTTTAGTGCTGGGCACTGATACATTACTGGCCAAGTCCTTGATGAAAACAGGGAATGATCTGTAGAAGAGAGTTTTACACAGGCATTTTTCTCCATTTTATTTCAAAGGGTCTATTATTAATAAATTGTAACGAATATTCCTTTAATCTACTGATGTACCTTCTCATTAACATGAATTCTTTTCCTGCAATGATCATAGTAATACAAAGCATGCCTCTGTAAATTCTGGGTTGTGCAACTAGACCTAAAATTGCAGTGTTCCTCTGCCTCGCTGCTGCAAAAGGCATGGTGTGTTCATAATTCCAATTTATGGATGGCAATTAGCTTTCTAAAACTACCAACCTTTCAACCTCCTTTCTCTTCTCACTGGGGATAATATTGACATTTAGAATCTGCAGACAAATGCTGCAGTAAGAAAGTGAATGTTTTTTTAATGGAGACTTCTGCCATATCTGTGTGAGTGTAAATGTATGTACACAATTTGCATGCATTTCAATATATATATATCCTGATGAATTTCAGTGGGCCATTTTATTCAGGGGGAAAAATAGCTGATGTAGTCACTGTAATTGAATGAATATTATTTTAAATATTCTAATGTGGGAGAAAATCATTCTCTGCAGAAGGCCAAAATGGGCCTGTGTACCTATGAAATCACATTTTAGTCCTCAAAATAGACCTGAAGTAATGCATAGACCTTTTGTTTGCTTCTGGCACAGAGATAAGGCCCACAAAAAGCTTGATGACAGTTATGTATCTAGTGTACTGGTAAGCCTGTCACCGACTGGGATTGTCTGCTTGTTCCCTTTTGTTCTCTTTGTTTTTAGCCATCTGTTGCCTCCTGACTTAGACAAGAAGTACGTCTGCATTAGAGCCCGTTGGTGTCACAGTAGTGTGTATGTACATGTCCTCTCAGAATTTCTTGGTTGACGTGAAGGGGTTTTAGTATAAGCTGCATGAACCCACACAGGACTCTGGCTAAATATTAGGTGCAACAGGGCTGTTGATGTTTGAAGCTGGGGAACTAACTTGTGTACATGAGGGCAGGTTGCCTTCACATCTCTGTGTCACAACCTCAGCTCCTTAGTCATCTCTTTGTGGCAGAGACTGCTTTTTAGCTCTGCGTGTATCGTGCTTAGCCCAATGACATAGGAGAACAGAACTAATGATAAGATGAATTCCCTCCGATAAGCTGCCCCCCATCTTACTTACCCTTTCCTTTATTAGTGACTGTGGGAACAATCAGGACACTTAGCATTTCACAATTTGAGCAAACGCTTGTCTACCCCAAGCTGAATCCCTAGGGAGTTGTTTTTCTCCCATATTCTATTACAAATCCAGCTTTACCTTTAACTGTGTCTTTTCCTTCAGTAGCGTTTTTTTTTAGGGTAAAGGATATAAAAGGGTTTTGGAAAATTGGATAGAATCACATTCCGTGACTATCTATACATGTGTTTAGTTATTCCTTGTGGTCTTAGGTAGACAATTTATAGCAAGATTTATAGCAAAAACTGTCCAGCCTCTTCCAAAATTGACATAGTATGTATTTGGCTGTCGACATTAGGCAGCTGTTTAACCAAAAGCCAGACTTGAAGGATGATATCAGTGCATGTTCCTTGTTGTCCAGCTCACTGTTTTAATCGTGAATCAACTGTAGGAACACAAAAAAGTGTTTTGTTTTTAACAACTAGTTTTGATATTTACAAGTTGGCCATATCAGTTTTTCCAAGAGCAACAGGACATAATTCAAAACTGAGTTTTGAAGGCTTTGAAACTGACTGGTTTGCAAACTGATGATCTTCTAACTCCACTGAAATTAAAACAGAAGGCACAGATTGAAGAATGTCGTTAGGCAGGGGCCTACATTTGGATTTTCTCTATGAAGGCTTGTTAATCCTGGCTTGTTTAATATTGTAAAGTGACTGTGAGCACTAGAATTACTTGTGCTATATCCATAATATAATATTTTTATATATTCACAAGATGTTTAGAATTTGTTCTTTTCCAGTTTTTGTGGATATGAGGCAAGATACTTATTATTAGGTGAAGCTTGATTTTTAGAGAACTCGCGACACTTAAGAACATGGCAGAACTGGTACAGAGTGGAGCAGACGCAGCGAGGCAGCAGGTATTCTTAGAACACTGTAGCTGGAATAACCTAAGAATAGCAGCTTTTGGCACTGCGACTCCATTATTAGTATCATGGCACAAATGACTCTTTGAGGTGAATATGAGCATGATGGAAGTAGGAACCAAGGTAATACGTGCATTATTATCCATCCTTTACCAACGGTAAATTTTACAAAACCAACAAATTCGGTTGATTTCCATGAAACCTTCAAGTTGCCTAGAATGCAAGGAAACATTGTGATCCACCTGGAGTTTTTCACTTGTCTCAAGCCTGAAAGGAACTCTGTAGTCCACAAATGACGAAGATTACTATTTGCTTTGCTTTCATGAAAGGTTACCTGTAGAGTGCCTCACATTCACTGTGAAATTTATTTCCTGATGAATCCAATTTACATTAATGTGGGCTCATTAAAAGATAATTATTGTGCTGAGAAGAGGACCACAGCATACATCAATAGAACATCTGTAATTGTTTTAGTCGTATGATAAAGAGATAATTCTGAGTTCAGCTTTTCATAATGCCACTCTTATAAATGTCAAAACTGGATTCTTGTTTTAACAGTTATGGCAAAACTTAATTACTGTGATAATTATTATCAAGAAGCAGATGCCTAGCACCAGCTCACCTTCTCTCCATTAGCAGAGTATAGAAATCTTTACTATTTTAACAAATATGATTTTTGAAAGAGACTGCTAGGGTCATAAATGTTGAAATATCTGGATCAGGAAAATGGTGCTTTTAAAGGCAGCATTTAAAAGACACTATTAGACAGCGGTCCAGTTGCAAAACTGTTCTGTACAGTTTCCAACATAGATAAAATTTGAATAGATTTAGCAAAGATATGAAATTGAAAATTTGGTTTTATCTAATGAATTTTGCGCCATGTTTGGAAATACATACTAGAGTTTTGGTTCTATTAGCTGGCTCACCCTCTGCTTACAAGTATCCATTAATTATTATTATATAATGTCATTTATATAGATATATACCTTCATGTTCTTAATCATCACAGCAGATGCATAAACCAGGAAGATACACTGTACAATGGAGTTCATGTTCTTTAGCCTTGGCATTCCAGAGTAACAGCTCAATAATTTATTCTTGGTGTATGCAAACAAGTGCTTGATAACACAGAGGAAAGAATAAAGAAAATGAAAGAGTCAGGAAGAAGCAGAAGGGCAGATGAAGGATCCAGTCCACTGCTGAAAATCAGTGGAAACTTATGTGTATGAGGTGGTGTGGGGTCTGGTCTCCATGTGTACTACTGGTAGAACAGCTAATTTGCTTATCTGTCATGAAGTATGTACTACTAGCCAATAGAAAATATACTAATAGGTAGTGCCATATGGACCACATTTTTTGCAACAGTGAAGTTAATTATTTTTTGTGGGCTTTTTCTGTATCTCTCCCTATACCAGCTTACTGCACGGTTTCTGTTGGCTTCCAAGGGCAGTGAACTGGGTCAAAACTGGAGAGGGTGAACATTGGTTTGCTTATGTTGCTGCTTGTGCTGCTACGTCTGTCACAAAGCCAGTCTATAGACTTAAACATGTGCTTACGCCTGTAGATAGTTAGGATGGCAAGAGCTTGTACTTCCACAATCAAAGCTTCTCATGAGGTTTTAAGGCCTGAATTCATAAACCAATAATGCACAGTCTGTAGTGATGTAAAACTGCATGGAATCACTGAGACTGAACAAAACCTCCAACCTTCTACAATTTTCATAGCTGGAAGTGAAACTGAAGGGACAAATAGACCTTATATAGCACAAATGCATCAGTGTCAGCAGCAACTCCGCCATACCATGTGCATCTGTCTAGTGATCATTGAGTAAGATTCTTTTCTCTGCCTCACCAGAAAACTCATACAGAAACAAACATTTATTGACCCCTTTGAGAGTCAGAAATCCAAACCAGTCAAGAGTAAATTCATAAACACACTTACTAAAGGGCTCTAAATGTCCAGCAAAAACAGAGGAATGAAGAAGAGGAAAACAATCAGCACCATTTGATGCAAAGAATATACTTTAAGTTCTCATTCCTAAGAAGGTTTCCTTTCTAGTTTGTACTTATAGAAGGCAGTTATAATTGTAAGGACGTTTTTCAGCCTTGAAACTTTGCTCATCTGTTTAAAGAATATCCTCACTAGGACTAAGTCACTCATTTAGGTTTGGTGTAGCCGCTGCAATCTACCACTTTGATTAAAAAGTCTAATTTAAAATTAAAAATGTATTTTTTAAATCATTCTTTCAGCTTTATAAATGTTGAGATTCTTTCTAAAGTGTAATACAGTTACTTTATTTTGTGAAGTAATACAGTTCTCAATGTGCCTCTGATAACATCAGGCTCTTAGCTATTCCAACTATGCAGTGAATTTTGGTGAATAATGATGTTTGGGACATTAGCACCTTTCATCTGAAAATAGTGAAGAAATATAAAAACAACACTTAAACCTCAGAGAAAGCCTTGTGATGGGCAGACGAAGGCATGAAATGTGGGACATTATTCATGTTTCACAGTAGGTCAGCCACTTCTCTTTAAAAGCTAGGCTCTCAAACCATTTCCCCTACAATAGGCACTAAGCCAGTTTTAACATTGTATTTTTATGATACTGCAAAGCAAAAACCACCTCCCACTGCTTCTTACATTTCACAAAGGTGGGAATATGACTGTGATAAGGCTCCAATTCAGAAGTTCATCCATATTTAGAAAAGCATTTAGCACATCCTAGGCCAAGTTTACATATGCATATGCATGTGATTAAAGCAAAGCAAATGCTGTATGTCTGCACCAAATTAGCATGAAGGAACATCCAGTCCTACTACATGGTCTAAAAGACTACAACAGGGTGAGTTTGGCATGAAACCCAATCCTCTGGCTGCCCCAGCTGAGTGCTTTCACACTTCAGTGCTGTTCTGCCCCACAGCCTTTATGTGCCACATGCTTTTCAGAAAAAGTGTGTCTCCCAAAGATATTCCAAAGACGTGCAGTATCATTTTACTAGAATTACTACAGATACCGAAGTTGTCATGAATCTACCAGTGCAGATCGCTGAGATAGTAATGATGCCTGCCTAAAATAGTTTGCAATTGCTTTCCAATGGTTTCTGCATAAGATTTTGTATCTTAAGCCATCCCATGATTGGGAGAAAGTTCCGTATATCACAGTGAAAAGCTAGGATTCTTGAGTTCCCTTCTATATTTTTAAAGGATATCACTACCACGTATATGGTAGAGTAAATATACTTGTCTGTGGAAAGTTAGATGGAAATAGATACAGACTATACCTGCAGCTGAAATAATGAATAAAGCTGTTTTCAGATGAAGAACACACATCTGAAATACCCCATCACATAGCAATTTTTTCTGAAGTTAAACCTAGACAGAATCTCTCCTAGGAAAAGGGGAAATTGATTTGCTTACTGAATTGCTCACAGGAAAAGCTAGTGTTGAAAGTTAAAGTAATTACAAAGAATGGAAAACAATGGGGTCCAAATCACAAGTTTTTTTAAAATCAGTGCTCCTCCATTCAGTGCCTTTGGCTTTTGTAGTAATGTAGGTGTCTATTCCCCTGTCACAGTGAGGATATGGTATGCATAAAGTCATGATCACTGTATTGAGCATACACTGTAATGTCTGAAAAACAGATCTGTAATTTCTTTCTTCTCTCTTTTGCTTGGTTTACCAACCTGTCCCTGGGGTGCTCATTGTTAAACATATTCATAAAATGGCTTCAATTTAAACAGAAATGAAAGATACAGAGAAAAATCCTACTATGGGTTATAGCTGAGCAACACCAGTAAAATTAGCCAGTGGCTCAGATCCTCACTCAGTGTAAATTAGCACTTTCGACCCCAGATGGAGTTTTGTCAATTTACACCAGCTTGTTTTGTTTGCAGCATTGCAAGTGACAGCTGAGTTTGGCTTGTCCTGCTAGAACAAATAAGAAAAGGAGAGAAAAAATTTACTTTGCCAGCGCTTTCCAGATGATCTTTCTTTGTGACAGAATTGTTTGTATTTTAGTAAGTGCCTTTTCCATGCAGTCCAGCTACTTTTGCTTGAGCCTACAGAGAAGTGATACAAGAAGATCCTCAGTGGGTGTCAAGTGATGTAGCCTCAGCAGTGTCAATGGACAACTTTTTAAAGCATATACCTATAGCTATTTGCCTGTAGCTCTTTACCTGTAGAAAATAGCGTTGTTTAATATGAGGTGAGGCTGGCAGAATAGCCGTGAAAAGCACCTAAATTATGCAGTGATCTGATACAGACTGAAATTTTCCCACTGAGGAAGTCACCATGCTTTCTTTAAAGATGATTATGGAGAGCCAGTTCAGGTTTGTTGCTCTCTCCTTTCTTTGTGTTAGAAAATAATATGTGTACTCTGCAAGTCTGTGACTTCTTTATAAAATCTCAGTCCTATGCTTTTAAATCTATACTATATGAAATATCAATCTGTCCACTTTTTTTCTCTCTGAATATAACAATTATCAAACTAATAACAATGACTTGATAGAAAACCAGATCCACTTGAATCGAGATGGGCTAGCTGAAAACCTCTGTTGATTGAAAAAGAGTTAAAAGCCATGTCATCTTGTCACCTTTCACTGTGGCAGTGCTCCCTGCTCACCCTTCATTTTTCTTGCATCTTAACACCAACTGCTACTCTGACAGTACCCAGCAAGAATCCAAAGGCAGGAGCAGGGCAGCTTGGGCAGACAGTTAATCCATCTTTCCTCAGCTGCAGTGCATGAGGGGGCATCAGCAAGCACCCAGTTTTGCTGATTTGGATCATGCTGCTTAGGAGTCTCTGCCTGAGAGAGACTCGGCAGACCTTGAATAAGCAAACAGCAACATCAGTGCTATTTTTAAAAAGGATCTAACCTTCTGTTGTCCTCATCATTGATTTGTGATTAGAAAAAAAAAGAAGAGTAGAATTTGATAGGCGACCTCTGACATGAAAGAGTACAGCAGTTACACAGCCAGAAAAAGAAAGAAGGGGGGGGAGAATGTTTTAGATACCTGTGGCACGTCATATACACACATATGACTGATAAAGTATAAGAAACCATGCGTTTCTTATTCCAATTGTCCTCTGCACTCCCTCTCTCAGAAGAAAGGATAGTAATGAAGTTTTATTACACATAAAATTAGCTTCAGTAAGTGCTACCATTAACTAGATAATAAAAAGAGATGCCTGAATGTTGCAAAAGAATTGTTTTTTAAAATGTCAGTTAATTGCTAAATGGCTCCAGCTCCCATCCAGCTACTTTATCTTTGCAACAATGAAGACTTCACCCACTGAGTGAAAGGTTTTATGCTGCTTTTTTTTTGTTCCCTGCAAGGAAGTGCAAAAGACAGAGCATCTTACACACTGCAGCAACTTTTGATATTAGAGCATGCAGTCTGTCCCTGGCCCCGTTAGTGTCCCTAGGACAGACTGACAGACCAACTAACCAACCTCCTTGGGATGTTCACCAGGACTCTCCCAGGCACTGGCTCAGCCCTGGTATCGCATGGACTTTCCAGAAAGAATGTTGCCGAAAAAACTACCGCTAACATGCTTTGAAGCATAACTGAACATCGAAAGGGGTCTTCCTCGGATTCATGGGGAAAGCACTGTCCACCCTGAGTTACGGTTTAAACCCGTTTCAGCTAGCATGTACTTCTCTGAAATCAGAGATGAACCATTAATGAACAAGCAGAGAAGAGGGAAGTGGGACAAGGGGGCAGGTGGAGTCAAGGGGAAGATTCACACCAACACGAGCAAAGCTTGCATTTTTAATCCTCTTTCAAGCATGTTTATTACTTCTTCGGACCCAACACCGTGATACTGTTTACAGTACAGAACTGCTGCCTGAAAAGCAGCTGGTCATATTAAGTCAGAACATTAAACTAACAGATTGTAACATTTCATTACCATTGTGTCATTTGTGTGAAAATTCAGTCTGTGTTGTTGTTGGGGACGGTCTGCATTAGGCTGGCATCTCATTCCTGCAGGCCCCTGAGACCTGACTCTGCTTAGCTTTGGCTGGCTCCAGCTCTGTGGCTGCTTTTGTGTCTGGTCTCCTTGCTCACACCGTCTACTTCTTTAAACCTAGTTCAACAAAGCTTTTAAGCACATGCTTAAAACTAATCACATGCTTTGCTGAATAGAAATGGTTTTAAGCACGTTTAAATTTAAGCATATGGGTAAGTGTCTGGCTGGAATAAGTGCTGTCATTATGAGCAACTTTTGAAAAGCCTATCAATTGTGTGTAATGCCTGAGAATCCCCATGCACAGCACTCTTATTTGGGAGCAAAGGATCCTAGGGACCTTTCTGGCTTTCTGGCTTTATTCACAGCCTAAATCATCATCAGTAATAGAGAATTGTATCGCTGTGTCTTAAATGTTAATTTATCCTTTAAGATTTCTGTTTAGTTTATTGTATAGATTAGTACAAAGCAAGTTTTGCTTTGCTTTTATACAATGATGCTGTCTTAGCATGCAAGCTCTCCATGTAATGTGTAAGAAAAACACTACTTTCCATCAAATCCTGTCACCTTTGTCCTGTTCTTCTTGAATGAAATGCCTGTTGACTCAGATGTCAAGATTAGTTCCTAGTTTATTAAAAACTGATAGGAACACGTATCAAATAGGTTGAATTAAAAAATGCCATCTCTGGACTATGGCTAGACTCTGCATGAAGTTTTAATAGGGAGCTCAGGGAATTAATTAGGTATGTAGAAATTGTCAACAGTAATGAGAACTCATGTCCATCACCAAAAATGTAACCTATGGTTGAAGAAAACATACTGCCTGGGGATACCTCCAACATTTGATTATTTTTTTTTAATGTGAGATTCCATTGACTTCAGTGGGAATTCATTTATGGAATGATAGTGGAATATGGCACCTAGTCATTGTTCCTTAAGAGACTTTAGTTGCCCTAAAAGACAAGGTAGATGGTCTGAAGGTTTTATGTGATGTGGTTCTGAGGTGAATTTATAAGTGATGCAGAAAATCCAGCTATGAATTAAGTGGGTCATCCGAAGTGTGTGCAAAGAAACCCTTCACCCTATACTGCCAAATCTATTTTAGATAGTTTTATAGAAAAAATATTTCATCTAAGTTTGGCAGAGTTTCAATCTGTATTCTTGAGACAATTTGCCGTATCCTGGCACATGTAAATGTAAATTTTCTTTAGGTATGCTGGTGGTCCTTCTGAATAGAGATCAGAAGAATCTTAAATGTCTTAAAGCAAACCAAGCTCTCCAGATATTGCTGTGCTTTTGAATATGTGAAATATCATGTCAGTAAAGTCTTTTAGCTAGGAGTTTACTAAGTCTCTGACCTGATCTGTTGTTTAGGCAATTGATAATCCAAGAGTTTCTCTTCCCACAATGCAGGCAGTTCACAGCTCTAATTCTCTGTGCATATAGAAACCCTGTAGCTGTTCAAAGGGCAATTTTTCCCCTAGGTGTAGTTTTGAAGAGAGGGAGGCAGGGACTTCTGTAGCCTGGCTGGTGGGCAAAGGTAGTTTTGTGGGATGACCTCAGAAATGGCAGCAGCTCTAAACTCAAAAGTTTCATTCTGTAGTGGGGAGGTGGATTAGTGGGCAGGCCTCCACTGAGATGGGTGGAGTTGGATTTTATTTTTTTTAATTTATAGTATTGATTTGCATTCCTTCTCTTTCTCAGAGTGCGTGTGTGTGCTAGTTACATAGTTAGAGGTGCTTCTATTGACATTGTTAAAACCAAAACCAGAGTTAATAATAATTCATTGCAAATGATTATTTATTACCTATAAATAAAAATATAGATGCTATACTCCTCCCTAGGAACAAGTTTGATACTGTGATAAAATACTATTTATGAGTAAAGCAAGTTGCTATTATGATACTCTAGTAATGAAGGGAGAATTCTGTGGGTTCATTGCTTCTTTGTTAATGCTAAACCCAGTAAAGGGATTTGGAAGATGCCTCGTAGGGATAACTAGGAGAGAGAGGGGAAAAAAGGTGGGGGGGTGGGGAGAGAATGGTAGAACGGTATAGATGAGAACACACACAGGCAATTCCCTCTGGTTTATATCCTGATCACACATCAGTGTTACTTTGGAGTAACTCCTTGAAGCTAATAGTTTATAGACAAAACAAAATTGGTCTGGAGAGAAAAGAAGGTATTAGAAATTTGTAAAAGTGGAAGAGGAATTTTACCTCACGTGGAGATATTAACAAAGGATAACTGAGGGTGAAATTCTCAAAAGTCTTAAATTGCACTTTGAAAATTTATGTTGGATCTGTCTATCTCTACACATGATCACAGTACAAGTACACATAAACAAACCAGAATCGACCTATTACATTCAAGTATTACTAGTAAGGCAGATGAAACACTAAGAAGCTTTCTGAAAGTTGCTCCTTGAGTGGCCTGGCAGCCAATGTGTTTGTTGATGCCCCATGCATACTGCCAGCAATGCCAGAACTACCTAGTTTAGACCACCATAGATATGTTTCTAGTGAGTTGCAGCATAAAAATTTTAGACACTTGAAGCCAGTCATACTTCACCTTTTAAGCTTTCTATTGCTTCTGAAAATAAGATTTAGGTTTCTGATATGAAGAGCTTTTGAAGATTTTCTTCTGCAACTAAGTTTTATTACAGAAATGAAGCAAGGAAGCAATTTATGTTTCCCTGGGTTATATGGATCTTCCCTCCAACTGCTGTGGCCAGTTTAAAAAGTGACAGTCACTGTGTTGGGTTTGTGTGGCAAGGTTTTGGTGGCGGGGGGGATACAGGGGTGGCTTCTGTGGGGAAGCTTCTAGCAGCTTCTCCATGCCTGATAGAGCCAGTGCCAGCCAGCTCCAAGACAGACCTGCTGTTGGCCAAAGCCAAGGCCAAGCCCATCACTGATGGTGGTAGCATCTCTGTGTTAACATATTTAAGAAGGAGGACAAAACCTGTGCAACTGCAGCCAGAGAAGAGAGGAGTGAGAACATGTAAGAGAAACAACTCTGCGGACACCAAGGTCAGTGCAGAAGGAGGGGGAGGAGATGCTCCAGGAGCCTGAGCAGAGATTCCTCTGCAGCCCGTGTTGAAGACCATGGTGAGGCAGGCTGTCCCCCTGCAGTCCATGGAGGTCCATGGTGGAGCAGATCTCCACCTGCAGCCCGTGGAGGACCCCACGCCGGAGCAGGTGGGTGCCCAAAGGAGGCTGTGACCCTGTGGGAAGCCAGTGCTGGAGCAGGCTCCTGGCAAGACCTGCGGATCTGTGGAGAGAGGAGCCCACGGAGCAGGTTTTCTGGCAGGACTTGTGACCCTGTGTGGGACCCATGCTGGAGCATTGTGCTCCTGAAGGACTGCCTGCCGTGGAAGGGACCCATGCTGGAGCAGTTTGTGAAGAACCGCAGCCCGGGGAAGGACTCATGTTGGAGAAGTTCATGGAAAACTGTCTCCCACAGAAGGGACCCCACGCTGGAGCAGGGGAAGAGCAAGGAGTCCTGTCCCTGAAGAGGATGAAGTGGCAGCAAGAACGTGTGACGAGCTGATTGTAACTCCCATTCCTGTCCCTCTGCGCCACTGGCAGGGAGGAGGTAGAGAAAATCAGGAGTGGAGTTAAATCTGGGAAGAAGGGTGGTATGGGAGGAAGGTGTTTCTTAAGATTTGGTTTTATTTCTCATTATCCTACTCTGATTTAACTGTTAATAAATTAAACTAATTTCCTCAATTCAAGACTGTTTTGCCTGTGGCAGTAATTGATGAGAGATCTCTCCCTGTCCTTATCTTGACCACAAGCCTTTCATTGTATTTTCTCTCCCCGTCCAGTTGAGGGGGGTGGTTTTGGTGGGCACCTGGCATCCAGCCACAGTCCACCCACCACAGTCGCTTTTTAGGCAGCATATGCAAATTTACTATTTGCCAAGCTATCTTCATAGTGTAGTCTCTAGAATGATTGGTGATTGCAGAATGTTGTTTTCTAAAGAAATTGGAAATACTTGGAATTGAACTCCTAAAATACTACCAGGAACATTTTTAACTCTTTTGAAAAGTGTTTAGAAGTATCAGCTGTTTGAGGAGGTGAACACTGTGCATATTAAAATGATGCCTTTTCAAAGCTCTGAAGCTGTTGCTAAAATGTTACAATAAAAAAGTCATTCCATCCAGAACACATTATCAGTTAATGCAAACACAGGATTTTTAAAAAGCTATTACATTCTTTGGTGCTCAGAGCAAGGAAACAATAAAGTGAATACAATCTCATCAGCTCATATTTGTGACCTCGTGTGGAGCACTGGTACTTCACAGGACTTGCTGTAAAGCTACCAATAACCTCTTGTATGACTCAGTGTTTTCTGTTCAGACACAAGCCTGTCTCGAAAACAGTGTCAGCTCAGGACTTCAGTGGGACTGTGACTCTAATTAGGGGGATAATAGGCAGGAAGAGCTCCAGAAATTTTAAACGGGGTCACGAAAACCTTTTGATCAACTAATAGAGGCATCTTAAGATGGAAGTCATGAATGTTAAAAGCCCATTTCAAAGCAGCATTGGAATAGAATAAGTAACACTTCAAGCACCTGAGATCAAATAAGCAATTGTTCTGCAGAAATTCTTGATCAAAGTGACAGTAGTTACCTGACTGGTGAATCAACAGACTGTGAGAGGGTGAAATCAGAATCCGAATTTCAGATATATCTAGACTTAAAAGCACAATACTGTATAGACAGAGGTAGCTGCACTGTGCAATAGCTGAGGATATGTCCCTACCTTCAGCACTATAGGAAACAACATAAGGATTTTCCTACTTGAGTTCCAGATGCAGGGAGAAAAAAGGATGTTACCAGGGGGAAAATGCAATATGCTGACCATCTGGTGAGGCACTTGCAGGCAGGGTGTGATCTCAGCTACAGGAATGGCTCACCCACATCTTTCTTATCCAGACTGCCAGGCAGCAGTTGAGATGCAAAAAAGATTTCGCTATTAAGAGGTGCAATGAAATACCATCATACTTGAGAAAATTAACATAACTAAGTGCAGGCTTCAGCTTCTTGACTTTTTGTATGTTTTCCACTTGGATTATATAACATAATGTAGCAATAAATAATGTAGTATTACACTTGACCATATGTTTAGCATGAGTGATGTCACATAGTAATTATCATGAACAAATGACCTATCATTTAAAAAAATTACTTCAGAAATAGACAAGTTTAACCCTGTTCTAAGTGAAAAGTATTATCAACAGTTTAAATTAGTATACTGGGCAATTATTAGAATATATGAAATACATCTCTAGTTTAGTGACAGGGTTCTAAAGAACTATTTGGATGCTTTCTTTCTGATTTCTTAATTTTTCTTTTCTGATATGCTGCTTACAACATACCTTGACTTTTAAGAGTTTACAGTTAGTGCCTTCTCTGCCTGTCAATATACTAGCAAATCTGCAAGTAATTGTATGTCTTCCAAACCAGTGAGGGGTGTTGCCCCTACTGATGAAAAAGTTCTCTGTAATAAATTTATTAGCTTTAAACATTGGCACTTTTATCCATGCCACATTTGATTAAGCCTTGTTTTGTCACCTTTTTGATCTCTACTATGTAAAGCATGGCATTTTTCTGTCGCTGACCAATGCTTACATCTCAGACTTCCATTTCTGAGATTACAGAAGGTGATTGATCAAAATGTATTAAATCTCATACAGACATATGTATAAGTGGCATGTTGTCGTCTTGTACATTTCTTTGCTTGCTCCTCTTGAGTGACTCTTTGAAAACCTGTTTTAGGATACCTGCTCAAGATACTCAGGAATGGTACAGCGACTGTCAAGCAGGTCCGTGGTGACGAGGCAGGTCCAAAGTCAGGCCAGCATATCAGTCCATGGGCTGGGGATCAACAGGGTTCATGGCCAGGCAGAGGCTGGCTGGGGCAGAGCTGGAGACAAACCCGTGTACAGCACGCCTTGGCAGGGACTGAAGGCCCAGGGCTGAGGTGGAATGGAGCCTCTGGGTCCTGGGGCAGGGACGGTGGGTGGTGGTCCCAGGGGAGGCTGGGCAGGGCCATCAAGGCCTGTCAGTGCACCTAGGACCCTGACAGTATAGTCCATTATAGAGAGCAGGACTTCAGTACCAGGATGGTTCTCTCCAGTTGGAGGCCACCATGTAGTCCAGGAAGTGCTTTTGAAGTCACTTTCAGCTGTGATAACCACAGCCTCTTTCTTCAGAGGATTTGGCGTTTCATGTCATGTATGTATCATTGTTTCAGTTTGACCGGAATTTCATTTTTGGTCACCTAGTGTGAGTTCCTTTCCAAGCTAGCTTATTAACCATCCCATGCCAATATTCTTCAGTAACCTTCCTCAGAGTGATGGGCCAAATTTGGAACACATTTGAATGCCAAATTCTCTACTTTGACAGTGCAATGCAGAGGTTAGCTTAGTGTTCAGCCCTTTACATTTTGAAAGTTGTGTAACAAAGTTACACCTAGAGACTATCATTCCTTGTTTCTCTTCTTCAAATCAGGTACAGCATACATGTTTTTGATACGTTATTAGATATATCCACTAGGCAGTCAGGTTGAACAGTGTTCATCCTAAAGGCTTGAAAAAATTGTATATTGCAAATGCAGTTTCAATTTATTATGCAAGTCTTCTTTTGCAAGCAGAAGTGAAGAGTGGGAGAGGTGGAGATACAATCCCATGTGTTGATGGAGTGATTACTTCAGGAATTCATTTATGTTTTCTAAAAAACTTTACGCAGATTTGTCCAGGTCATTTGGATCTTTGCCTTTCAACTGTACATATGCTGAGGATTATGGAACCCCACTGAGTTCTCATCTTCTGAATTCTTTTTATCTTGTTTTCACTTGGGACTGCATCATACTGAAATTTAGTGGGAATATGTTATATCCCTAACTGCAAAATTATCATAATGCATTTAACATCACCTGCATATCAATTACATTTCTATAATAAAGAATACATGGGTTAAAGAGTCTGGAACAGCGCATATAAAGAAATCAAGAATTTAGTTAGATTTTATAACCATAGGCTTATAGTCAGTGAGAAATAAAAATGCATGCAGACTTGGTTTTTCTTCTCTTTCCTTCCTTGGGCAGCTGCCCAAATGTTGCATCTCTTGAGTTATAAGAGGGAGTTTGATTTGGCTTCTGTACAGATTCCACATTCACTGAACTGCTTTCTTCATTTAGTTAACGGTCTTTCTGAGCAACACTGAGTTGCATTCATCTTTATTATGCAGTAATGGGAATCACTGCATGGGAAGCCTTGATTTTGAGTTTTGCATAAAACTGGAGCTTGCAGATGCTATAATCCTACAAGCTATTAGTACAATAAACTTCTAATTGACATGTAGGTGTAAGTCTTCCACATCACCTACCTGAAAACCTCGAGTTATGAAATTTAATAAACTGCCTGTGTCCTTGGAGCTGTGATCTCCCTTCTTTTAGGAGAACAAAATGTCCATCACTACCTCTGACAATTATTAGAGTAATTGTTAATGTTCTATGAGAAGTAATTCAATATCAGGGCAATTTCTGAGACACAGTAGGCAAATTTAAAACATTTTATTGTGCTAATATTACAGTTACAAGTGATATTTTAAAGCAATTTACCATGATAATGTCAATGCAGTGCTAAGACAAGTAGTTCCTTTTAATGCTGTTCACAGAAAAGCTGGTATCCACATAGATGTAGAAAAGCTTCTGAAAGACTGGTTTAATAAAATTAAAAAGCAAAATCAGTGTGATACAGTATAGTTGTAAAGAAAAAAATGCTGCATGAATTTCTAGAAGTATATGTAAATGCCTGGTATGAAGCAGTGTTGAGTAATGTATTGCAGCCAATACCTGTCATTGACTACATAACGGTGAGCAGTATAATTTATGTCTTTTTCTTTCTAAGAAAAATAGAAACTCTGTAAACTTATGCAAAAATATTTAACTATTACCTCCAAGACACTATTTCACCACATTTCTAGGATATTAAGACTAACTGATCATGTATATAATAAAGAAATGCTGTTTTTCCTTAGTAGTATGCAAGGAAAGTACCGTTTTTCCAGAGATGTATATTTGATGAACTACAGCAATGATTATTTGATTGATTTAACTATCAGAGAGGTTATAATAATCATAAAACAATTCAAAACATCATTAACTAGCAGAGCATTTGAAATAATATAGGACATTGATTCATGGTCGTGTTTGGATTTATTTTTATGTACTGTTGTGGTCCTTAAATATGTAGAGCTAGTTTACACATAATTACGGACACTTATGTAGTACTGTTTTCTAAGAAAGATTCTTGATCATAACTAGTTTGTAACCAAGCAGAAAACAACAAGAGCATCCTATGTCCCTAAAACAAAGAAAGAAAGAAACAAAATCTCCAGAAGGAGTTAGAAAAATGCAGCAGTTTAAAGGAGAGCTCAGCATGGGGTAAGAATGGAAACTACCTCCCAGCCATTATTATGAAATGGCTGTCTTAACAGTACATATTGGACAATTAGTTACTTCAAATTTGGTTTTGAAAGCTTTGGAAAAGAAATAGTTCAGCAACATTTTTCTTTGTTATGCTTTTTTTATGCATCTTCACCTGTGGATGTCTTTAGTTATGTATACTCATGCCTTAATGCAATTACATCTTTTGTTGTAGACAAGTATTAGTGATATTTGTGAATGTTGTGTATGCCTAGGGTAAATGCTGACTTTTGAGATGCTTATATGTGAGGCTACCATGGGATTAAAAAAAATGTAATTTCTAAGTACATTCATTTGATTAATGAAACTTCTGAGTTTTCATTGCAATGTCTTATAAAGTCCGTATGACTTTGCATAGGAGCACTGACTTTTTGAGGATCATTAGCATAAATAAAGATTTTGTTAATGATGGCTTCCCCATTTTCTCCTTCCTTCTGATACTGTGCACATCCTTTACATCAAATGGGGAAAAGTGATGTCTTGCAGAGAATTTAGAAGCAACAGAAGAGGACTGGGAAGCTCCTCTTCCGCTTCTGAACACCACCAGAGACCAGGTGGCCATCATGGGGATATTGGATTTTTCATTCAGATTTTCGACAGTTCCTCTTTTTTGCTGCAACAAAGGATTTCCTTTAACTAGGACACACATTAACGATCAGATACTTTTATCCTTTTTTGCCAGAGCCCAAAGTCTTTTCTCCTATCCATAATATTCTTTGCCTGTTTCTGCTTGATAATCAGTGTAGGCAGTTTTATTAGTTACGGTACCTAATTTAACATCAAAAGAATCAGACCACCTCTCTGGTGTGTGAATGACTGGAAGACCTGATTCAGGGAAGACATAAGTTTCATAGGAATCAGGTTTTCTGTCTGCCAGCATTGCTGACTTAAATACAGGGAGAGCTAAGGGAGACCATGATGGGTACAAAAGCAGCAGTAAAGACTTTTTTGTGCTAGATCCCAAAAGTGTGCCTGTGAAATTACCTACGGCAGCTCTCCATCACTGCTTGTATTAAACCTTTTAAGTCAACGTGTGATCTGGTAAATCTTATTAATCCAGATAGATGCATTTGAATGAGAACTCACCCTGTGAGTAAAGGCTGGCCAGTAGAAAGATAACAGTTCTTATTTGTCATTCTCCATTATTGTAACCATATTACAGAGGGTAATGAAGTGCAAGTTATGGCAATTAGTTGGTGGCAGCACAAATGATAAGCACAGCTCTATTACTTTCATATACTGTGGTGTGCAATGCAGCCTATTGATTTAACGGCAGCTTCTCGTTTTTCCCTTTCACTCTCTAGTAAAAAACAACACTGAGATTTATGTGAGCACTACTGTTTTGGAATACAGATCAGGCTAGAGAAACACTGGTGTGAATCTTTGGATGCTCACTATTTAAAAAAGACCAGCCTAGGTTAATTCGTAAAGTGCTTTACAAAATAGGATAAATGCCGTGTGTTCCACAGTAGGGCTCCTTGGCTTTTTTCCTCACTCCTGACTGCCTATTAATCTGCCTTTTAACTGTGCCTGCATGTAGCCACACATGGTTGGAGCCACCAGCAATGTATCTCTCTCCAGGCCTCTCCAAACTGGGTCACCCTTTTGCTATTGGTTAGCATTAAATTATTCCCTTTGAGATAACCAAGACACTCCATGGTGCTATCTATTGTCATGTTCTGGCACTGAGATTTTATAACAGATTATGGGCAATCTGTTATTTCAGGCTGTTCAAGGATATACGAAAAATTAGGCACATGTTGCTCTCTCACACTGAGAAATTTGAACAAAGACAACAAACCCCATGTTTTTCCCCATTTATTATTCCATTATTATTGTCTATTAAAATGTGGTAAATAAAGCATGAAGCGCAACTTGAATAAAGAACTCTGATGATGTATGGCATTTGTAATTATCAAAATGTTCATATGGATTTCAATAGAGAATAATTTCAGCTGTCTTTGATATGCAGCAGCTTCCACAGACCGCTTGGACGCTCAAGCCCCATCCTGAAAGGGCCTCTGGTTGCACCTAAGAACACACTTCACCAGTTTTTACTTTAGGATTAAGGCCAAACAACTATGGGATGATAATGCATTTAGATTAGTTTGTAATTAATGTCTCCTGGTACGATTTTAAACATTTGCTTCCTCTTTTCACTAGATAATGAGAACCCGGAATAATTTTATTGTTGATTTCATGGTAATTTTAAGTTCAGTCTAAATCATGGCATTTGTATAGAATCAGGCCACTAACATTGTAGGAATACTCGTATAGACTTCAAGAAGTTTTGAATTTTATCCAGGTAAATCTCTCATATCTGAGTGCACATATGTATACCTGAATATTTCAGCTCTGACTGAACAGTATGCATTCATTGTATATTAGTAAGGTGTACATATATTTTATATTTCATATGTATGTTTTACATAGTTTATATATATGTGTAATATACATTTTTATAACCTGTATATTTATATTTCTTTATATACGCATGTACGTGCCTGTATGCATATAGATTTGTGTTTGTTGTACTCATGGCGGTCCATCTTTAGTTATCTATGGTTATGAAAGTATATGTATGTGTGGAAAGATAGATAGATATCTTCCTACTTACACACTTCCCATTTGAGGCATTTCCTGAATCAGAAGCCATTTGTGCCATTCAGGAGCTATTTTTGCTTTTGCCTGGATCACTCCTCTTCCTTCTCTGTCTTTTGAAAAGACTTTTAATCTCTGTTAATGTCTGGGCCTCTTCTCACGAACATGAATTTGCAAGCTGCCCTCTGGTTCACAGTCCATGGTTCCAGGTGCTGTCTGGACCTCCTTTTCTCCAGTGTAATCACAGACTTTTCAGGCTGGCATAGTACTTCTCTCTTGGCCAAGTGCCCTCAAAAATGCTATCACCCTCACTCTCCTTTTCCTATTGCCTATTCTTGACAGCAATGGCTGTCCCCTTCTTGAAATTGGTTTTGGTCTCCTTCCCTTCTCCACCTACACATAATCTGTATGAGTTTGCCTACACATAATCTCATTTCAAGAAACGATTTCAACTGGTATGTCTGTCTGGACAGCTCAAATTGTTTGTGTTTCAGAACAGAAGTATTTGCACCCTCCTCTCCTCTCTCGCTGTGCCCTGTCTACTGCCTCCTTCGTGAATTGTGAGGGACACCACCAGCATTCTGTTTGTCACTCAAGCGCACAACATGGTTTTCTTTGCATTGCTCTTCTATACATTCACATTCAGGCTATGTCAAAGGGTTTTAAGATTCTTTCTGCACAAAATCTCCCAGATGTACATCCCTTCCCCTCTATTGCCGAATTATGTAACTTAGTGAATTGCAGGCTCAGAATTTAGCAGGGTATGGCTTTTATTGTGCTTGTCTCTGATAAATAGACATCATCTGCCAGTGAACATGTTTAATATTTTCACCTAATATTATATGTTAAAAAGAGAATCGTGTTGGAAGATTAATTCTGAAAAACATGCAGTGAGATGATAAATGCCATGAAAAACAGCTCCAGTCACTGCAATGCTTAATGTTTTCTAGTCTTGATTTTGTATCAGTTTCCAATTACCACTACAAAGACAGAACACCAATGTTGACACAATTGAAAGACATATAAGAAAATTGAGACTTTAATACATATTTCAGAGCTTAGACTAAACAATCCTAATAACCTTTTAACACCATTAAGGAAACCTATTTCTCTGTTCTAAGAAAGGACATACTGGCAGTGGCTGAACAAGGACTAGCAAATTGTTGTTTCGCATGGGGGCAGAGTTGGTGGAGGGAGTGATTTAGTCTGGGACAAGTAATCCCTACCAGCCCTGTATCTGGTTTAGATTATTTCTCTTGCTGTATGTTGGCCAGTACAGTCACTGTATGAAGCTTGGTTAAAACCAGAAAGCAACCCCATAAATGCTGCACTCCCATGCCCTCTGGCAAGTTGTAGAAGTAATGATCCAGAAGGGTTTAGGAGTTTTATTGCGGCAGGGAGGCAGCAGGGGTCAAATCTGCACCAGAAGACCTATAACTAAGTCTGTAATTCTTATATGGGCAAAGCTGAAGGGATTTCTGCTTGATTAAGGATTGCATGATTGAGGCCAGTGACATTAACAGGCACAACATCCACTCTGCATCTCAAAATGGTGACCTAACATGAAAGAAAAGGCCATGAAATAGCAAAATCCCAACACTTTCTTGCTGGTAAAAGTGGTGATATGCTTTCCATACACATGCCAAGTCTGTAAATGGAATTTATTTCTCTCTCTCTCTCCTTCCTCCCCCACCCCCCCGTCTGTCAAAAGCAATTTTAGGAACTTTCCTGTTGTATTTAATGTGTGTCTTTTGCCTGTATGGACTCTGAACTTCACCAGTATTGTTTTGAGGCTACATGATCAATAAATGTCAGCTTCTGAAGTGCTTTGCCAGTTTAGGTATCAGAAATGAAAACATAAGCTTCAGCTCTCTTTTACTGGTCATGACAAATTGATTCTTTTCGGTCTACCTTGCATTTCTATCACTTCATCCATCTGAAGAGAAGTGGATTTCTCACTGTTACCTGCTGTTAGCCAACCTGAATTCCAAAATCCTTTCAAAGGTTTGTTGTTAAATTTGTCTTGTGGTTATGTGCACAATAAAATGGGAACCAGTGGGACTCTGAATGTTCAAGGACTGGGAAAGCAAGGTTGGGATCTGTGTTAGCTTGCTTTAACTGTTCATAGCACCAAGCTGAATTGCACATTTCCTTGGGCTCATATCTATTAGCGTTCAGCCTTTGAGCAGGCAAAACAGAATCCAACAGTTCACTTATATTTTGAAACCTTTTGTGGTTTGGCAGTCAAGTATAGTAAAACAAAGACTGTACATGCAAAATGAATGTGCACTTGTTGTTACAATTTGTACATGAATATTCATGGTTATGCAATTAGGTGAGGAATTATATGCTTAAATAGCCACTTTGGCACTTTATGGCCAAATAAAAATGTACCCATTCATATGTACAGATGCATATATGTTTACTTAAGAAGAAACAACAAACAATTGTTGGATCCCCAGTACAAGGATGTATTTGCTTCCCCAGAAAACAAGAGGGCCAGCTTGTGATGAAGGAAGGATTTTTATCCTTGCTGCAAGAAATCTTAGCAGGATTGTTTTCCCATTACTGTTTTGAGCATCATCACAAGTTCAGGAATGGGTTGATCTGAAACTATACTTGTAGTTCCCTAAAATATATCCACAGCTTACTCTGCAGCCAGCTTTTGCTGAGACACAGAAATGCAGCATGCACTGCAACTTGGTTTAGCTTTTTCCCCCCAAAATTCTGTTAACAAACACTTTAATTGTGCTTAAGGGTTTGTGAGACGTGAAATGCAGCACTTGGATTTTTTCAGTTAATGAATTGAGAGTGCATTGCTGCCTACTGAAATCTGTCACTGAGATTGCCATTTCATTTTTGCTTAATTTCTGTATTCTGGAAGTTTTAAAACTGTCAACAAAGACCTTTTACAAGTCTTCACATTGTGACAGTAATCTGAACCCTAGTTTCATTCAAGGGTGGAAAGGGATGCCAGTTACATTCGTTTTCCTCAGATGCCATAGGAGGAAGTATAGGTAAGCAAAAGCTGCTGCTGAAAAAAAAAGAGCATGTAAAATATATATCCATAGGAAAAAAAAATCGCTTTAGTCATCTATGCAGAATATATACAAACCCTAATTAAATCAGGTTTCATTGAAATTAAAATAAATGACAAATTAATGAATGCATTTAGTGATGAACACTCAGCTCCCATTGTGCAAGCAGACTTTACAAGAGGCGTTTTAATTAAGACATTTTGTGGGGCAGAAGCTGTCATCAACTGTATGTTTGTACCACATATAAGGGCAATGGACAGAAGATAGGTATCTACTCTGGCTGGAGCTATCCCAGCTCTTCTGCTTCCCTGCTGGGTGACCTTTGGCAAGTCACATCTCCTTTCATTGTCTCGGTGACCCTATCTGCAGAATGGGGATTATTTTGATAATCTCTGAAAAAATTTTGTAGTTTACTCAGGAGTAGCAATATTTAGGAACAAAACATTATTGTAACAGTAATGCGTGATTTGCGTGCCACTTTATTCCCCAGTATGGGGCTTAAACAAAATTTATGTGATATACTGGCTTGTGCTGGATCTCTGCACAGGAGTGAATCTTATCCAAGATCAATATAGTCATTCCCCAGTCCTGTGGTTTTTATGAGTTCCACAAAGAAATCAGGTCCTTTCACAACAAAAGCACTATGCCTCTGCCATAATTGTTAAGCTTGGGAATTGGATAAATGCTAAATTCTGTTTTTCCAGTGTTTTTCACTGCTTCTGTAACCGTTAATGAAATTACAGTCTTGCTAATAACAATATGACATCCTGGCCATGTAAAAGGTATGTGTGAATTGTCAGCAAATACAAGTTCAAGCGAAAAATGAGCAGGCCTTCACTTGTTCTTATCCTGCTGACTTCAGTAAGATTATACAGTGTTTTCAAAAATGCACAGGAAGTGGTATTTTTCAAGTTATAATTTTGATTTTCCATAAAATACGTCAATAGCACTCATTTACAAGAATTGTCATAATGTTCTTTCTATGGGGAATTTAATTTGGGGGGGGGAAGCACTTTTAGCAGAAAAATATTGACATTAAAGAAATAAATTTAGTTTTGCAGTCAGAAATTGTAATTTTTTCAATAAAAAGTGGCATTTTCAATGGAAAACAAAAAAGGAAAATATTTTTTGTAGTGGAGATTTGTTGAAATTCCCAGCTGCCTGTGACTGCAGGTTAAGGACAGGCTGCAAAACCACCCTGGGTGCCTGCCTGCTCTGGAACCCCTGTGTGAACCTGATTCTGTGTGAAACAGCTTCTTCACGCCTGACCTGGAGCCAGTTAGGGCCAAAGCCAAGCTGTCATTGACAGGCCCTAAGTGTGCTCAGTGTGTATGTGTAACGAAGCTGTTGGAAGAGTTCAGTTACAGATGCACCCTTTCCCTTCTTTTACCCTCCCATGTCCCCTCCTTCCCTTTGTTTCGTCTCCTCCCGTTTTCTCCCCATTCCGTGTCAGGAAGGGCCACCTCTGAAGGGCCGGGGGAGCACAGCACCGCACCAGGAGAGACTAGTGGGAACAGCAACTACAACAGTGAGTGGCTTCTAGCAAATCTGATGGCTGATGTAGGGTGCCTTGGGTGGTGGGATCTGAGGGTGCTGCTTCCAGCCTTTCCCTGTGCATGGTTTCTCTCTTGAATGGCACATAATCCTTTGGACCCCAAACCTGAGGGATGCTGAGCCAGAAATTGAAGGGAATTGAGTAGTTTCATCTGGTGCGTCAGGCTTCCCAGGATTCTGTTGTTTGTTATTTTTTAACTGGGTTAACTTTTTAAACCCATCCCAAGCGGTGTTTTAGGCAACTGGATGGATGCAATTTATAGTGCTATGTCTTTTAATGCTGCACTGTGTGCTGCAGTCCTGTCCAATGCTCAGGCCGTGCTGTTTGACACCTCCAAAACACCACACTGGAGTCACGAGATGCATTGCCTTCTGCTCTTCTCTAACATGGTGTTCCTGAGGTAAAAGAGATGTCCTGACCTATTCTGATCACTAAAGACCTTGTGGAACTTTACATTAAACCAGCACTTGGTTGGTATGTCCTGGCCAAATTTCAGCTTGGGTAATCACTCAGGGCCCAGAATTGGAAGTTACCACTTTTTTTCTCACTCATTTAGGCAAAAGCCAAGTAACACCATTTACATTTCCTTGGGCATATCTCTCAGCTTACCCTTCCTCAAGTTTGGTCTGCTGTCTTGATCTACAAGTTAGATAGCTGTGACTCATTTGTTAAAGAATCTCTGTGTTGCTTATGTTTTAGGTTAAATAATACTTTGGCATTGTATTTTGCCCCTTGTAATAAATAACACACACAGTGTAAATGAAAAATGTTTTCATACATTATTTTCAGCAACCATTGACTCCCCAGCTGCTTTGTGCTGAGGTAGATTAGAAGTTGGTTTGAATCACCCTGTGGCCAGTTGAGCTAGTGACCCTGCCATGACTGTTTTTATATACCTTCTTGTTCCATTTTGAATGACTGTCAGGAAGGAGCAGTGCACCTCTGTACTGATGGTTGGTGATGGTGATTTGTATCATTAACACTCCAAGGGCCAAATCAGATGGCATCAGCTGCCTGTGGTAGCACTGCACCCACTTATACCCAGAACAAATTTGATCTCGCTTCCTTATGCAAAACACCTAATAAGAGCACTAGAATATCTTAGTGAAGTCTGTAAAGATAGTACCTCTAATGTATCTGTATTTCATCCTTTAATATATTTTGTCATATGTGTGGGTATATTTACAAAGCATGTGTAGATAAATGTCATTGAAAAATATAATTAAAAATCAATTAAGATACCATTTTAAAAATAAGAGGTTGTAAAAATGGAATTTACAATAATAACCAGACTAAGCATTTGGCATTTACATCTCTGTACCAAACAGTGATTCCCTTGTTAGCTGTGCTTGAGTGACAAGGTGCTCTCTTATCTCCTGGATATAAATTCTAATATTCTTGTTATTCCTGGGACAAATAAATACCTGCATAAAGACTTCTTGCACTGCCAGCTAACATCAACTGATTAAATTCAGACAGGTTTTTTTGTTCTTATCTGAGCCCAATGCCAAAAATACCCCATCATATGAAGGGTCAGATTTTGTACTCAGCTTATGCTCAGTTAATGCACAGCAAATACTATTCTTACCAATACAAGTCTAAGCACAGAGGGACGTTTTAAAATGTTTTCATTTCCTATATGAAACCTAAACGTGTTTAGAAGCAAGCATGGAAGAGGTGTTTAGCCTATAACAGGATACGATGGTGAATGCAATAGTGTGACTAGACCTCTCTGAGGTCTAAGGACATAGATGCATGAGGTGTGCTTGGACCCTATGAGTTACAAAAGTCCCCATGACACATTTTGGCTTCCGCAGAAATATAGCCAGAGAGGTAACTGGCAATGTCTCCATGAAATCCATTAGGATGTGTATATGTACATTTGTAACTTATGCCTGTATGGTCTGGATCTATAGCCACGCTTACATGAACAGGCTTTTAAATGGTAGGAGTTCAAGAACTGTCTGGGTATGGGATCAAGCATCCCAGATTTATATCCAAACCTTAACTGTTTTTACTTGTTAATATTCATAGTCTGCTTCCTCTTCCATCTTCATCACAAACAGTTGGCAAGTGTTTCTGGGGCTCTTCCTGAGCTACTTGTAAAAGAAGTGCAGATTAAATGTATAAAAAGCATTTTTAAAATCATAAACCCATAGAAAATACTAGGTTCAGTGATAATGTCCATCTGTGATAATTCCATGGTTGAAGGGAACAGGGCGGGATTACTCTTTGAAAGCTCTCAGCCTGTTCCTGCGTTTGTGCCAGTTCTCTTCCTGGGCAATAGTGAGGCAAGGTGGTTGGCTCTTCCCAAGCAGGTTAACTCACTGCCTGCTTTGGAATCTGTCTGGGAGGACAGGGAGGTTCTGATGGCAAGCGGTGTGCCTTTTCCTGGGGGAGATGGAAGGTTGGTGGTATTTGCTACAATGGATCATTTCTCTCAGGTTATGCATTAAAGGGAATGTCTGAAACATCACACATCGTCCTGTTTGATTCCTTGCTGATGGGGTTTTTCCCTTGTGTCTGGCTTTGGTTTCCACAATTTAGCTCTCTCTCATTCCTCAATACATATGCAGACCAAAAAGAATCAAAGGCCTCTTGAAAATCTGACATTCCAGCCCTTTAGAATGTAGGCAATATGAAGAATCCGTTTCCCCTATTTCTGAGTAATCAGAGGCTTTGCGTGTGCTACCCCGTGTTCTCATCAGTTTAAGATCCAGAAATCAGCCCCTTTCTTTTAACATTGCTTGCTTCTTTGTCTCTTAAGATTGTAATTAAAATCTTACTATAATACTCAATCTGGTTTTTTCCTGTTTTTTAGATCTATGGATATGCTTGAAATAGCATACTTAAATGTTTTCCGAGTATGGGTTATTTCAAGTATTTTGTTCCTTGTTAAAGATTTCTTCTCTCTTTTTCTTTTATCCCACTTTCAGGCAATTTACATAGGTCGCTGCCTGTGGCATTCTTGTGACACTACAAGCAGGAAGCATGCTGTTGTAGTCCTCACTATACATCTTCTCTGTGAACCATCCGATATGTGCTCAGACTTGGATGGGAGATGGTTTTTTTGTGTTTGCCTATGAACATCTGTTTCAAAATCCCAAGCCAAGAAAGACAAGAAGTAAATTAAACTATTTGTTCTTCTTTCTCTTTCTTTAATATCAAAGTCATTTCTTACATGCTATTTAAGCTTCCACTTTTGATCAGGAGGTATTAAAAAGGGATCTAAACAAGCTACATCTTAATAATATTCCTTTATGAAAACAGGATAAGAGTGAGAGAGAGCTGGAGAAAAAAGCGGTAGCTACTTTGCTGCTAATGCACTGCTAATAATTCTCTGCCCTGCCCTTAGAGCTGAGATGTCTCCCCAACCCTCCTGACAAACCCTGCTGCAGAGCAAGAGGCCTGTGTAACGTTGTGCAGCCTGAAATCAATCTCTGCCTGCACTGAAGCAGCATGTGAACAATTCCCTATTGCTCTTTGATTTGTGCTTCAGACCTGGAAAAGAGAGAGAGTTTTGTGGATGTCTCAGATATTCCTTCTTCCCTCTGGGCTTTTTTGATATGCCAGCCTAGCAACTAAGTCACTGTTCTGGATGCCTCTATTGCAAGTTCTCAGTGTTTTTCCCCATAGTGTCCTCTAATTTTAGAAAATGTCTTTAATAAAAAAACCAAAAACTTGCATATTTTCACAAGCCTGCACAGATTTTGGACAAGACATTGTTAACTCCAGGAGGAAAAACAATAAATTGTGGTACTAATTGGATTCAATCAATGAAAAATTAAAAGATAGGAAATAAAATGAGGCTTAGTTTTTCACAAGAAATCGGTCGTTCTACAAAAACCTGATTTCATTCTTTGATGAGCTCACATATTTAGTTGCTAGTTTCATTAGGGTAGCTGTGCAAATATAGTAATTCTTTGTTACATGTTTGAATCAGTTCTGAAGGATATTCTAATTAAAAAATTAGCACTTAGCACTATACAGTTATCAATAACATGCATTAAAAAATTGAATATGCGCTAAATGACAGATCTCAAAAAGCAGCTGTCGATGCGGAATAATCATCAAATGTGTTTTTGTTGGGCTTCTCCTATTAGACTCACTCCTATCAATATTTACATTAATGATCTAGAAGTAAATATAAAATCACAGCAGATAAAATTTGTAAATGACAGAAAAACTGGCAAAGTGGTGACTATTGATGAGGACACAGCATTCATACAGAGTGATCTAAACCATCTGACAAATTATTTTAACATTTCTAGAGAGAGGATTAATTTTTCACCGTATTATCTGCAAGGGGCTGTGCTTCTTTTTGTAGGTAACCTAGGCTCTGAGAACTGAAAGATCTGGGTATAAGGCAGGCGATGGCAGGGTTTGCCGAACAAAGGGATCCCAGGAAACAGTAGGTATGTCCTTGGGCCTGGTGATTTTCTGACCCCGAGGTTAGCTGGCACAGCCTCGGTCATGTCCATACAGCTCAAGTCTAGCATTCCCTCAAATAAACTGGCTGCATCCAGCCTGCCCACTGGGATTAGTCCCTGGGCTCTGCAAACCCCTGCGTGGCACCCAGGCATGGTTTGAAGAAACACTATTTCATGCCGGCCTAACAGTGTGATATTGGTCAAGTACTCTGGGCAGTCACGTGCTAATATTGGCCCCATACCCTGGTTGGTTTACTGATATAGTTATAACTAATGAGGCAGAGTAGTCAGTGTGAGGGATGATGAGAGCAGCATTCAGCACACCTGCTGCCTCCCTGCTGCCAAGTTTCTCATCTGCTGCAGCAGAGGAAAATTTCTAAGCAAAGAAGTGATGAAGAACAAATGTGAAAACTTTTCTGCTGATGAGGTATCTCTCAGAGGCGAGAGAGCAGCATGAGAGAAGACACATGCTGTAAGACCCCGGAACTGCAGAAGGGAGTCCGGCATGATTTCCAGAAAAAAAATTGGCACCTCATTTCCATGCATCTGAATTCTTCAGTGTTTTCGTTTTAACAGAGAGCCAGCTTAGGTCAGTGGAAATACTTTAATTTATTTAGTGAGGTTTACACTGGGCTTTGCAGCCCTGTGCATCTGCATGCCATAAGCCATTCTCTTTCCTTGAGGCGGCTTAAGGACACTAAGGAATGGAGACTGTCATCCTCAAGGGAGACACATATCTATGAGGACTCTTACACTTTTTCTCCTTGTGCTAGCTCGAGCTACATGGATGAGTTAAGAGCTGCTCTTCCTCCTGCTCTCAGGTTGGCCATCTATCACTGATACTAAAAACTCTTGGAACAGAAATATTACAATGGTTTGGGGAAGATCTTGCCATGCCTTTAAAAGGGTGTGAGGTTTAGTGGGCAGCTGTATAAATGGCTTTGGGTTATGGATGTTACACACTATAAAAAGCCAGCTCACAACCCACAGTCTTAATTAGAGTGCAGTGTACTATTAAGGGGGATGTGGGAGCTTTGTCCATGCCAGACAGAAATCACCCGGTATAAATCTTATCTAGGACATAGTTTTTGGGGAAAAAAATCTCTCTATTTGGATGTCCTGTTCCAAAAAACACCTGTTTGCAGTAAAATGACAAAAAGAGACAGTCTCACAGCTCATGCCTTTTCAGAATAGTACAGTCTGTGAGTCTTTGAGCTCCCACAGGAGTTAAGTAATGATTTTTATAATAATTTATTTGTAAAGCCATTCCCTTGGTTGTGTAATAGTTAGTCAGGAATCAGCCTCACATCTCTTGCAGCACAAACTTCGTAAGTGAGGAATGAAGGAAGTTCCTGTGTCTTCTCATGACTTATAAACCGATTTTTGACTCCAGAGTCACATCACTATAGCTTGCAAGCCAAAGGATCATGACAGCAGTCCAGGCCTCCTCTTTCTTAGGACTTTGTGGGCACCTATTGAATTAACTATGAATCTTCCACTCTTTGTTTAGGGTTTGGCTCTTATGTGCGAAGAAGATCAGTATTTCTTTGTCTTTCCTTCTGCTGAGGGAGCCTAAACCAAAATGCCCCTCTATAGTGAGGACTTAGATAGCTAAACACAGTAAAGGAACCTTTATCAGTGAGCTGTCTGACATCCATCTCCTCTTTATATGTACTCTGCAGGTCAATAGTTACCATAACCTCTATGAACCCAGAAACCAACCCACCAGGCAGCCTCACCTTTGCATCCCTTACAACCTACCGTTGCCTTTTTGCTTTGGACTGCAGTGGTTCCAGTCAGTGTCTCTGTCCTCTAACTGGCCGACATTAAGTTGTCATCTAAAAAAAACAGTAGTTACAGGGGAAGTCAGCATCTTTGAGTCACACAAACTCATCCAAATCTTTCTGGGCTTGCTAAGCTCACTCCACATCTAGTTTTCATGAGCTGCTGTATAACACCTTACTTACACTGTACAAACATCCGAGGAACATGGGAAGAAGAACCTCCTTCAGACCAGGAAAGCCGCCCGAGACTAGGTAGACAGGAGGACCTGCCTAGCTTGTGAGCTACAGCAAGGCTGCAGAGGCTGCAGTTCCACCTTGGCTTGTAATACTGTAAGATTTATTTTGAGATCTTATCAGCAATGCACTGTGGGCTGCTCTCTGCTGAGCAAAATTCATCCATCAGTCTACTTCTATGGCCACGTTCCAGCCTGCACTGAGGTGACAGTTCAGTTGTGCTCATGATCAGCCTCACATACGCATTCCCCCCTTGGTCTGATTCTTCTTCTCTTATGATTTAATTGATTAAGCACACAGGCTTCTAGTCAAGAAGCTCTTCTCAGCTTAGCTCTCACCCTAAAAAAGTCACTGCTCAACATCTCTATAATTAGAGTTATTGCTAAACCCTGTATCCAGGTGATTACTGGTATATAAGAGGGACATATCTTCAACTGATCAAATCAGGGATTTATGTAAAATTCCTTTGATCCATGTTTCACAATTTGTTAATGTCTTCTACTTTGGGTATTTTTGCGCATTTTTTGGTGGATAAATAAAGCTGGGTTAGGAAGGTCCATGTAGAATTAGGACAGTTAGGGATTTTTTTTATTTGAATCCCCGTTATTGTTTAGGGAAGCTCAATATGGTTCATTAATATTGCATTTACAATGGAAAGAGACTCAAAAGCCAAACAGTTCAATTATATTCTGAAGCCTGCAATGCGATACAAAAATGTGCTGTGTAATGAGTTCCTGTTGTGGTTTAAGACCAACTACTTCTGTTCCCTAGTCAACAGCACTGTTATCTCCTTTATTCCACAGTGCAGTTGTTTCATAATTAATACAAGCTGAAACCAAATGACATGATTTGAGGGTTTTGTTCAGTTTCTCATACTTGATTCAGGTTCACTGAGAGGCTCAACAAACAAAAGAAATCTTTGGGGCTGACATCCCTGATAGAGTCTGACCCATCCCGTATACTGTGTTGACACTACTTCCATGAAGGTGTATATTAAGCATATATGTTGGAAAGCTCTCACTGCATAGACAGAACTGCAGCTGGTAAAACAGGTGAGAATAAGCTAAGGGTTTTTTTCTGCTTTTGCATTTGCTTTGTCCAGTAGTAATATTCTGGATGTGGTAATCTGCATCCAGAATTGTGGAGAATTATGAACTACCTCCTTCCAAACCTAACTGTTCCCCTTCATTATTCCCTGCTTCCCTAAGAGACAGTGAGAACTTGCAATTGATTTCAATAAAAGCAAGATCATGCTTTATATGCAGAGTAGGCCACTGATTTTCCTGATGCAATGTGATCTGGTTGCTAGAAATGATGACATATATGAATTGAAAAAAATTTTTTTTTTCATTTTTCTTTATAGGAGGCACCAAAGTAAAATTTGATTTTGCTGCATTTATGGCTTGATCAATCACCCTATTAAGAATAATGATTCCACTCTGTGACCTTGTAAGGCATTAGCTATGAGATTTGATATGATGCTCCAAACATTTTTACAATACTACTCTTAGCTAGTGTATGACAGTCTATTGACTAAAATACTGTCAATGCACAAATGAGATTATAACCACAGAAGGTCTTGATTGCTTTGGTCTTTTATTCAATACACTCCTCTGTTACAAGTAACTTCTTGGCATTTTTTTTCAAAGTAGCCTAGACTTTTCTTTCCTGACAAATGATGCATTAGTTGATAGTACAGACAGACTCTTTTCTGCAGTTTTTTCTATCTTTAGAAGACTTATCTATAGTAGGACTATTGCATTTGGTGTCTCTACACTGTTTGAGTCTTGTACTCTGTAATAACCTCTTTGAGCCTTATTGCCTGTTCAGTTTTCCAGAAAGTCTGATATGGCTGTGATGGAGAGAAGCAGTGCGTTTTTACGTTCTGGTGGAGCATTGTTCCATAGCTGGAGAAGAAGAGAAGGATGGCTTTAGTGCCCAACTTCCATTTCATTTAAATGAGCAGAATTGCTTTACTTCCCCCATAGGTATAACAATTATTAAGAATTTATATTGCTATTCATTCTGTATAATAATGAACAGAAACTGGTTTTGCACTCTTAACCTTTGCTGTTAGGTAGAAATAAAGAAGCAGCAACAGTGGCTACTATGAGACCGTATATATCTATGCCATCATACTTACTGCCACTTTTTATACTTGTGGAGACAATGAGTTTATGCTGTGTCATGCTTGTACTTTCCCACTTCGAAAAATAACTTGCTAATGCATTTTTTACTTTCATTTGTATGTTTCCAAAATAGATCTATTTATCACTTAAATAAATCCACCCAGCATTCCTCATGTATTCTGATTTTTCAGTTAAATATTGTTTGTATTTAAATATAAATATTGCCCAAAATGTAGCATTAATATTTTGCCTACTGAAGTGCAGTTCTGTATCTTATTAAAATTTAAACAGCCATTATGTACATGAAAGATTTTTTTGTTGTAGTTTGCAAGGTGGTATAACAATAATTACCAGAGTGCATCAATCATTTTTCATTGCCTCATTTATATCACGGGGATAAGTAGCTCCAATTAAAATCCCATTTTACATAAATAGATATGGTTTGTATCAAACCACAGTCTGTTTCCACTTCTGAAATGCTGGCCATAGGAAATCTTTCTCATTATTCAAAGTGTACGATGTGTACTGCTTATCTTTTTGTGCTTAAAAAGACATAACTCTGCAGGCAGGCATGCCTTACTGCAGGTTTGGCAGGGAACAAATAACTGTTACTGTAATTATCTATCAATTTTACTGTTCCAAATATTTTAGCCAAAAAACTAACTAGTATAATCATGTTTATTACTGACTCATTCTAGTTTGAGTAAGCAGAAACAGAAAATGTTTAATATGAATTAACAGCTATAGGAAAAATTGCATTTTTTCTATTACTAGTGATTTTACCTCTACCACAGCAGCTTTTCTGCTAAATCTGCTTGCATTGTCAACTATTGTGAAAAACCATGTAAGGGGAAACTTGGTAAATTATCTTCCTCTAGACTATGATTAGCTCTGCAATGAAACAAGCAGATTAAAAATCGTACTTTCCCTTTCACACTTCTCTGCAAAAGCTGGTTCCAGTCTCAGGCTATTCCTCCCTACACTTCAGGTAAGAGAATACTCTGACCTGTCTTCCCTACAGTGAACGCCATGACATGACTCTGCCTTTCCATTGCATTCAGGCAGTAGCACCCACAGTGTTTTTTCTTTTCCATTCTGTAATGGTATTTGACCCAGCCTTCAGATCTCATTGCGTACTTGCATACAAACCTGGGAACAGCTTGGTTCCGGAGGTTTAGTTCAAACCCATCTCAGTTATAGTCTGTGTCATTATACATCCATATTCTATGCTGCTGCCAAGAAGTTGCCGTTTTCCTCTGGATTCCAATGCTTTTGATTTCTTTATTACAAATAGGTTGTTAAGTGAGGCGATCATAGGCGAGAACTGTTAGTTGCTCCACTTCATAAACTAGGACCACTCATTCCATTGCAGACATTTTATGAGCCACACCTTTGTATTCTGACATTTTTCAGTAAAGCGGAGGTCTGTGGGGAGGTGTGTGAGGCACACCGGAGAGCAGATTTGCTGCAAAGCCTTTGTGTGCTTTCAAAGTCAGAGCATTCAAATGGCAAATGGTTAAAAATTCTCTGTGCCACTACAGGTGGCCTTTTGCATCATTTTTGCAGAATGTGGAGCCTGATGAGCAGAGATTTGCAGAAATTCTCAATGACTCTAGCAAAAGGGCTAAACAGTAGCTTGGGCCACACTACGCCTTCTCTGTAAATTTTCGTTTCTTTCTCACCCCTAGTGCACTACTTCTGGAGCCAGCAACGGGATGTTGGTGGGGTTGATGGGTCATACAGTGACATTAGAGTGAGCATTGGCTATATGTGAGCAGGTGTTAATGGCCTGTTCACCCTGCTGCCCGTATCAGCACCTTCATACGTGATCTATTGAAAAAAAATTAGGGAAAAATGCTAGGCTTGGGCTCAAAAATGTACTGAAGTGCTTACCACAGATATTTAAGCATGTGCTTGAAGTTAAATAGATGTTTTGGGGCTGTCCAAAATGAGGAAGAATTAGGAACTTAAAGCAAATGATTTAGCTCAGTTTTACACAGACTTTTCTAACGGCTGTCTTACCATTTGCTTCTTTCTTCAAATCAGTGTCTGCCAGTTTTATTTTCCTGCTGCTATTGCTATGACTAAACCCCCTTATTTGTGTCATAACTTAATCACCAGATTCCTTCTCTGAAGTGCTGAAGTAGTAGATAATGTCTGTGTTTGTATTTGTAAGGTCAGGGCACCAATTCATAGGGATCTTCAGCACAGTGAGCTGACAACAGAGTCAGTCCAGCTTCTGTTTTCTTATAGTCGCACAACAGAAAATCAATGGTGTCAGGAACATTGGGATAATTCTACTGTTACAATCAATACATGCTGATTAAACTAGTTGTGTCTGTTGGGTAAATTTGCTGCATCATAATTAGAATTATTAATTAAAAATAGGAAATCAATTGACACAAATTAAGCAAAAAAGAAATCTGCTTTATTTCTTTGACACTCTCTCCAGAGGCCTCAATAATTGTGACAGCATGGACGTGACTGAGTGGCATTTGTCAGTTTTGTAGTGCTGTCCTGAGTTTTTAAAATTGACTTACAAAGCCATGCTAATCCAGCTCCCAGGAAATCAGACATTAGAGGTTGTATGTGCAAGAAGCAGTTACTTGCTTTATTACAGTTAGTCATTATTCCCTGCCTATCCAGGAGTAAAATGCAAGAGGCCTGTGCGTGTCACTGGGGAGAGGAAGCAGCTGGGGAATGAAAGCCTTGGGGAGCAAGATGTAGCTGATCCCCTTACCACATTGTTTTGTTTTCAGTTAACAAGGATAAACAAATTGATCATTTCGGTGGTGGTTGTAATGGGCTACTCATTGCTGGCTACTTCCTATAATATGCTGGTGACCTTCATTATTTTCAGGGACATATTATGTGGGGCACTAAAGCAGGGAGACCTTGGCAAGGCTCTTTGCAAGGACAGCAGGAATGTACATCTTTTCTTTCAGCTGTTTATTTTTCCCTCTGCTATTTCTGGATTTTATGGAGTTTTTATTTTCTTTCTCTTAACCTATTTCCCTCTTTGTTCTTTCCTTACATACATTTTCTCCTTCTTACCTCCTAGTCTTAGTGATTTTCTTTGCTCTGTCCAATACTTTCCATTCCATGTTTTCGTCCTCCTGTTCTGCTTGCACACATTCAGTAGAGCAACATCAAAGTGCAGGAATACTTTGGGTCTACATATTCCTGTGGTTTGCTCAACCTACAGTCAAATATTTTCTCTGAGCTTTCACACTTGTGAAAGATCTGAGGGCAAAAAGGATGACTGGTGAGGGTAAACGTGTGACCGGTAACTGGTGCTGCAGTATAATATAATGTACTTTTACTAATCATTGGTGGTAAACTAGTTTCCCAGTTGTATCGAACTCATGATGATTTGATTGCTAAAAAGAGTTGTTCACTTATAAGAGAAAATCTTATATGTGGAAAACCTTACAGGGAGACAAATGTGTAATAAAGTGATCTAAGGCAATTACCCTGTAAATAGTCCTTAGCCAGTCTATGCATACAAACATAAACCTTGTCTCTGCTTATTTTTGGGATATGTCAGGCATTTATTTTTAGTTTTTATAGATGCTGACTTTTGAATGGCAGACTTTTAGGACCAGCTATACAAGATGAATGGCTTTGAGCTTTTCTGAAAAATCTGTACACACTAGTGAGATTTAAGAACAGAGTGTGCAAGGTTTCCCCTGAGAAAAGCTTTGCTATTGTTTTCTGCCATCAGGCTCTCCGGTAGTTGCTAATGTCACAGCATACTTTCCAAGTGTTGCACAACGGCTTTTCATTAGCCCACTGTGAATTGTAATGGACATTATTTGTGTAAGCTCTGGCACCTTTATTATTATATTTTTAATCTCCTTATTTTTCTCAGGAATACCTTTCCCTATGTTAGAGTGCAGTAAGTAGTTGATAACCTGGGAAATCCATCTCAGTAAAAAATAATTCCTCTGATCTCCACAAAATGCAAGATCAAAACCTAATAAAAATCTTAACTGCTCCACTATGTCTAACTTAAAATATTTAGGGGGGAAAAAAGCCCTCAGCTATTTGATTATGATTGCTGTAAATTAAATTTAGCTAAGGTCCTTTGTAAAACAGGAAGTATTTTCTTTAATGGGGTGGTGAAACACTGGTAGGAAAACAGTACTAAGCATTCCTTGGTTTTGACGTTAAAATTAACTGGTCTGTAGATTTCACTGCTGTATTGTTTAAATCATTGCTAATTATCAGAGTATTGTTGCCAGATGTGCTATTGAAAAAGATTAATATGATTGACTTCATATAGTTTTTCTAGACCTAAAACTGTTTTTTAAGGTGGTTTAGAATAACAGTGTTTCATTGAAGTATATTTCAAAGACCAGTCAAAAGTAACAGCAAATAAAAATGTCTTTAGTTTAAACGCCAAGACAGATTGAGTGGTTTGCACAAGAATCAGGAAAAGCAGAGTTGTCAAAAGCCCTAATTCCAAAGACTTACAGTTGTATCTCAGATGGGCTGAGCAAGCTGCCGGTTTTGACCTCACTGACAATTGAGAACATGGAAATAGCATGGAGGATCTTTCAGATATATTTGAACACAACTGTTGAGTGCCTTAAAATTAAGCTGTAAAACCTTGGCCTCGATACAGAATTTTACAGCGCTAGTGTAAATAGTGTAAAATAAGGTGGATGTACTCAAGCAGTCAGAACCTGCAAGGAGGAATGCTGGCAGCTACTCTCGGGGCGAACTGTGCTCCAAATGGGACGTAATAAAGATCTCCCACAAGCAAAATGTTACAATAATTGAGACTTGAGAAAACAAGGACTTGGATCAACAGTTTCAAATCTTTTTTACTAAGATTCAACCTGGCAATATTTTGTGGGTGGCAGCTAGACAGTCTGTTGCCAGAACAAATCTGAAGATAAATTGGGTTATAAGGCTACACTTGGAAAACAAGTGATGTCTTTCCTTTCATTTCAGTGGGCTGTGGATCAGGATTTTAATTAGTGTATCTGCTTTATAAGTCTTTGTTGTAATGTTTGTTATGTGTATAGAACAGCTGTCAGCATGGTAGCCCTACTCCGCAGCTGGGATCCTGTTGCCATAAGTGAGATGTAAACAGTCATCACAGCGGTTCACCTGTAATTGGAGGGCAGGCAGAAATCAATTGCAAGGTTATCTTTCTAGGTGTAGCTATGATGAGCTACAATTACTATTTTTCAGAGGCTTAGAAGATGGAATTAGTTAGCTTATGTAAAAAATGTGCTGCTTGTTGCTTGGCAGTCAAGTGGTGTTTTGATTTTTAATGAAATTCAGAGTATTTGCGTTATGAGGTTATAATTGTTTTAAGAGTCCATAGGTCTAAGAGCCTGAAGTCTCTTGACTGGAGCAGGCAAAAGTAACACCTTGAAATCTGTGTTCATCTCTGACATGCTTTAGAAACTTTTTAAAAAATAGTTATCACCTATTAATTGTTCTTGTAGAACCCTGTATTTAAAAAATTTACAGAAAATGATAGCAGACTTAAAAATTGAATCCTTTTCCAGACTGCTAATAAAAAGTTGGCTTTAGCTCTTTTATGCAAGTCCTCCTGCAATTCCTAGGAGGAAGAGCAGAGAAAAGGATATTGGTTTCAACAATGACCATGAACACTGGTGGCCAGAGCCACCACTGCAGTGAATTAAAGGATTTTGTTATGTGGATACTAAAAAAGTGTTCCTGTGTTACTTTCAACTCTGTTTAGCTGCTGTATTGCTAGCTGCCAAAGAGTCTTTCCACAATCGACTGACCCAATGGGTTAAAGAATTGGGAAGCTGTGAGGTACAGTCTGGAAGAAGCTGATTGGATTGCCATGTTTATTGCAGTTTCTCAACAACTTCCTTGCTTTGCTAGCATATTTAAAAGGTTAAAAATGCAGATTTTAAAATTATGTGCACCTGTGTTCTCAAGTCTCAGTGGGAAGTCACCTTCTTAATCTTTTAAGTGCATACACCCAATAATTTCCACCATCTTAATACTGATCCCCCAGTTTAATTTTCTGTTTGCCTTTCAAGAGGCAAGGATAATTCTTGGGCTCATAATGTTGCTTTCAAGTCTTCCTTCTTTCAGATCTGCCTAGGAATGAGTGAAATGAGTCAACAGTAGAGGTTTTTTTAAGCTTTCTTCAGGATTTACACCAGCTCCCTGACAGAAAATGTTAGAATTCTTTTAGTTTGACAGAAGTTAAGGATGTGCCAAATAGCAGAGTCTGCATATATGCAAGTTACAGAACAATAAAGCATTTAAACTTTGCTAGCTACGAAGTCTCTGTAAGGACAAGTCCTTCTGGTACAATATGAACTTAATTCTTTTTACATTTAACAATTTAAATTGACAAAGATTTGAAGAAGCTCCAACAGTGTCTATATGCATAGTTTTATTGCCTTTTGAATCCCTTGCCTTGCAAAAATTCTAATTCTGCCACCCTGGCAATCAACAGGGAAACAAAACGTACCAGGTCCCAGTGCAGCCTGTGGAAAATCTTGCAGCAAATATTGTGTAACTTATCTTGGGTTTGGTTTTGTTAGAGCCCGAGTGAGTGAGGAAATCAACACAGATCTGTAAAAAACAATGTCAGTGATAATGGTGATGGAAGAAAATACAGAGAAACAAACCGTGGCTGGAGAATCCTGCGTTCCCTTAAAGAGAACGGTAGAGCTGGGACCTGTAAAACCAGGAGAGAGAATCCTATAAAGTGGAGCCTTTTTATTGAATTGCTATGTATCATTTGTGTAAATGAAAGACTTAAAGATTTTCTTCAGTTTCTCCTCTGTGGTTTTCTGGTGCAGGCCCATAGGCTTCATACAGCTGGGAGAGCCTCGGATCAAGAAATACCCCGTTTCTCTGTGCATCCAGCCTCTGTCTTGTTTTGACTCTGGAAGCTCGGGGGATGGCAGTTAGAGAAAATGAAGACGTGATTACTGTTTTAGCCATCTTTAATAAGAATCTCATTATGCTGAATAAGCATTTATTAAGGTTGCATCCACTTTGCAGTCAGATAGGTGATTGAAGCAGACAGGCCTGTTATTTCTACCCAGCCTTTTCAATTACTGGTAGTAGTGAAGCCAAGGGTAGCAAGGGCTTTTACCCCTCAAGTTGTCAACACGGGTATGTGGGTGATTCTTGCCTAGCCTCTGCTAAAGACAACACAACACTGCTGAAGCTTCACTGCTCTCCTTGCCTGACAGAGCGGAATTACAACCAGCTCAACAGGCCTGTGCGTGCTGCAGTCACGTTGCCGAGCGCTGTGTAGATGTGGCCTGTCACTTAGTGTCATTTGCCAAGCTAGAACTGGCTGAAACAGTGCTGATCGGAAGGTAGCGGGCATTCTTGGCTCCGTACCTTCCCCAGGACGTTCAAGACCCGCACCAAGCTATACGCCGCTTCAGTCGGCGTCCCGGTGATGTTGTTTGTAACAGGTTTACCTTTTTAAACACTTCTATTGATGAGAGACAGAAAAATACTTTACAAATTAATCTCTGTATACGTAAAAGAATAATTTTTCATATGTTTAATTCGGCACAGAATTATAAATGTAGTGAAGAAATATACTATGAAGCGTTTATAGCATAATCTTAGACTTTAGAACTTGGAGCTGTTCTATCTCAGTGCTACCACTTACTTTCTGGGTGGCTTTGTAGTTTAATGTAATTTTACTGTCTCAGTTTCCCTTCTGTGAAATGGTGTTAAAATACATTTTCTAGCTCAGAAATGGACCATGAAAATTAGTGTTTGTATGGGACTTTGATGATGGAGACAGTTCTATTAAATGTGAAAAAAACCCTACAAATTTTGATCTTATTGCACAATTTAGAATCCAGATTGTTGCAGATTGTCATTTTTTAATTATACTAGCATACTTTGATTTTTATTTAGTAATGTACTCTGAATAATTAATTATTCAACTAATAATTATCCATTCCAAATAAAACAACTTGATTACTAAGCCTGATGAAGAAAATCCAGTCAGGAAAGAACCCTTTCAAAAACAACAACATTCTGCAGATATCCTTAAATATTTAAAGGGTGAGCTATATTTAGTAAATTCTTCTGAAGGGGTGGGGGGGAGACGAACGGATGCTAATTTCCTGTGTCATCAGATTTGTGTATGTGTGTCAGCAGCATTCCTAAATCACCATCTACTACACAATCACCATCTACACAAGCATCAGGCGGTATTCAACATTTCCCTGGGTGGTTCCTGTTTATCAGCAAGCAAAATGGTCTACTTTGGGGTCATGTCATTTTCTTCTCATCGATTATTTAATATTTGGTGTGTGCGTGCAGTGTTTGCTTGGATATTCAGCAGTAAGCAGAGAACCTCGCTTAGCAAAGGAAACATAAAAGTTGTGGCACCAATGTAATTTTCCAGATGGCACTAACTTAACCCACAATGGCCGGCCCCTATCCAAGACCATTGTAGTTAATAGAAAGAAATTCCCTGACTGTAAGGGACACTGGATTGAGTCCAAGATGCTTGTGGTGGGCACTGTACAGCATGGTCAGTGGACAATTTTGATGATGGTCTCATCTGAAACCCCCTCTTTTTCCCTGTGGCTTTTTAAAATATAGCTCTGCTGCCACTAGGAAAATGTAGAGAACCAAACCTCACAGGGAATCTGGCATTTAAAAACCTTAATGCACAGATGCTGTGTTCTCTTCCAGCAAAATCCTGTTCGCTTCCCTGCTGCCATCCAGCCAGGAAGTCACGTATGTCTGTTTTGCTTTTTACTTTTCAGTGACAGTTGTCACTAAAAAAGAGAGAAATTAAATTAATCCAGAGAGAAAGCTGTTTCACATAGGCAGTTTCTCGGACTGCTGAAAGTGAGACTGAACCTCCAACAACTCACACAGCAGAGCTGGAAACTTGAGCTGCTGGGTAAATTTTCCTGGTTTCTTTGGAGCTGACCCACTGATAATGCTGGAGGCACTAACATTGTTTGTAAACAATGAGGAAAAAACATGTGGAGTGATGATTTACTGTTTTCTGCCTGACTGACATTTGATTGCTTGATGCAGTAATCCACAATGGGTGAAGCTGTTCTGAAAGCACTGGCTTCCATATGGTTGTGATTGTGTCAAAACATTTCAGTTCAGCAAACCCATAACTGATTGTGAGGATGAACAGTTTCGATCATCCTGTTTTTCAAAATGTAAAACAGTTTAAGAATTGTCTGTTTTTAACATCATAACAAAAAGTTTCATTTCCCACTTTAGAGCAACTTCTGGTTTAGAAATTGGCATTAATTTATGCTTCTGTGAACAACATTTGAACATGTTTGGAAGTCAAAATAATATATCAAGGTTTAGACATCCAATCTCAATAATTTATGACTTTATCTTCCTGCCTAGCTTTCCAGAATGAAACCAAAGCCCTACCAATGCGTAGAGGAAGCCATAAGGAGGCAAGCGGTGGGGTCTTCTTTATTTTCTGCTCAGCACTTGGGGCTTGTGCATTTTGTTGCTGGCTGTGATGTGGGTATAAACTGCTGGAGCGGGTTATGAGACCTGTGGCTGCTTTGCTCAATCAGCATTAGCATCCTAAAGAAGTGGTGCAGAAGAGCTGCAGCAGTGTTGCAGTCTAAGGAGCTGCTTTAGGGACACTGGAATTTTACTGCATAAAACTCTCTTGGTGCTGGGGTGTGTTTCCTCTGCTACCCACTACCCACATAGAGCCATCCCTGCTTTGACTCCTGGTATTTAAGCTATGCAGTATTTGCCTACCTCTCTGACTATTCCTTTATTAACAGAACATCCAGTATCTTGGTGCCTGAGTGATATGAAAAGAGGGCATAATATTCTAGTATTTCAGTACTTTTACTTTTTTTTTCCCAATAGTTTCGGACTTGCTGTTTTCTGCTGGTAAATATAAGGTTTTGCAGAGACTATGCCGAGTCTCACAACGTGGTTTTGATGGTGAACATTCTAGTTTTTACTGGGTTACACAGGGCAAAACTTTTTTTTAAAACTGTTTCTTTTTATGTGCCTGAAAGGGACATTACTATTAATGGTTTATAAGAGAAAGACAGAAGTGTATTTAAGATATCTTGAAGACATTAGGTAACATTAAAGAGCCATGTGAAGATTCAAGTATGCCTAGAAGAAAAGAGAACAGCAAGTAGCTTGTGCAGATACCTGCACATAGCATTTGTAAGCCTTTGAACTGTTTTAGATATAAAAGACAACCCCATTTCAAAGGCCACCAGGCTTTCTGCTGCTCTAATTCTCTCCCAAAGTCTTAGGTAACAGAATTCACACTAGAGAAGGTAAAGTTTTTCCTGGATTCAGTTACTGGAGCAGAACATCCTTTAAACTGGTATCGTTTGGCTGAAAAGCAGTGCACAGGCAGTAGACTTTAGGGTGAGACTGTGGCAAAGGGGAAGAAATGGTTCTTTTTACTCTACAGATACACTGCTGGAAATAAAAGTAAATCCCACAGTCCACAGTGTTTACTTTGGGTTTCAATATCAATGCAATAAAATAAATTGCTTATTGACCACCTTAAAAATGACTGATGAGCTAGTACTGTGTGTTACCTTATGCATGAAGGATGTGCTTATATGTCCCCTTGAAGGTGAATCTTTATGATACACTTAGAAGCTGGCTAGCTAGCTGTAGCATTTCTTTCATGTGCTTATCTTGATAGTACCATTTTATCCACTGATCGGCCAATCTTTTTCTCATGTTAGTTTGCATGCTGACCTATGCAGTCAAAGGTGAAGAGACACGTACACCGCTGTGTGTGAATGAGAATGAGGAAGAATATGCTCTCTAATGCTTGCTGGTTTAGTGACAAGAAGCTTTTCTTCTTTAAGCACTGCTTTAACTGCAAATAAAGGTATATTGCATATCTGGCAAAACGTCAGCAGGGTGACCTTCTGATGCTCAGTTTATGTGCTGTGAAAAATAAAGAGCTGAGCATATCACCCTGAGAGCTTTGCCAAACAGGGTTGATCCCACTCGATCCTATGCAGTTAACACCGCTCTGCAGTCACAGAAGGCGGAAAGGTGACTTCAGTGGTTGGATCGGATTACTTTTAGCAGGGTAGATTCCTCAGGTGATGGACAATGTTCTCCTGCTCAGTTGCAGGGAGCTTGATGAGGATGTGACTGAAGGGCATCCAGCATGGCTAGCCTACTGCAGTTGTCGGACTGGCCCTATGGATCTGCTCTAATCTGTATTAATGTCAACCAGCATTAATGAACTGAGAAGGGGAAGACAGTTTGCTTCTGCTCCCATAACTCCGCCTTGCTAAGCACTGGGCGAAAGACCACACGCTATTTAGAGTAGCAAGTAGCTGTATGTAGATACGTGCACATAGCTCTTTATAAGCTTTTGAACTGTTTCACACCAGGCACAGATGTTGTGTCAACAGCTCCTAATCTCCAATGACAAAGACCTCTCTCTACTTCTGTGTAGCTTTCTTTGAATCTCCTTAGAGCAATGATGCTGCTGCCACTCCTGAGCCCCTCTGGTGGCCTTTTCAACACTAGTTCGTTGAAGGATGCTTGATCTCATCCTCTATACCTGTCCTGCAGTGTTTTAGGCATACGCAAATGTGTTTCTACCCCTTCTTGCAGGCAAAACTGATAGTACTTCTGTGCAGAGGCATTACAGGAAAATTTCATTATATAGTCAATGAAAACATCTAAAGTCCATTATAGATGTTGAGAGAGAGAGAATGTTTTACCCAGTTGGAAGACAGAATTTGGAAGTAAGTTACTTGCAGATCTTATTATTACAATCCTGTCCTAGACAATAATAATGAAGTATTGATGGAAGTTTTGCCAGAGCAAAGACTGCTGGGTTTCATACAGAGGAAAGATAGTATCTTCATTTAGTTTTATTAGACTCTTGATACTCTGCCCATGTATTTTTTAATTCACCACAGTAAAATTCTAATTAAAGAACAGACTTTGCCTCCCATTAATATGACACTAAAAAAACATTTTAAAGAATGCAGCATCTTCTCTAAAAAATTGTAATGAGAAGACGAGCCGCCAGTGTTGTATAGAATGTTGTCGCTCCCTTATGAAGCGTTTCATGATTTTAAACTCCTTGTAACATCTAGAGTGTCAGTAGAGTTAAAGGCTCATTAAACTGAGCAGTAATTTCTACAAAAAGAAATAGGAAATATTCTCAGATTTTTTTTGTGTTCTAATTTTCACTTCTTTTGAAGCCTCTGTCAAAATAGCTCGTAATGGAAATTCTGAAAACACAACAGTTTGATATCTGTCAGGAGCAGAAGTTTTTTCTCCCATTTTGCTGCTTCCAAAATATGTTGAGTTCATTACGGGATTTGATGAGGCTGACATCCAAATACTCAACTTTTCTTTGACTTAGAGTGATTTTGTTTTCATTTATATAAAATAAGAATGTAGAACTAGGTAACTGTTCTAAGCATTCTACAGAATACTGTAAGAATGTTCTTTAAACAAGGATTACTTTGCAAAGAAAATGTTTCCTCAGGATACTAAATAAACTGTGGGGTCTCTAAAGTGCTGTCATTGAATTAGGTACCACGTGTTGGAGAGTCAGTGACTAATGAGATCATCATCTGAGATTAAATCATGACCTAAATCAGCCACATGTTTCTTATCTGATTCAGACAATGAACTTCAGGGAGGATCAGTACAATCTTTCTTGAAGAATGAAAAGCTGTTCTCCTGTCTCTAAGAAAAAAAGAAAAACAAACACAAAATTAGATTAATTTCCTCCTGTGGGTAATAATCTGTCCATTTTGGGAAGAATCAGCTGATGTTCCCTTCCCATATTTTCCTTTCTATCTGATGAAGACTGATCTATAAACTTGGAAAATGAGATTGACTGCAAGTTCTGCCAGCCTCAAATTAACCTCAGGTTTTTGCCACTTGGGTGGATAGTTTTACAAATGCATATTTACAAATGCAAAATATATTCTCTGGGCAGTCTTAGAGAGATAAACATTGAGACTGGCATTTTCTTCATTATAGTTGTGTATGCTGTGACTGAAAGTCTGGCATTGGAGATAAAAATGCTAGTGCATACACCGTTGCACAGAAACCCACATTTAGGAACCTTAAGGCTGCAAAGCTACAAGCTCAGAAGACAGAAAATGCCAGGGCGTGTATACGGTAGCCTGTGCTCACATAATTAAAGAAAAAATCATAATTCGTAGGCTCAAGTACTGAATTACTGCTGCACTTCCAACCTTTAATCTGACATTTTCTTATTTTTGTGACACCAACTTCATAAGTCAAATGTTTTATTTATGTGTGATGCTCCCTGGTTTGTTTGTTTTACCTTAAAAAGCAAATGGAGAAAATGAAAAATCCCTTCAAGAATGTCATCAAGCTGATATACAGACAGTTCATCAGCATGGACCAGAACAAACCTCTGACGTGTGGGTAATGGACTAAGAGTAGAAGGCTGTCACCCTCTCCGTGGACCACTTACTACATGGAAATTAAACAGCCAGGGGCCCATGGCTGCTACTAGGAACAATTGTAAGAGGAGTCCTGCTAAGCCCCTGAAGCCTTTAATCGCAGATTTTTTTTAATACAGATGAAAACATTGAGGAATGTAGGTAATGAATTATCCAGAGGTGGCACGGAGTGTCTGCAAATTGCATTTTTTATAGTTTGGTCAGGTACAGGTGGACGTTCACTGGGGACACATGAGCGCACCCCTGGGTGCGGACAGTGCTCTGCCAGTTTTCAAGCTATTGCTCTGTACATGGAAGGTGTCCCAGCTTGTCAGTGAAAGGGATATAAAAATGTACTTTAACAAGCAAAACCCACTCGTTTGGCTTACTGATTTAAGCTAAAATTGCCTTTCCTCTATTCCTCAAACCAATAGACTGAGTGAGCCTGAAGCTGAAACTGGAGGTGAACTCTACATTAACAGAGATGTTGTCAGGGACTGGACAAAGCATCTTACAGAGGAAAATGAACAGTGCTACCAGCTACATGCCTGTGACACAATTCAGATAATCTGAATTATATTTGGAGCAGGATTATTTATTAAAATCTATTGTTAATTTCATTGTCCCCCAAGAAAGTATTTATTTACAGAAATCCAACCTATATTTTGCTTGACAGATAGGACCTCTCACGGTTATAAGACCTGAGCAAGCCATGTTGTCACATGGTAGATTATCAGTATCTTGATATGGTTATGAAGAAGAAAAGCAGCTGCCTTTTGAGCAGTGTGGCCTAATCTGCCTGCACCCACTAGTGTGTTGTTGTATGGATGAGGTTTCCTCATTCTGAAAACACAGAATTAGAATGTTGGTCTCTTAAGTATTTGTAAGAACATTTTTGAAGGGAATTTCTGAAAATCTGGGTTATTTTGAGGACAGCCATCATCCATAAACATGTGCTAGAAATTCCAAGGGTAAACGGTCTTGTAAGATAAACAGTTTTTTTGGTTTAGAATCAAGTAGATCAGCAAGTGATTTTTCAATATATTGGCTTGGACTTTCGAAGTGTATTGGTATTACCTGCAGTGCCAGCAGGTGAGGGACTTAGCGCTGCTCAGAGCCAAACATGAAATGGTGTGAACTGTCATTGTAAGGGGATTCCCTCTTCGTGGACCTCGTTTCAAACCCATTGCAGGCTTGGCTTGTGTTTCCAAAGGCATTGAACTGTGCCAAAATGAATCATATTTGTACAGTGAGTAGACATCAGCTCAGTACAGGGACTATAATTTTCCTATTGGGCAAGTGCAGGGAATAAAAAGTTAATTGATTATTCTATTTTTTTATTCACTACATCCAGGCATATGTTGCAGCTTTTGCTGTTTCTTTGCCTGCTTTGCATTAGCTGGGCCAACCATTTAAAACCCAGTCAGATTCCAAAACTGAATTAGACCAAAAAAAACCCACTCAGAGTTCGGGCTGCATTTTACCTTAATTGGTATTCATATAATCATTCTACAGCAGTACAGTTATATTCAGGGGAGAATGTAGCCCTAATTTCAAAATAAATTCTAAAATAATCTATTTTAAACTATGTCCTCCTAGATTTAGTAAGTTAATTTTATTTCTTGGTTCCATTTTTTAAAGGCCAGCATCCCATTTAAACATCTCAAACTGAATTTGGAAATATTCCAGAATATTGATTATTGACCATGAGCTACATTCCTGCTTTAACAAATTTGCAGAAAGTTCCTTTAAAGCGTGGATTACACCATCAGCCAGATATGGTCCTCAGTCCTTAGGCAAAGAAGAGCAACCACTTGATTTTTTCAGCTGTGCCTTCTGCAGAATTTTTATGAATGTCCCACTGACTTTGCACACCTAGAATACAAGACTGGTCACTAGCTATAAAAAGAGACACATGCAGGCTTATGCTAATGAGAACAAAATAAACATAGACCTTAAGACCACAGATTCTGGTGCTGCTGTGATAGAAGATGCTGTTTTCATATTAATGGTGCATCTTTGCAGTGATGGAAAAGCACTAGAAGAACACTTTTGACTCTCTCTTGTTAGGATAAGTCACTTGATAAATGTCATCCCTTCCTTGGGAGTCCTTTTATTTATCTGCTAAATTTTCAAACTTGTGCATTTGCTTCATCATTGTCCGACTTGTGCTGCTGCACTAAATACTGGGTAGCTCTGTTGACCCAGAGCACAGCAATTCACTAATCATTCCTAGAGGGAGAAACAGCCATTTGGGAGTGAAGCAGCACTTCCAATGTGTCCTTGTTGTGTATTTAAGACAGAATTGGTAACAGGGTGTCATGCACGACTATAGTGGCAGATATGCAGAACCTGCTGTAATTAGCCCTCACTTCAATAAGCCACTGAGGCTTCAGGGTGGGGGTAGGGATGCAGAGAGGAAGAAAACACTTTTGCCGTATCGAGCAAGCTTTCCATGGAGGGATGAATCTTTCACCTGTCGTACTACTGTATGCAGACAACTGTAATTATGCTTAGGCACCCAGCATCATCCTTTACAGAGTTATATTCATTTTTATTGGTGGCGATTAATCTCTAGTCATATTTTCAAAGGAGAAAAAGTGAGTAAGTTAGCACATTTGCCGGGGAATGTTAGCACGTGACCTGAAATATGGCAGCTCCCTTTAATGTAGCATCTCCCAAGAGAGAGCTAGCTATTTCAGACTCATCTCTCATGGTATTGACATCCACACATGCAGTCTAAAGGGAGCATTTGTACCTCCCTGACATCACCACTCTCAGGTTGCTTTTCTTATTGATGGTATAGTTAAAGTCTCTGTATCATTTTGACATTTTTAATGGCATATGCATTTACAGTGTAGCTCTTGTGTAAGCTTTAATCAGCTTTCTGTTCACATGTTGTTGCTATTATTATTTATCTCTATTATGGTAACACATAGAGGCTATCAACAAGAGCAGGATTAGACTGTGCTGGGCTTGGGGTTGTATTTTAAAATGGCCTCTGTGCCCACAGGAGAAGTGGTGCTAACAATCCTGAAGTGCAGCAGGCTTCTGTGGCTCCGAGGCTGCTTTGCCTTGTATCTCAGAAACTGGAATTGCTATCACATACCAGCTAGGATTTGCCACACTGATGTATATAGAAAAAAATTTGTCTTGGTTGCTGAAGTCTTTTGTTTCTTCTGTTTTTTAATTTTCTAGCAGGAGCTACTAGACCCCAATCCCATTGCTAGTTATGCACTTGAGTAGTCTCACACATGAATGGTCCTATTGAGTTCAGTGGAATTACTTACATGAGTAAGTATTTGGATTTAGCTTATCAGCTCTGTATCAGCCTACCTTTGTAAAGCTACAGAAGTTACCACAGTCCAGATCTATGAGTAGTCACAATATAAATATCACACAATGCCCCAATGAAGTCACATTTAGGTAAAGAATTTACTTGCAACTCCACGGTCTGTCACTGCAATACGGGACTTAAAGGAAAGGGGTAAAAGAAAACCAACAGCAATTTATAAACTTTGAGCAACAAAGATCTTATTTTCATGTGAGATTACTGCAGTGTAAAATCAGGTGAGGAAGATATTTCATTATCACAAATTTTACATTAACACGTTGCCAATGAATTTCGCTCAGTTCCCTTTGCAATTAATCAGCAGTGGATGAATTGATAGTGCATGAAATGGCTCTGCTCATTGTGACATATATAGGGCTTGAACCGATAGCTAAAAGCAGAAAATCTTTACCATCTGAGGTAAAGACTTAAATCCAGAAGAGGCCAACTTGTCACTGTATATATACAATCCTGTCACTAGAGAGACAACAGGATGTTCACCTTGGTCGTACACACATATTGTGTTCACCTTGGGTATAGACACGTACTATGACTCCAGTTTCAAACCATTTAGAGAAATGTAGTCAAAACCTGCTGGTAGTTTTAGGAAGATAAAAGAAGCCTAACAAGTGCAAAAGCTGTATCAGGCATTGTAAATGAGACATGGTAGAAGCCCCATCTTTTTGTAATTCAGTTTTTTTCTGAGTCTTCCATGAGCATTCAGATGTGCTTTAATCCTCATTTTTATGTCCTCTCCCTAATAAATCCCCATGAAATTCACATTCTTAGTAGCTATCTGGTATGCCAAGCTGTTTTATTTCATAGATAATTAAAACATTTTGGCTAGCTACTTTGGCCGAAACATACTGAATGTTGAAATGTATGCTTACTGATGCCTTGTACTTAGAAGCCTTTGGAAAAATCTGTCTAATTGCCAGCTGGTTTTCTGGTCACTGCAGGCTTCTTTTATTATCCAGCTTTGTTTTTTTTATGATTTAACAACCAATTAGAGGAATTTCTGCTCTTTACTTCAGCATTTTGCTCTTGCCTTTGGCTAGACTGGAGTGAAATTTGGTACAGGGAGAAAGCAAGCATGTGACCAAATATAAATAGTAAATAAGTATTCAAATAAGATTGATTTACATAAAAGGAGTTGTGTTTGGGGCAGACACTGTAAATGTGAAACATTTGAGCTGACCATGGGAAATGGTTTTTCCTTCCTATAAAAGGTTTGCTTTCTCCTTCACTTTCTTTCAAAGTCAAAAACACAAACCGAGCAGACAAATCTGATGATTGGAGCACTCACCTGAGACATTGAAGACCAAGGATATAAGTCACATCTTCTAATGAGTGTTATTTATTCATATTAAGCAAATTAATTGCAGCTGGAATTATATCAGCCCAGAGCAACCCACAGTCTGGAAATTGGGGCTTTAATGTGAGGTGTGTTAAGGTAGGAATTAAGTCCCTGAAGCAGGTAGGGTTAAGTTGGATTCCCATATTCCCGTTCCCCACACAAAGGGCCATCAGCTATGATTGTGTGGTTCAGATTTGTACCCTTTGTGGAGGTGCAGAACTGCATCCCTTGATGTTCAAGTTCTGTGGAAAACAAATCAGTGTTTCTGGAACAGAAGTAAGTTGCTGGGAAAATCCATCAGCTCCAGCAGATTTGCTCCCTGCCCCAGAAGGCTTACAGTCTTAGTGAGTGTCTATGTGAAATAAAGATAGATCATCTCTTTCCACAGATTCTCAGTAATAATTTAAGACTTATAAAGAGTAAGATTTTGTTTGGTTGGTTCCCAGTGGTGTTAGTGAGGAACTATCATCCCTGTTTACAGCTGTGGGAAAAATGAGGCAAAGCAATAAAATATCTTGTGTGAGGCACGAGCAGGATTATGCACAGGGGCACATTGCATACTCTGCTTTCTGCAGGGCGTGAAACCATCTCTCTGCATGTGCATCCTATAAGACCCTGCAGATCCTTCTGGAGACCCTGGAATTGTCTTCTCATGGGTTTATTTTGGCCTTTAACACTATTGCTCAAGAAACACAAGTTTGTAAATTGGTAATCAGCAATGCTAGTTAAGTAAAGTCTCTTTCTCTTCTTTTTCTGCTAAGTATCCTCAGACTGACCGATGAGAAGGACAAAAGGATTGCCAAAATTAACTGAGATATCTAGTCATCTAGTGTGGGTTTATAGCCATGTACCATAGAAGGAGAGGGCTATAAAATTTGTAGGACAAGAGATTCAGACTTAAGTAGGCTTTACATTTACCTTGCTAAGTCTGGAAACAGAGATCCAGGCCTGAGAAGCAGTGAGTGTCACCTGGGGGTTAGTTTACATATTTGCAAACAAAAGAGTTTGTGAAGACAGCTATGTTGCTGGGATTGGATTGCATGGCAGTGGATTTTTACACTAGCAGAGGAGTTGTTGGAATAATTGAAACCAGCTCTCTGAGCGCAACCAGCCATACCTGGAAAATGATCTGTAACTGCATCTTTACCAGGGATTTTGCCAGCAACTCTATTCTGAATAGAAGAGTGTTTTTCTTCATCTTGACATAGCTATACTGAAAGGCTGCTAAGCAGAGGGTAGGACTACTGAAGAAACCCTTGGCTTTCTGCTAACCGTTTAGTGAGAAAACCTTAACCTCTGGGTGTTTGCTTTGAGCTGTCTGCTTAATATGCATACACCTCAAATAGGTGTTTTGCAGGTGCTGATTGCTGTTTCTATAGCAAATCAGGATCAAGCTGTTTCTGTAATGCTGACTTCCCTCTCTCATCCTGCATATGGTCCACAAACAAGGAGACAGGATCAGGCAGGATTGTCACGTGAAGGCTTCTCTCTGTGCTTTCACGCGTTCTGCAGGGAACCTCCTCTGTGCGTCAGTGGCCATACGGTTTGGGGCCCTTCTGTAATGGCAGTACATACTGTTACTGGCACAGAAATTACCTGACATACACACTCCATATCTTCGTCCCTAAGCCTGGTTTAAGCAACCTCATGAAATCCCATCTCCTGTGTTATTTCCTTCCCTACCATCTCTTTACTCCAGGAGGGGAAAAAAAAAAAAAAAAAGTAACACCAAAGGAGAAAGCCTTCTTTAGATTATCGTATTTATTATCTTATGGGAACAGTGCAAAGAAACAATATTTGATGACATTATTAAATCTACAGGATTTGCTTGGCAGTGCTACCTGCCATTAACTACACTGCGGTCAGGATGTGATCCTCCGCATCTAATTCCACTATAAATTCATTCCTTCCAGCTATCTACGAGCACTAAGAAACAGGATATTAAAAGATTTAGGTCCTGATCCAATAAGGGTGTTAAACAAGTCCTCAAACTTGGGTATAATATTAGTGCTTTTGTCTCCTTGCATGCTAAAATCCATTGCTGGGTCAGGGGGGTAGTTTTAGAAAGTCCAGGGGCCCTTTATAGAAAGTTCCTGGTACGAGCAGGGCCTCTGCCTGCTTGCCAGCCTAAGCCTAGGAGACCGGGATGAGATGCTTGCGCCGCACTTTCCTAATCATCCTGGTGAATGCCTGTATGTTTTCCAGGTTGCGATAGCGATCACTGGGGACCCCACTGCAGCAACCGCTGCCAGTGTCAGAACGAAGCTCTCTGCAACCCCATCACGGGCGCCTGCGTCTGCGCGGAGGGGTACCGCGGCTGGCGCTGCGAGGAGCTCTGCGACCCGGGGCGCTACGGCAAGGGCTGCCAGTTCAAGTGCCAGTGTCACAACGGAGCTACCTGCGACCCCAAAACGGGAGAATGTCACTGTGCTCCCGGGTACACGGGGGTGTTGTAAGTTCACTGACAGGCGTATTTTACTCGGCGTCATTTAACAGCCTTGCTTTGACCGCTCTTAGTGCAATGAGTATTGGCAAAATTTACGCCACCTATGTATTATGCACTTGCCTGTGTAGAAATCAGGTAATGGAATTTCAGAGAGACTAAATAAAGGAAATCCCTTTTTTTGCTGCTAATTATACCTGTCTGCATAATAAAATGAAATTTACTGCTAAAGTGAACTTTAAAACCCATTATACTTTCCAGCTTGTACAACAACGGTACCTGTTCCTAATTTCAGTATGTGAATACAATCCAAATTACAGTTGAGTTTTTATAAGCAATTGGACGTTCTACTCATTACCAGTCCAGTGCAGTATCAAATGGGACTTACCATCCCCAGTTTATTTGACTTTCAATCTAACTGAGGAAGCATTACTGTTAACTGTATCAGCTTACTGTCTAGGGGGTAAATTTTAAGCATAGTGAGCAGGGATTTAGCAGTGTGACTCCTATTAACTTTAACGAGAATTATGTAGCTAAATCCCCATCTACCACACTGAAAGTTTACCAGTAGGATTCACAAAATCTGCATATTAATTTTAGGACAGCAAGCAATAGTTCCTTGTTTAAATTGCCCACAGTGTAACATCAGTTCTCATTAGAGATCTTTCAGTAGTTTCCGAAGTAATTATGTTTTTCAAAATTATTTAAGGGGAAAAGAGAATTTAGTCACTGAATTTCGTTGGAGATCTATTACAGATGACTTAATACTTTTGCCGTCTAATATTATTTGTTGCCCTGCATGAAGGGGAAGGTAAAAAATAAAGACAATACTAACCCTCAGAAATAAGTGATATGCCATTTCAATATTTTATTTAGTACCTGATTTCCTCATAGACTTGTGACCTCAGTCCGGGAAGCACTCACTGCTAAAGACTGCTTACTATTAGGAGTGGTCCCATTAACTTAGTATGTCAGTTCTCAGCCGTGAGTACTTGCAGGGCCAACCCCCGATATGTTGTGTAAACATCCTCGTCAAAGGACAGTCAGTTAGGGGAAGAACCTACTCTAGTTTCAGAATCTGGGATTAGAGAAAGAAGCAATGCTGAAAAGCACCAATGTGCAAATGTAGGAGACACTGGTTCTTGCAGGGACTAGTCTCTACTTTGGCCCCCCATGAATACTCAGAGAGACCCAGTGAGCTTAAATAGCCTTTAAAAGATGCTGAGTTCTTGCCCGTCCATTATACACTGCAAATGTTAACATTTAGTAGTGACTGGCGAAATTTCAAGCATTTTAATCCCAACCTTTTATTCTATTTGCAGCTTCTTTTATTGCCATGTGACATTATTCACACTGAGGGCTTCATCCTGCAACTCTTACTTTCCTGGGCTATTTTAATGGATATGAGTTGTCCTGTTGAGATGGGTGGAAATTGGTACATGCACAAAGATTACACACATGCACAAAGTTTACACACATGCATCAGCCTTGCAGGGCTGGATCCATGGCACATAAATAACCCCAGCAGAAATAAAAGAAATCTGGGCTAATTGGTAATGCCAGTTGAGGCTTATTGAGGTTTCATCACTTGCATGCAGACTCCCATGATGGCCCGTGTTGGGGATGTTCCTCTTTTATTGTTTTCTGTAAGTTCTTTTAAAGGATCTCTTTGTTTTTTGTTTCTTCTCTCCACAAAGTTGTGAAGAGCGCTGTCCCCCAGGCAGTCACGGAGCTCAGTGTGAATTGCGCTGCCCTTGCCAGAACGGGGGTGTCTGCCACCACATCACTGGAGAGTGCTCCTGTCCACCCGGATGGATGGTGTGTAGTTTGTTCATACTCATCCCTCATTTAGAGGCTGGAATGGGAAGTTAATTGTTTGCGGGGGTCTCGGCATACCCCTTCCCTGTGTGCTTGTGATGCATATCTGCTATCTCTTCTCAGGAAACTCTCAACAGTTCTGAAACTGCGACCACCTTTGTTATGTGTGCACAGCACTTAACGCAGACAGACCGTCAATCTATAACTGGTAGCTACCCTCATAGAGTTAAACAAACAACAGTAAACCAGCAGTGACTACTCATTACGCTTCTGTGTGGGAGGAGAGACAAAAGAATTGTCTCTGAATTACAGTTCCTTGGAATATCCCCTGCACCCTTAGCCATTGCCCTCACGTGGGACAGACAGCTCAAAGATCAGCTCACCATTGTTGAAAGCTCTGTTCTGTTTCCCCTTCAGGAGAGAGGGAAAGGGAGAAGCCAGGGGGAATTCAGTGGTTCAGGCAGTCGTTGAAGTAGGGCTATACACAGGACACAGAGACCACTTCGATGTCCTGTCCTTACTCAGGCATAATTCCCATCGATTGCAATAGATTTGCTTGCATCGGGGGTTGCACTGGAGAGGGCAGGTTGCCCTAACCCTTAATCCTTTGTGTCAAGAAAGCAAGGCCAAACATTTTAAAAGTCCTCAACTTTATCAATAATGTAATAATTAACTTTCTTGGGGTTTGCCAAGTCTCACAGGCCTACATATCATTTAGCTGTACTAAATTTCCTGGCATTTTTCCTGTATCTGACAATTAGTCTCTTGGCAATCGTGCTGGATTTTAATGCATATAAGTACTGTGACTTTTTATTTTGATATGTAGAAGACCCTGAAGATCATCATACAACTATGGCTTCTGATGTGGACCTTGTACCTGTTGAAACCTTTACATGTTGAGAGATGTTTAAGTTCCCTTAGCTTAGTACAGCAAATGCTGCTTCCATTTGATCACACAGCTGCTTTTTTTTTTTTAAAAGTACCAACCGTGAGATTCTGGTGACTATCAGGCAGCAACATGGGAAAAGAACATTGCTGCCCATAATTTTTGGTGGAAACTGTACGGAAAAATCTCTCTCTCCAGCTGGAGAGTTAGAGTCTCTCTAACTTGGCCAGTTGTGGCAAAGGTGGTGATGGTGTTACTCCATTTCAAATGACAAAGCAGGCAAAACTTTTCAGAAACTTAGTAAGAATGTGGCACCCTACCCTCGACTGGCATTCAGTGGAGACAAAGAAAAGGTTCTTTCCTAAAGAGTACTGGAGCTAAAGCATAAAGGAAGCAATTTAAATATTTTTGAGGGCCTATCAGTCCATTCTGGCACTACCCTTAAGAAGTGATCGATGAAATGATTAATATAAAAATATTACTTTAGGCTAACTTTTTTACCTCCTTTTATCTTCTGCATGCCAATATTTCTAAGGATCTGAGCTGTTTTGCTGTACTCTTCCTTACCTGCATTTTATCAGGACTTTTCTCTTTTTTTGCAAAGTTAAAAAAACACTAAAAAGATATAAGAATATCAGAATAGAGCAGGAAGTTTTTAGAGGTCTTTTAGGATGCAGCATAGACCCTAAAGAAGAACCGCAGCTCTGGGGCTGCACAGCATCTGTGGTCGTGTATTCTGGCCCACTTCTGCCCTGTTCCTTACAGCTTGGAGTTTCTTCTCTGCATTTTTAGTGCCCCAGAGAGACTTTCCTGAAAACTGTGTTGTTGGCTGCTCTGTCCCCAGAGAAACCCTAGAGTTAAAAACTGATGTTTGAAACAAGCATAACTGGAAATTGAAGAGAGAGATCAAGTATTCCAGGGAAAGAAACTGAAATTAAAAGTAAAAGCACTCAGCTTGTAAATGTTGAGGTTTTAAGTATAAAGGGTCTCTCCAGGGTTTTAATGAAAAGCTGGTAATTCAGTACACAGAGAAAAAGTATTTTTTCATGCTGTATTTTTAACTCTTGGTGTTTGGAATGGTTTGGGAAGTGAGACATGAGTGGGTTGTAAACGAGCAAGCAAGATGGGATTGCTAGACAGCATTCATTTTATTTCACACCATGGATAGTCTTTCTTTGACATCAGGAATTTTACTTGCTGATTTTGAGTCTTGAGACTGCACGTGTGTATTGAATATACCATCATGTTGGAAGGAGAGAATTCTCCCTGGATTTATACAAGTACAAATCCACTTGGATTTTATTGCTGCTGGATGAGCTGAGACTTTCATCCTCTCCTAGGGTAGGCTTATTAACAGCAGCTCAGCTCCCTTAGGGGCTTGGTTGCCTGTGGGATATGCAAGGGAAGGCAATAAGTTGAATAGGAGGAAATTCTAGGGTTCTTAGGTTCTTCCTTGGATCTGCCATCTTCAAAGCCTGGTTCTTTTATTACTTGTAATATTTCTTTCCTCCTGCTTCCTCCCACCCAGTGCAGACTTTCCCAGAAGCACAAGTTATACAAACTGTGTCCTGTGAGATTTTACTATCCCATGGGTTTTTCACAAAGAGGATGATGGCTAACAGCATATACTGTTGAACTAGTCAACAAAATGTGGCTTCCAGCATACTACGATGTTGGGCTTTTTCCACTTCTGTGTCTTTGTGGCTGTGGGAGTTAGTGGGTGGCTGCTTTAGGGCCTGATTAACAATTTACAGGTTTAATTCTATACATCTTTCTCATTTGCAGTATTAAATTCTCCAAGAACTCTCAGGAAGTAGGGAGAGAAGTTAAATTTAGCATTTACAATGCTTCTCAGAAACACTTTTGAAAGACTAGATCTCGGTGCTCAGGGAAGCAGCAATCTTTCCTCACATGACAGAACATTTGTCCCTGGCAGCACACCCTTTTTGGTCCCAGATCCCATTCTCAAGGCTCTGTATCATGGTGCCATGTTAATACAACACATTCTGCTAATCACTTTTTTCTCATTGCGTCGGGGCTTTATGGAGCAACTATAATTTGTATTTTTTCGTGTTTTTCTTTCTGTTGTGGATTTTAAACATGGGGTGTAAGAGAAAATGGAGCAGAAAAAATTTTTTTCTATACTACAAAATGGTAATAATATATCACACAATGTCCAAAGCAGAAGCTGATGAGATCAGGGCCTTAAAAAAGGTGCTGATGGGTTGAACTTTACTGATCAGATGTATAAGCAGCAGGAAACGTTGGTCTGACATTTGATCCTCCAGAGAGGGATGTTTTAGATTCCCTTAGTACATATTAATGCAAAAAGTATGCCTAAAGATTCTCTTGGCTCTGGGGGGATGCATCACAGAGTATTGCTTTCTCATCATTTGTTGATAGAAATCCTGTTCCTTTTGAGATGTGTAGAGAGAAAGTATTTATTATCAAGATAAATGGATACTTACATTTTCAGATATATAGTGTTGTGTATTACTCAAGTCCAGAGACACCATTTTTTTAACACTGTAATCTGAAAGTTCTTGAACTGAGGCCAACCTGTCTATTTTACAGGCAAAGAACCACCTATCACTGCTTGGGAAAGGCTTGAAGTGCCTGTTTTATAATTACATTGAAGAGCAGCCTCTCCACTTTGGGGTTGTTGATATTGCTAAACTTCCCAAACTGTTGAGCGAGCACCCCAAGGAGTGAAAGCAGCCGTTATGTTCCTGTTTTATGTTTTGTATAAGTTGTGTCTAATATGTTTCTTGTTCAAAACTCAGAGCCCCTGGGTCTTGGTTAGGGAAATAAGACTTCTGAGAGATTAAAAGAAAATAATAATAGGGACAGAAAAACACTGTTTCTATCAAACACTGTGCACTGTGCATGGCACTGGCACCAGCACCACTTGCTACAGTTGCCAAACATTTTCCATTATAGGACCCCGTCTTCAGATCACAGCACTGCCAGACTTGTTTTGGCTGAAGTTACTCAGCCGGATGCCAGCCTCAGAATTTACGTTTGCTCGCATAAAAAAACATTCATACAACTTCTAACAGAGTCTAGGGAAATCCTTGTAAGGCCTTGATACTTGGCAGGGGACATGATGTGATACTTGGGGGAAACCCACCTGAGCTTGGCAGATAAATTCTCCAAAGACACAACCCATGGTAAGCATTCTCTGCCTTGGGGCTGAACAGCTGGAACAAAGCTTGCCCAGCAGTTGCTTTTCCTTATGAGCAGTGTGAGGGTGCACAACCAAGAATGACAGTCTGTCTTTTCTTCACTTTCAGGGATGGTTAAGCAGGCAAGGGAGGGAGGAAACTGAGAACTCAAAGATGGGGATTTGGGTCCAGATGAAGGACAGGACTAAGAAGGAGTCTGCAACAAGGATTTGGGGTAGACTGGAATAAAGAGGCAGGAGAGCAGAGGACTGGCAGCGTAAAATGGGGGAAGGAGGTAGCCACCAACATGTGTTGTTGAGACAAGTCAGGGACTGAGATATGGCTCTAAGGTTGGGGATAGGGAGCTGGGAGGATGTTGGATGATGCATCCAGCCAGTGTTCAGGGATTAGGCAGATATTCTACTGCAAAAATCATTTCTACTGGCCAAAAAGCTGCTGCACTGCTGATCTGGAGAGTCAGATTGCTTCTATGTCATCACTGGTGGCTTCCTGCAACTATCCCAGTCTGTTGTTCCCATCCTGCCTCCTCCGTGGCTTAGGCAAAGCACTGGCAGATGCCATTCTGTGTTGCTTGAAGAGATGAGTCTGGAGGCTGGATGAGAGTAGAAGGAATGAAGTAGGTAGGTTCGGAAGAGTAGTAGAGGACTTCTCCAACAGTTATATTTGGTCTTTTTGATTGGATGAAGTGGGGCTGTCTGAACAGGGGAGAACATCATAGACTATTACAACTAGCAACTTTATCCTCCCAGTGCAGCTTTTACAACAATCCCTCTTTTCCCAAATGTTCACTTTGTGACATTTGCCCAGGGTAGGTCTAACAACTTTTCAGACTGTTTCACAAAATGAAAACCCACCAGCACATATGCAGCTTTGTAGCCTTCTCTGGTTGCCTTTAACTTCTCCCAAGCCTTCCTGTGTCTATTCAAGGGGCAGTGAATATCCTGCCACCCCAGCTGCAGTTTACAGGAGAGATACAAAGAAGAGAATTATCAGTGACTGTACAGTGGCGAGAAAAATCCCTTCTGGAGATAGGGTAGACAGGCATTTATTCTAGAAGCAGAGTTTTGAGACTATCTTTAGCCCATCTTAAACAGAAAATATATTGCCACTACACTTACATCTAGTTTTAGCAAGAAGGACAATAAAAATCCAAGCTGCATATAGAAATTTATTGCATTATGAATGTTGACTGAAATATTGCTCTTTCTGCAACCTTACTAGGGGCTGGTGTGTGCACAGCCATGTCCTCCTGGAACATTTGGAATTAACTGCAGCCAGGACTGTCCATGCCACAATGGAGGACACTGTGATCCCGTGACCGGAAAATGCATCTGTACAGCTGGCTATATAGGAGACAGGTAAAAATCCAAACCCCAAAGCCTTTAGTTTTAACCATGGATTGGCAATATTTATATCCCTTCTAGGACAATCTTACTCTCTGAAAAATGGTGTTATGTTTCTGTTGCTCCAATTAGGTTCATCCTTCTGAAGCAGCTCAAGCATTATAAATGTGGCAATGTTATTACTTTTTATTGGCAATGCTTTCCATTTACAGGGTTTTTTTAATATAACTTTTAAAATTTAATTGATTAAATTTAATTTAGAT